>JACEFO010001631.1:0-240927 GCA_015342445.1 Digitaria exilis
AGCACCCAATCTACAAATTAATAAATAGAAATTTCTTTTATATATGTACACAATCACAATCAAAGATGCGTAAAAGGTCCACACCCCTCTCTAATTTTATGAAGAAGAAAGTATACTTAAGTTATGGCCTTCAAGGCCTTGGTTTTGGAATCAATAGGCAGCCACTTAAGTTATGCACTCATGTAGAAGCGCTGTTGCGGACGGCTTCACCATCTCATCCCCGCCGACGAGAAGGCACCCCGGAGAACGGTGCCGCGAAGGATCGATCGACCCGGAGCTAACCCCAGCTAGAGCAAGAAGGCAAGCCCCGAGCATAACCTAACCTTTAAATTATGCATCTATGAAATCCCTATGCTTGGCATTTACGTTCAAGGAGTTGTTGAATACCTTAGCTGCATATTTCTAGTACCTATGACTTGCAACACTAGTATGAAAGGATCGATAGGGCATTGCTTTAGGTTCGTTACAAGTCGAGTGATTTCCTGTCACTCGCGAGACATAGGAGTTGCTTGTCTTTACTTATGTTGGAATCATAAGGATGGACGGGCGGGATGTGTAGATGTAGATCTCCCGTCCGTGTATGATAATTGATTAAGGTCGAAACGTGTGGTTGAGTGTGTTCAGTTTTGAACGTACCACATGCATGCCGATATATGGGAATCGGTAAGCCGTACCAATTGAAGCAGCTAGGGCCGATAGCCATCTCTCCTTGGAAACTTTTGTTTCCCCTGCCGTACACTTGTGGATATATGCGTGAGACTGTGAGTGAAGCAGTAAACCTTTATCCTAAGGAAGGTGGATTCGGTTCCGAATTGTGGATCGATGGGAAAGGTTGGGAAGTGCTTGTACCTTTTATAGCAAGCATTATCCGTGTGTGTTGGGTTTCCCCTGGCCAGGTAGCAAAATTTGGTTCGAACTGTCCGCTTCTCGCGGTTAATGAGACTGCTCGACCGCCTTGCTGCATTGAGTAACAAGTGGAACTATGAGATTGATGAACTTGTTGTATGAATTAAATTGTCTTGCACCACTTGTATGATTAGACAGGATGCTAATCTAGAATGGTTAAATCTACTAGAATATGATGCTAAAACTTTGAAAGCAAGGATCTACTTTTAGTGCTTTTTGGCAAACAAACCCACCAGCCAAAAGCCTCTCATGTCTAGATGTCGGTGATGTAGTTTTTTCACCCGACGGGTAAGCCTTACTGAGTATAAGTATACTCAGCCTTGCTTGTGGCTTTTATTTACAGGTACAATGTTGGATGTGGCAGTCGATGCCATGACTTGGCCTACCCAGGTTCCCCCTGGATGGCACATTGACTGGGTTCCATCCTCTGCCGAGGAACGGCGAGAAAGTAGCACCGTGGCAGGCTTCATCATGGTGTTACGTTGTATCGTCGTTAGTTTATTTTCCGCTGCAATGAACTTGATACTCTGATTTAAATTTCGAACATGGTTTGTAATAACCTTGTGATACCATTTATGTATGTTAAATTGTGGAATGTTGTAATCTCTGGAACTCACCTTCGTGTGGGCGTGCCTGTTGTTTCGATCGAGAAAAGTACGTGGTTAAATCGGGTTTAATCCAACGGCACTCCAGCTTATTCCGGGATTAAGTGCCTGACTACTTGATTAGTGGTTCCGGGGTACTTAACTTGGAATAATTTTCGGAGTGGTTCGCCACAGCCGTCCTCGCGAGGAACCCCCCAGGTTCCCATCGCCGCGAAGAACCCCGTCCGGCTCGTTCTCACATTACACCGAACGATGCCCGCAATGAAATCCTCCGGATCCGGAAGGGAGAGCTACTCCCACGTCGCGGATTCTGCGGGAAGATGCGACGCCCCCAACCCCGATGCCCTGCCATGTTACACACGCGCCATCCGCGTCAGCTCCTTCCCGCGAAAGTTCAAGCCGCCAGGCATCACCAACTTCGACGGGAAGCAAGACCCCAATATCTGGCTGCGCAGATACTCTTCTGCAATTGAAGCATCGGGGGTTGACGACATCTCCAAGATGCTTTACTTCCCAGTTGCGATGGAGCAAGTCCTCTCACCTGGCTTGAGTCCCTTCATCCAGACTCCATCAACAGCTGGCACACGCTGAAGAAGGCTTTCGTCTCCAACTACCATGGTTCTTTCGAGCGCACCTGGCAGCAAATATGAACTCCGCGCGCGCAAACAAAAGCCAGACGAGTCCCTGCGCGACTACAACAGGCGATTCTTCGCCATCAAGGCATCCTGCGTTCCCATCCCCGACTCAGAAGTCATCGACTATTTTCAAGAAGGATGACCGACCGCAGCCTCTTTCGTGATTTCGGTCACAACCGGCCTCGCGACCTCGAGGAATTCCGCGCGCTAGTGTCCAACTGGATGGACACTGATGATCAAGAACGGGAGCGCTACGGCAAACGGTCCGCCAACCCTGGTCGCAGAATCAGGAAGACAAGGGATCAGCCGCGCGACTCCTTCCAGCGCAACGGCAACAACCCACGAAAGCGACCCAAACAACACGGTCGCAACCGTCCAGACCATTCGCGCTGCCAAGTCTCCGCAGCAAAGAAGGAAGAATTCAACAAATTTCTCAAGAAGCGCTGCCCCTACCACCCCGACAGCAAGCACACATGGGCGAGTGCACGCTCCTTCGGGAAACGTTCAGCACGCCCAACAAGAGGCAGAGGTCGGATGGGGACGGAGACGACAAGCACGACAAGGGAGACAGCGGTTTCCCAGATATCACCAATACCGTCAACGTCATCTTCGGAGGCATGGCAGTCAGCGACACCTCGCGCAATCGCAAGAACGCGCGGCGCGAGGCCTACGCAGCAGAACCAGCAGTGGTTACACCCCTACGGTGTCAGACACCACCATCACCTGGTCCAGAGAGGACCAATGGGCAGAGATCACATTTCCCGAACGATATCCTCTCGTCCTAGAGACCGTGGTGGCGAATAGCAGGCTCACCAAGGTCCTGATTGATGGGGGCAGCGGGCTCAACCTCATCTTCGCCAAGACGCTGAAGTCCATGGGCCTCGACACAAGCACGCTGCAGCCGGCAGATACTCCCCTTCTACGGCATCGTGCCTAGGAAGGCTGCCATCCCCCTCGGGCAAATCACCTTGCCCGTCACGTACGGTACTGCATCCAACTACCGTACAGAGTTCATCAAGTTCGAAGTTGCAGACTTCGAAACGTCATACCACGCCATCCTCGGGCGACCAGTGTTGGCCAAGTTCATGGCCATCCCCCACTACACCTACCTGGTATTGAAGATGCCAGGTCCTCACGGCGTTCTCTCCCTTCGCGGTGATATCAAGCGCTCCTACCTCTGCGACAAAGAGGCAGTGGAGTACGCCGTCAGAGCCACGTCCACCATAGATCGCCAAGAGCTCCACCCCCTGGCTGCCACCATCGTCGAAGAAGACGGTGATGTCCCGACGCAGAAGAAGACACGAGCTATCAAGCCTGTGGAGAAGGTCGCCACGAAGACAGTTGATCTCCAAACAGGAGATCCAACGAAGACAGCAGTGATTGGCTCCACCCTTACTCCTGCATAGGAATGCGCGCTCGTCGACTTCCTGCGAGCCCAGGCCGACATCTTTGCTACAAAGCCTTCCGACATGCCTGGAGTCCCCAGAGAGTTGATTGAGCACAAGCTAGACCTCAACGAGAGCGCAAAGCCCAAAAAGCAGCGCCTCCGAAGATTCGCCACAGAGCGTCGGGAAGCTAGCAAGAAAGAGCTAGCTAAGCTATTAGCAGCCGGCTTCATCAAAGAAGTCTTTTACCCGGATTGGTTAGCCAATCCGGTTCTTGTAAGAAAAAAATTCAAATGAATGGAGAATGTGCGTTGACTATACTGATCTCAACAAACATTGCAAGAAGGATCCCTTCAGGCTTCCTCGCATTGATCAAGTCATCGACAGCACCGTCGGGTGCACCCTACTCTGTTTCCTCGATTGTTACTCAGGATATCACCAGATATCGCTGAAAGAAGAGGATCAAATTAAAACCTCATTCATCACGCCATATGGCGTGTATTGTTATACAACCATGCCTTTTGGCTTGAAAAATGCAGGTGCCACATATCAGCGGGCGATACAGGGTTGTCTTCAAGACCAACTTCACCAAAATGTTGAAGCCTACGTTGATGATGTGGTAGTCAAGACAAGAAATCCCGAGGATCTCATCGCTGATCTCACCGAGACGTTCGACAACTTACGCAAATGGCGGTGGAAGCTTAATCCCGCCAAGTGTGTTTTCGGTGTTCCATCCGGAAAGCTCCTCGGGTTCATCATCAGCGAACGCGGCATCGAGGCTAATCCAGAGAAGATAGCAACTATCATGAACATGGAGCCGCCGCGCACCATGTCATGAAGCTTACGGGCTGCATGGCTGCACTCAACCGCTTTATCTCCAAACTTGGAGAACGCGGGACTGAGTTCTTCAAGCTACTCAAGAAGCAAGACAGATTCCAGTGGACCCAGGAAGCTCAAGTTGCCTTCGACAAGCTCAAGCTGTTCCTGACCACACCTCCTGTGCTCATTGCACCGCTCTCGGGCGAAGACCTCTTGCTCTACATTTCAGCAACCACCAACGTCGTCAGTGCCGCTATTGTTGTTGAACGTGACGAGGAAGGTCATCTTCAGAAGATTCAACGACCTGTGTACTTTGTGAGCGAAGTCCTCTCGGACTCCAAATCAAGGTACCCTCAAGTTCAAAAAATTCTATATGCTGTCTTAGTGACATCCAGGAAATTGCGGCACTACTTCGACACCTACAAGATCATTGTGGTTACTGGATATCCTATTGGCGAAATTCTCCATAATCAAGACGCTACAGGGCGCATTGCCAAGTGGGCTGTCGAGCTTGGAACGTACAGCATAGAGTTCCGTTCTCGCACGGCCATGAAGTCTCAGGTCCTTACTGATTTCATATCAGAATGGACCGAGCATAATCTTCCAGTCGTCACCACCAAGCCTGAGCATTGGATCATGTACTTCGACGGGTCACTCAAGCTGGAAGGTGGAGGCGCTGGAGTACTGTTGATTTCACCTCGAGGAGATCAACTCAAGTATGTTCTGCAGATTCAGTTTGCTGTCACCAACAATGCTGCAGAATACGAAGCACTTCTTCACGGATTGAAGATGGCCATTACCCTCAGTATCAAGCGTCTGCTGGTGTATGGGGATTCAATGTTGGTCATCAAACAAGTCAACAAGGACTGGAACTGAAACCATGAAGACATGGATGCGTACTGTGAAGAAGTTCGCAAGTTGGAAAAACACTTTCTCGGCATCGAATTTCATCATGTCGAGCGAGATTACAATGTCGCTGCGGATGTCCTATCAAAGCTGGGTTCTTCCAGAGCAGAGGTGCCTAGTGGGGTGTTCGTTAATGAACTCTCCAAGCCATCAATTTCTGCAGCGGCAACTTCCGACAATATAACCTCAGCCTCTGAGGTTATGCTCATTGACGCCACTTGGTGCGCTCCAATTATAGACTACATCTTGCATGACACACTCCCTGCCGAGAAGGCAGAAGCTCAGCAAATTGCTCGTCGTAGCAAGTCCTATATTATAATTGGAGATACACTGTACCGACGTGGCGCACGCTCTGGCGCATTGATGAAATGCGTCTCACAGCAAGAAGGAGTCAACATCTTGGAGGAAATCCACGCGGGTGAATGTGGCAATCATGCAGCTTCCCGCACTATCGTGGGCAAAGCCTTCCGTGCTGGGTTCTACTGGCCTACAGCTCTACACGACGCTGAGGAAATTGTTCGTCACTACAAGGGTTGTCAATATTTTGCTCATCACTCACATCAGCCTGCGCACAAGATCAAATTGATACCTCCGTCATGGCCGTTCGCATGCTGGGGGCTTGATATGATTGGGAAATTACCCAGGGCGCCGGGTGGATTTGAATACTGTTTCGTCGCCATTGACAAATTCTCAAAGTGGATAGAAGTCTTTCCGGTTGTCAAACCAACCTCTGAGAAAGCAGTCCAATTCCTCCAAGAGTTGATTCTTCGCTTCGGGATACCACACCAAATCATCACAGATTTGGGTACTACCTTTACAGGAAACAAGTTCTGGGACTATTGTGAAGATCGCAACATCGAGGTATCCTATGCCTCTGTTGCTCATCCTCGTGCCAACGGACAAGTTGAAAGAGCCAATGGCATGCTCCTAGATGGACTTAAAGCACGCATGGAACGAACCCTGAAGAAAGCAGAAGGCCGGTGGATGAAAGAACTCTTTCCAGTTGTCTGGGGCCTACGATCTCAACCCAGTAAAGCTATAGGGCAATCTCGCTTCTTCCTGGTGTATGGATAAGAGGCCGTTCTACCTGTTGACGTCATGCACGGTGCTCCTCGCATTGAGGAATTCCAAGAAGCCATGGCGGACGAACAACGGATGCTGGAGGTTGATACGGCTGAAGAAGTACGGTTGGCAGCCTTGTTACACAACGCTGCCTATCTTCAGGGTCTTCGTCGATTTCATGACAAGAATGTGAAGACAAGATCATTCCAAATTGGAGACTTGGTGTTACGACGAATCCAGAATACAGTCGGTCATTCCAAGCTTACTTCACCTTGGGATGGTCCATTCATTGTTTCCAAGGTCCTTAAGCCAGGCACCTACAGACTTCAAACAGAAGATGGTGTGGATTTACCAAATCCTTGGAACATAGAACACCTACGCAAACTCTACGCGTAGCTCCTTTACTACAACAGTGCTTCAGGCATCGCAAGAACCAATTGCTTTGGCATCCAGAGTTCTTCCGTAAATATTGCTCCGGCAATACATGAACTGGTTGCTTCGGCATCATATGTTCTTTTGTACCGTTGTTTTGGCAACGAGATATATTTCAATAAAGCTCCCTTTACTGGGTTGTTTATTTTGTCTTCGTGACATCATTAAAAACTTCCGTGTTCTTTCTAGACTCGGACAATTTCCTCTTCATGCATTCGGAGCCCATAAATAAGGTCTATCCGGGTTCCTTCGGGGCCAAGAACGAATCTGTTCCTCCACTTTCGTTAATTCACGATAATTTCCAGCTTAAAGCTGCCGCTCCGTGGGTCTTACTGGGTTCTTGCTTCGGCAAATCACATACAGTTTGTTCACAAGTACCCTCCTGGGGTACACTTTAAAAGATAGCTTCTGCTATAAGAAATCTCCTGGGTTCCTTCGGGTCCTTAACAGGGCTGCTTTTCGACAGTTAAAATCTACGCAATGTACGTTTTGACTAAGTCTTGGTCATTGACACAGAGACAACCCAGGAATTCTTAGAAATTCTTGGTTTTTTCTTCAAAGCATGGAAATATTATATTTCATTGCATAATACTTATATTACAATAATATTTGTTTCATTTACAATCTAAGGCTCTGAGCAATTGCTTCAGCAACTGGCTCGGCCTCTTGCTTCAGGTCCCTGAAGGCGGCTTCAGTACAATTCGGCTCTGCGCCTTCTACAAGTTTGCCTATATCTACTTCAGGGTAGCTAGATCTAATTACAGCAAGGACATGCACAAGACAGACTTTTGATGATCTCTTGATGTAAGCCTTCAACTGTCGTGGCATGGCCTTCAGGCGTTCCAGGAAAGACTGCGGCGATGAAGGGTCTTCCGGGACTAAGGCTTTCACCACCGGGTTCGCTGCTTTCTCCAGTAGTGATATCCGGTTCAAGGCTTCGGCCAGGTCATCGTCTGACTTCTTCATCAGCCGCAAGGATTCTTCGAGTTCTGACATCCTCCTGGTCGCCTGTTCAAGCTTCTCGTCCAGCGCCTTCTTGTCCGCAAGATTTTTTTGCGCTTGGACGAGTTCTCTAGATAGCTGATTCTTCTCTTCGCGAGCATCTTCAAGGTCCTTGGCAAGCTTCTTTTGCTGCTCAATAACTTGAATCAACTGCGCGTCAGCATCCTTGCGTTGTTGGACTGCTACTCTGAGTTCTTCTTTGATAACATCGTGTTCGGCAGAGAGAGTCTTCAACGCTTCTTCGTGACGGTTGGCCAAGTTGGACCAATCCGTCATCTTGCTCTGGGTTGTTTTCAACTGTTGTTGCACCCCTGCTCACACAAGACAATGACAGAGTTGTTATTCTACAAAGGCAAAGGATATTTCGTTACAAGATTCTGGTAGTGACAGAGTACCTTTAAGCTCTGCTTTCGCTGCCGAAAGTTTCTTCTTCATGTCCTCCTTCTCCGCGACCAACTCCTTGGTTCGCAGATGTAAGGTTCGGATCATGTCGGCGTCTTCCGCCTCCTGGAGTTTGCGGTCTTCGCGTTCATGCTCCAGCTCCTTTTGGAGACGGTCCGCCTTGGCGTGCATCAAGGAGATGTTGTGGATATACTCTGTTTTCTTCCTTGATGCCTCGCCGATGGCCTGCAAAACAATTATCATGAGATATATTCAAACGGCACCACAAGGCCAGGGTTGTTTCACCGACCTTGAAGTAGGCTACTGCTCTCTCGGCGTGGTACAATCCCCTATCAATATGTTCCTCATCCTCCTCCACGTCCAAGATATACTCGAAACCTTGCGGATTTGGATTGAGCATTGGATCGTAGCTCCCGATGCGGAAGCTACCGATCTCTTCTTCAGCTCTAGTACCCCTGGGTACTCTGGGGATTTCTTCAATAATTTGCTCTTGGGTTGATGCTTCAGCTTGTTTACCCCTTGAGCACTCTGCCTCAGCCCTGATCTGGGTTGTCTCCGTGACGCTCGGGGGCTCCGCAGAGTTCTGGTCACGGTGTTCCAGTTCCGATTCTTCAATCACTGCCTGCGTGACCAGATGTTCAATGTCTGCCAGTACCTCAGCAACTGTTTCTTCAACTTGTGCTCCTTCTGGTACTGGCAGGCCTGATGGCACGGCTGTTTGAACCACCGGCAGGGTTGTTTCTGGCATCACCCTGGGTTCTTCAGGCACTGTGGCCTCTGGCTCTACAACTGCATGGTCCACTGGGGGCTCTTCCCTGGTTGTTGCTGGCATTTCTTCAACTCTGAAACAATAACTTTGTTAGTCACAACAGTATATTACGAAGGTACATTTCGTACTGCTCGACAAAATACTTACATGGTGGCAGGCCGCATGGGGATCTCTGGCTCCCCCAAGGTGAATTCCTCTTCACCTTCCTGCTCCGGCGCCGATGGTCCAGCTGGACAGGGTTCTTCCACCACTGGTATTGTCCTTACGAAGGGCGCGGAGACAGGGTTGAAGATGTTGTGGATAATTTCCTCTTCTGACAGAGGATTCTGGGCACCGCCACCTTGTTGTGATCGGCTTGTTCCGATCTCACCGATGGATATCCCCACTGAAGATGGCGTCTTTGGTTGTGGGGGTATCTTCGCCCTTTCCTCTGGGATGGTCCTGGCTCTCTTGGGCAGCGTACGTGCTCTCTTGGGCACAGGTGCTTGTACCTCTGTTGGTGCTGGCCTCTTGGACCTTTCACCTCCCTTGGAGGTTGCCTCTGCCTTGGCATGGATTTCTTCTGACGCATGTTGTTCAACATGAGCAGCTGGCTCGTCAGATTCTTCAGTTGCAGATTGCTTGTGTTGGCGAACCTGATCTCTTACCCCTAGATCCACACAGCGCGCCAACAACGCTGCTTCTTCGGTGTTGGTTGGGTCCAGGGGCGGCAGACTCACATAAAGTGATCGTCGGGCTTCATACTGTGATGATCAAGAGATTAGTTCATAATATTTTTCAACAAGAAGGCAATATATTGCTTTCAGATATAGTTCTTACCTCAGGTGTCATGGTGATTGCAGAAATTTCCATTATCTCTGGAAATTGTTCGTCGTTGACCACCAGAAACTTCTTCAAGAGTTGGTTTATCCTCTTCTCTGACATATCTCCGGTGGCATTCCTTGAGGGGTCAGATTCTCCAGAGTACAAGTACCCTGGATTGCAGCGTTGTTTGCATGGTTGGATTCTCCTCAGCAGGAATGAACGATACACCATGGCTCCTGTCAGCCCTTGTGATTTGAGATCTCTGATCATACTAAGCAGCTCAGGGATCTGCATCGCTTGATTCACTCCAATTGTTTCACTCCAGAATGACTTCGTTACTGGAGGATTCCCTGAGCGGCTAGGTAGTTGTGGCTGGTGGTTCCAAGCGTAGAACCACTCCTTCTGTCAGTCCTTCAGGCTCTCCTTGGTTGTATACTCCAAATATACTGGCCTCATGCCCTGACGGAACTGGATGACTACCTTTCCTACTACTTGCAATGGTCCGCTTGAAGTCTTCACTCTGAATAAGTGGCGGAACAAAGCAAAATGTGGATCTATCCCAAGAAATGCTTCGCACAGATGGATATAGATCGACAGATTCAAAATGGAATTGGGATTCAAGTGACACAACTCAATCCCATAAAACTGTAAGACCCGGCGGAAGAAATCGCAAGTTGGAAGACCAAACCCAACTTCGTAAAAAGCTTTCCATACCGTCAGCTCTTCGGTTTCCTCAGTGGGGTACTCGTGCCCATACGTACACCTCCACCGACTGATTTCTTGGGCCGCTAGGAACCCATCTGCTTCTAGGGTCTTGATATGCTTCTCCTTCAGATTACTGGTTGGCCAGTCACTGATTGGATCTTCAATGATCGGCATGTCTCCTGCGGACGCTGCCTTTTCGGTCGTCATGACCTCCTTCATGGCTTCCGCCTTCCTCTTCGCGCCTTTGCTTCGGCTGGATCCTTCACCACCGGCCATTGGGGTCTTTTGAGACTCGGTGTGGATTGGATCTAGGTTGGGGGAGGATGCGGAAGATTTTGTGCGATCTCTGGATTGCAAGCAGAGAAGCCGTCGCAAACCCTAGATCTGTTTCGCAAAAGGCGTGCGGATACAAAGGGACGCGGACGGTTTATATTGGCTTTTCGAAGCGTTACTTCGGTACTTTTCAATTTTGGTCCTTTCTTGATCCTATATTTGAATTCGTTCAAATTTAGGCTCGGGGGCTGTGGGCATATTTTCAGGAAATATTTTTCTGAGAATTTTTGGCTTCAATTGATAAATTTATGAGGAGTTCTAAAAGAACTCGGGTTTCTTCGGAAATTGATTCTTTTTTGGTTCGGACTTCGAAAGAGCCTCGAATTTCTTCTTCAAAGATAAACGAGGCTCGGGGGCTGCCCAATTGGGCACACCTAGTCGGTGCGCACCAATCCGAACTTCGAGAAGACTTATGAGCACATCATTACCTATTGAACAGCATGGTTGCAACTTCCAAGAGCAAAGAACCCTGTGGGTCTCAAAGAACCCTGGCGGATTTCAAAAGAACTCTGGAGGACCTCAAAGAACTCTGTACTTTCAACAAGGCTGTTCTTCAGGAGATAAGGTGCTCGGGGGCTTGTGGGTGTAGAGTCCTGACGGACTAAACAACCCTGGCGGCCCATCCTATGGGCCGGCCCACGTACAAGACTTGACGCACAAGACAAGGATTAGTCCTAGTCGGTTTGGATAGACTGTATCAAGGAATTAGAGATTAACTTGTAAAAGTCTCCTAGTCCTATACGGTCCCCATGTAACCCTGCCCTCCGGACTATATAAGGGGAGGCAGGGACCCCCTTCAAAACATCTCATCAATACAAGATACACCATACAGGACGTAGGGTATTATGCTCCGGCGACCCGAACCTATCTAAATCGTCTCTTGTCACCTTCGGCTCTAGATTCTCGACGACCCGAACCTATCTAAATCGTCTCTTGTCACCTTCGGCTCTAGATTCTCGACGACTTCTCCCTAAACCCTTCTCTCGGGGCATCCCGTCGAGAACGTTGTCAGCATAATTCGCCGACAGGAGGCGATCGAATGTAACTGCCTCCTAAAAATGAATATAACCGCCTCCGTAAATCCGTCTCAGAAATTTGAGAATTTCAAATTTGAGTTTTTTCAAACGACCTCGGGTACAAAAATGGCCAACATGAGAGTTGCAGATCTCGAAACGTTAAGAAACTTTGTAGTTGGCAACTTTTTCATTTGAAATCATCTTGTACACTAAAAGTATGTTTGAATGTTCTAAAATTTGAAATTCAAATTTCGCAAAAGATCTCGGATGGAGAAACTACCAATATAAAAGATGTAAATCTCCAAAAGTTAAGAAACTCAATAGTTAATAACTTTTAAATTTGACTTCTTTTATGTCCTAAAATGTAATTTACAATCGGTTTGGTATATTATGGTAGGAATGGAAACAGAGTATAGACACAAGAGAGAGTGTGGTGTAGTGATAGAGGGGGACACATGTGAGGGAGAGGTCGTTTGTTTGATTCTCGTCGGCCGCAAAGTGCTCAAATTTCCGTGAAAAAACATGATTGGGATAAGTCATTGGTGGCTAGGTAGTGGGGCCTCCTCCAATTAAAAAAAGTTTTGCTACTTTTTCATATTTTTTTTTGACTCGACGATTAATAGAGGTGGTTATTATAACGCAATCGTCTCACTGAATCTTCTATTAACGGTGGCCCAGCTCAGATTGTAATCAATTTTAACCGCCTTAGTGTAGTAGTGATTTTACCTAACTATTATTAATTGGAGGTGTCATTTGTAGTCACTACATTAATCCTCATGAGACGCAATAGATAACATAATGAGTTTTATAAATTTTCACAACAATAAAATATCTAGCCATCAATCTAGTACGCACGCACACTGAATATCTAGCCCAGCAGAGTTGCGTGCATATATTCCATCACTATTTTTCCTGCATGTTTTATATTTGAAACTTAAAGCTTTAGAAAAATATCTTATGGTTCAAATTATAATAGTGTAACCACATGACTAGATAAAGTCGGTACTGTCATTACCCTGAAGAAAGGAGACACAGTGGGGCGGAGCAAGCTCAAAACGACACCGGCTCCAGCTCTCTTCCGTGGGCGCTGCTGCATAGGCAGGCAGGCAGCACCGCGGCAGGTTTGCTCATTCTTCCTTCCTTCCGCCCCTTCTTCGATTCGATTGCTGCCATTTCCATCCAAAATTCACTACCTGATCTTTGATTCCCTGCATAATCTCCATCGTCGTTCTGATCTCTGGATTTGTCCCTTCAAATCCCTGTTTCTCGTTGCTGCAGCTTGTCCGAACACTACCTGTTCGATGAAACGCCCCTGTGACCACGACCCCATGGCAGAGGCATCCGGCGAAGCGCGGGTGACCCCGGCGGGCGCGGAGTGCCGGATTAACGCCCTCGGCAACGACGTCCTCCTCCGCGCCATCTCCTTCCTGGAAGCGCGCCAGCTCGTGCAGACCTGTGTTCTGTCGCGACGGTGGCGCAACCTCTGGCGCTCTGTGTCCCGCATCAACGCCACGCACCACGAGTTCGACGTCATGGTTGACAGCGAGGAGGAGCGCAGCGTGCGGTTCAAGAAGTTTACCAACGCTTTGTTGATGCTCCGTAACCCCGTTGCCTTGGATGCGTTCCGGCTTAGCTACTTCATGCCTGGTTATCAAGAGCCAGCGGCCCCTCATGCCGACAGGGAAGAAGATGCTAACCTGTGGATCGACCATGCTTTACAGAGCAATGCTCGGTCTGTCGAGATTGGGGTACTGAACGGTAGCCTGGTTCTCAATCCTGCAGTGTTTGCTTCAAATTGCTTCTTGACTAGCCTTCAGCTTTCCCGGGTTATCTTGCGCCGTGGTTTCTTTAGGAATCTCCAAACTGGATGCGCAGCATTAGAAAGTCTGCTCTTAAGTGGCTGTGGCATTTATGATATTGAGATTTCCTCCGAGACACTAAAGATTTTGGCCATTGATGATTCCTCCTACTTCACAACTGATAAACAGCTGTCTATTTCTATTCCAAGCCTCAGTTATCTTGGGTTCTCTGCCTCTTCAAGAATACCCTTACTAAAGAACATGGGATCACTAGTGACAGCATCAGTTTCAGTTTCAGCTGATTCAAAAGGTGCTACGATTGATGGTATCTATCAGTTTCTCAGGAGCCTATCTGCGGTCACAAATTTGGACTTCAACTTCAAAGGAACAATGGTATAATTCTTGACCTGACAATACACATCCATACAAATATTTATATGTCAATTCTATTACCAAGCATGATATTTAATCCTTGTTCTATAAGAGCAAAAGTAAGGTTTTGGTAGTGTATTCTTATGCGAAACCCTACCTAGTCGGCTGGTGCTCTCAGCAGTCAGCATGTTCCAACCTAGGACAGTGTACTTTCTATACTGTTGAGTCACTAAATAGTCCATCTAGTAACTTAGTTGGTAGTTCGATACAGGAATGCAACTAAGGAATTTCTCATTCAGTTGCACCTAGTGTTTCTATTGTATATGTAGGTGGAAGGGCTGAAATACATCTTGTCCAATAGCATAGTGATTATTTGAAGTCCATTTCTCGTTATTGCATATAGATGTGCAAACCTGAAGGCACCATGCAGATGACATGTTCATAAATCATTGTTGGAAGCCTCAGTCCCAGTGGTTAGTTTCAGATCATAAGTTAGTGATCATTTGCTCTTATAGTAAATCATGTTCCTATTGCCTTTCCATCTGTCTATCTACATATGCTCTAGATTATTGGTTCTCATATATTAAGCATGGTATTCTGTGACGTGTGTAAATTTTTAAGCACAATTCCTGCTGATGTTGTGTTATGAAACTATATTTATTCTAGAAGTATCTCGATAATTAATCAATAGTTCTTTTCGCATAATTTTTGCTTCTCAGTTCATTTCCTACCTTTGTTGGGTCAGGAAATAATTTTCAGAGTATGGCATGCATTGTTTATGACTTCTTCTAACACTCCGGACCTTGTGCAGCTGAAGATGGAAAAGAATTCGCAATGGTGCCCAAAATTCAACAATCTCACTGCCCTGACTCTTGGTGGCTGGTGCCTTTCTGCGGACTATGTGCTTAAAATCTTCCTTCAGAACTGTCCTAATCTAGTGAAGCTAAATGTGAAACTTGAGAAGGTATGCTTCTCTCCACATCTTTACTGATCATTTGACCAAGATTTCAGCATGCGCAATGATGGTAAAATATGTATGTTTGTCGTGCTGCAGTGTAATTATACATCTCAAACCATCATTAGTAAGCTGAAAGGGAAAGAAGGATCGGCCACATGTGAGAACATGGAGATTCTTGAAATCGAATGCTCAGAGGGTGACCGCAAAGTTCTGGAGAAGCTTTTGGTGGAGGGTGGTTATAACCTCATGGAATGTTGAAGTCAAACGACACTGAAATTGGCTCTCCTCTGAGCATGTTCATGTGGACCACTAAAACCTGTCACCAGATCATTGGTTCTAAACTTCTAATGGACCGATTAGGATATACATCCGTGCGTGCGTAATTCTCATCTATGTCGTACTCCAAGAAACCGAATCAGTTCAATTTGGATGGATGTATGTTTTACTAAACGGAGACCTTACAAATATTAGCACTCTATTAGGGAACAAGTGCATCAGCAAGAGCCAGTAGCCATAGGTTGCATGATGTGAAAGTTGAAAAGCTAGCGGGTGTGATGCACTCCCCTTTTTCTTTTCTTTTTGAACCTACTGTACTTCATTTTTTTTTTCCAGCTACCATGGAATGGAGCACGTCTATGCTTACTGCTTCATATGCGATTGTTATTTGCCAAAGTAAACAGTCCAATTTATTCAGCAGCCCTGCAAGTCACAGAAAATTTCTGTGCGTTGTTATTCACTTCATTTTGCGCCCCAAAAATGTTGAAATGAAAGGTATCATCTGTTGGATCATTCATTGATAATGTCAGAGTTGAAGGTACCCTGTCGTTCCTTTTGAGCTGTTCACTTCTGTATTGCGGCAAGCTCTCACTAGTACACCCAGCCAGAAGCCGACCACGTCACTACCGGCACGCGCTGCTGGCTCGCTGAGTGCTAACATCCCAGGCCACCGCCGCTGGGAACTTGGTCGTTGTGTTAGAGGACGCCATCGTTGTGTCTTTTCTCAATCGATGGACGAGATGGGACCGAATTTTGTCTTGGCCTGCCCAAGCCAAGAGGTTCTAAATTCTGTCTTGATTCTTGAAGCAGAAACGGGCATTTTCTGGACCAAAGAGCTGACTAACGAAGTGAATATATGAAGGCCTGTGGGCTGTGGTGTATTTTTTTGAAAGGCCCTGTGGGCTGTGGTGTAACTGTAACATCCATGAGCTAGGTTTGTTATGGTGCTTGAGGGGACTAGAGGTTCCTCCCCTCCCAAACATTCTGGACCATTGATCTCACAAGGAGATGATTTTCTCTAAAGGGTAGTTTAGTACAGTAGTAATCATTTGCTCTTCCTTTCGCACAAGGAGTACATCGGGCCAACTAGACCGGGAGCGCAACTCCCTCCGCTAGCACCGCTGTAAAAGATCTCGTTCGATCGAAAAGTATATATGGTCTGAAAACATTTTGATAGGTGAATCTTGTTCTAGGATATACTAAAACCAAACGTAACTTCGTAAAAATATGTAGTGATAGTACTGCCGTCACCTTCCAGTAACCGTAAAATATGTCAAATAGTTTTGAGGCACACAGGGCCACCTTGCATTTGGGGATAGGAGCTTGAAATTATTTGCTCGAGAGGGGCCAATGCAAGGAGAAAATAATTGTAAATTCAACTAAATTCTTTGTTCAAATTAATTAACATCCCCCGAATTAATAACAGATCATAACAATACAACGCAAACGCAACAACAACACGTCAAGATGAGATCGATAACGCACGCACACGATCGATCAGCGGCAACCCTGACAAGTCAGTGGGCATGGCCGAGGATGGTGAGGTGGGGGTCGAACCCGGGCAGCTCGTCCTCGTCGCCGTCGCCGTCTATGTCGACGCCGCCGCCCGGCAGCACCTTGGGGACGACCTGGGGTGTGCACGTCTTGTCTGTGATGGGGTTGCACCCGAACACGGAGGAGGCGGGCGCGGGGGCCTCGGCGCCGCCGGCGGAGGACTCGGCCAGCGCCACGCACGCCATCGCCACCGCCGCCGCGAGGAGGAGCCAACAGTACACGCGCGTGGACGACGCCATGGGTAGGGCCGCCGGTCGATGCAGAGAGAGAGAGTTAGCCGCGGAGGTGGCGGGCACGGTGGAGATCCTTAGCTTGTGGTGGGGTTTCAGCGAGCGAGGAAGATGGAGGAGGCGCCTCTGGTGCTCTAAAAGGGAAGGCGGCGAAGGAGCGATGCCGAGGCCGGCGGGTTCGGTCAAGGACGTTTTCGTCCGTTGGTTGCCGCCGGAGTTGGGAGGCGTGCGGCTGCGCGCGGCCTCCGCGGCTGTGCCCTCTCTACTATTTTTGGACAGGGGAACTGCTTGTTCAGGACTTCAGGTCCGGATCTTACAGACTGTTATACATATTTCCCCTGACATTACTAGATTGTAATATTTAACTTATTCTTTCATTTAAATAGTATTTTGTATGGATATTGCTGGTAAAAAAATTATAAGTCAGATTACAGAGGAAGTTAAAAAAGGCGTAAATCGCTCGCCAGAATGTAGCTTTGAATTCTCCGTGGAACAGAATCTAATGCAGTTTGTGAGCACTGCTAGCAATCTAGCATGCGTGTTTCTGAACTTTTATAAACATATCTTAACAAATAACAAGGTGTTGAAACAGATGTAAAACAAGGATAAAGGGAAGGATCCTGCATTAGCTAAGATTTAGTTATACATTGTGATACAATTGATGCGGGAATGGACGCTGCCAAAACTCATAGTTTTGTGCTTTGCAGGGCCAAAAAAAAGAACTCAAATCGTCGAAACTGTGAATCTGGACAGTTATGAACTCCATTGTTTCACAGAAGACCATCAATCTCCCAGTTGTCATCGTCCTCGTCACGAGCCCCTCCAGCTGCCCCTGCATCTTCTTCTGGGAACCTTGGCTCATCCATCATGCGTCTGCAAAGTTTTCAGCACATACAGTTTTAGTTAAAATTGACGTCTGATGTAGCACGGTTTAACTGTCATGCCACTTCAATGTTCAAAATTTGCTAGTTAGGGAGATCATTTCAGCTGAATTTTCATGGATAGTCCTAACTCCCAAGATTTGAACCCTGGAATCCAACAAAAAAAATCCACTACACTAAACTAAACCTGCACTACACAATACCATCAAAACTAACAACAATGCACAATGGGTTGCATTGGAAGCGACTGAATCAGAACCAACAAGGTGGGGAGCAGCTGACACTCTCTTTATTCATCAATACCATCACCAAGGTAAACTGGTCATACAGGCATACAGCAGAATACTGACCTAAACCTGGGAACTCCACCAGCACATCAGTGTTGCAACAAAGAAATGCTGTCCTACATCACTAAGACGAACTCTGGAGTCTGGACAGCTACTTGTAAGTTTGCAAAATTGCAACAGCAGCAAAGATCGAATATGTCAACAATTCGCACTATCATTACACAAATTATCAAATTGTGAGGCCCAATTAGCACAGTGCCACAGTTGCATAGTATTCCTTCTTCTGACGAGCATTGAACGTCTATGTGCACTACTGTCACTTGCCTCGCATGGCTCTGTGCAGGCAAATTGATTTCAAGGATAGCCAGTTCCATCACCAAGAACAAGAAAGCACAAGCAGAGTATCCTGAAACGAGACGCACAAGCGTTCCCGTTTCAGTGCACAATCGTATCCGATTTCCATGGACTAAGCTCGGTTGGTCTATAGCATATCAAGAGAAGCGAGTAGAAAGTGCCTAGTTTGTACCTGCGGCGGTTGCGGCGTCCGGCCTCGCGCGCCTTGCGCTTCTTCTCGTCCGTCTTGCTCTCGTACCTCCGGCGGCGCTTGATCTCCTGCAGCACGCCGGCGCGCATCACCTCGCGCCGGAACCGCCGGAAGATGGATTCCTCCCCCTCGTTCTCGTCCACCAGGATCTGCACATTGTACCCCTTGGCGGCCACCACCGCCGTCGGGGCCCGCCGCGCCACGTGGACCACGGACGGCGGCGAGCTCTTCCCCGAGAACGGGGGGGCAAGGGGCATCTGCAGCGGCGTGCTCAGCAGGGAGGTCGTGGCGGGGGCGGCCATGGCTGCAGACTGCTTCGGCTGGCTAGCGGGCGCTAATGGCTCCCGGTGCTGCGCGCTCCCGTGTCTGGAATTTTCCGGATTCTTGGATGGATAGGACGACAGGCTGAGGAAGGAGGGAGACGATGGATAGTGAAGCCAGGGGAAAGCTTCGCTTATCCTCTTTACTTTATTTGTGGATTTTGGAGGGAACGCCTGCTAATAGCTCAGCCCTTTTTTGGGGGGTTTATTTTCCATTTCTTTTGCTCTTTCCTTTGGTTCTCTTTTAGTCTTTTTGCATAATAATCCCATTTTACGGGCCTTTTGTTTTTAGCATTTCAACAATCTTTTCACTTGGGGTAGTTATGTGTGTGCTTCTGTTAATTTTCTGAGGACTGGTTCGTGGAGAACAAAAAAACGTGGGAACTCAAATAGGGTTATGGAACCAATTTGATACTAGTTCTTGACCCTTTGAAATGAGAATTTGTCTGCAAAACCGCGCGATTAAACACTGAAAATAAAAATAGCATTGATGGTATAACTATTTCCATAGGCTTACCTCGCTGCTCAGGCCAATTTTGGACCCAATATTCTAGCCCATCCACAAACATGGACCAGACTTTAAGCCCAAACAAAGCCAGTAGACATGCATAAGGATACGCTTCAAATGTTTATAGCAACCAAATAATGTTTTTGTGAGTATATGCAGGAGCATTAAAGCTGTTAAACTAAAAACAAATGAGCAAAAACAGCAGCCATCTCAGTCTGCAAGGTACCAAGTGGAGTTTCGTACAAATACAGCCTGGATTGACGGACATAACCGCAAAAAGACTAGGGTAAAAGTGTAAAACTGAATTTGAAGTTTAAACAGAACTCACTGATTATACCTGGCTTTGAATAAATTAGAAAACAGTTTATAGCGCAGCAGTCAAAATTCGTGAACATGCATACATAGCTTTTTCACCCAGAAATCAGGTTGCGGAAAACCACACTAATGGTAACTCAGCTTCGCTTTTTTATGTCAAAGCACCGAGACATCACCATCGTCGAAACTCGAAACAGTTCCCTCAATTAGTTGATCTAGAAGCAACTGAAACCATGATCTTGATCCCCCCTACAGATCACAGTACTCAAAACGTGCACAACTCATTACAAGAATTAAGCAACAAACATGCATTAGTCTATCTGTCAATCAGAAAAAAAAACGATCAAGATTCTATATGGGTGTGGCATGCTCTGGTCCTGGGATGGTTATGTCTATTCGCACAGGTAACTGTTAAACATGGACAGGTTAGCAACATTTAGGATTATTAATGATTTCTACTTCCTGTTGGTTTATCTATCGAAATGGCACCATTAGTGATGAGATAGTGCCCACACTGGCACGGGCAACTACTAAAATAATGTTAAGATCACATAGAAGACATGATATCTTCTTGCTCCATCACTGCCATCCCTACAAGCCAGAGGCATTATCTTGGTTCATGGCAATGTGTTGCCTAAGAGTAACATCCTTAGGCTGCTAAAGCGCTAAGAACATGCAGAGTCCAAAACTCAAAAGAAACATTTACCTGCAATAGCAAACAAGATTATTTTCCTTCTTGTCTTGGGAAGGCATCTCTCACCAAACTTCCAATTCGTGCATTCTCTGCTTGTACAGATGTTCATGGCAATGTGTTGCTAAGAGTAACATCATTAGGTTCAGGTCAAGTAAAAACTCTGTTATTATTATGCAGGTGAAACCCAATTTTAGAATGTTTTTTGGGTCATGACCCTTTAGCGACATGCCAATCTTAATATAGATTTGATATCAAATGAGCAAGTGCTTATCTTCCACCCTCCTGGTGTGACACCATATCCTGTAGTTAGGGTGATAACTGAGCAAAAAAATTGGGTCGCCACTCCCTTGGTGCTGAATGAGCAATGAACTCGCGTTTTATTCGACGGGTACAAGGGTAAAGAAGGTAGCCAAGTAGCCAAGGCAATCAGGATTTGTTAAGGCCACCAGGCCACCTATTTCTCACACTGGACATATTCCTGCAACATAAACATTCATTACCTCCATAGGCCATGATACACCAAATATGCACATTCCCCACGTGCTAAAAATAAGCCTTTGTTTCTAAGCCAGAATTTTCTTCCATTTCCATATATTCTTCCAGATTGCCGTATCCAAACTTTCCACGGTCAAATTTTGCACACATCAAACCCTACTAAATATACGCCTTTGAGCAATTACTATCTGCTAAAAGGCACTTTGGTTTCCATGCCTCTACCTGTCAAAAATAAGCCTTTGTTTCTAAGCTGGTATTTTCTTTCCTTCCCATATATTCTTCCAGATTGCTGCATCCAAACTTTCCATGATCAAATTTTGCACACATCAAATCCTACTAAGTACACGCCTTTGAGCAATTACTACCTGCTAAAAAGCACTATAGTCTCCATGCCAGTGTTACATAACATGCCTAAATAAACCTAAGAGCTGGATGCATCCAATCTTTAGACGGCTACAATTTGGTGTGCATTAATATACTCCCGTAAAATCTAATACCGCCTAAAAATACAAAGCTCTATATAAGGGCATGCGCGTCGCCAAGCTACACCATAAATAATACGGAGACACTAGAACACATTCTGTAGTCTATTGTGAAGGGTTCACCGAGAATGGACAAGAAAAACACCGGTACCATCTTATCATCCACCAGTAAGTACTACTACTTTAACCACTATTCTGTCAGACTATCAACTCTGAAACTAACTGCTTCTTTGATCTTTGTAGGTCATGCTAGCAATAGCAAAGTCACTGCTATGATAATGATGATCCAAAAGTTCATGAGAGAGGAAGCAAAGCTGAAGAAACAGATAGAGGCTGCAAACCGCAGAGGTGAGGAGCAAAAGGCCAAGGTGAAGAACTTTGATCCAAAGCTGGCACCCATGATGAATTGCGCCTTTGAGGGAAGAGGATGTGAGGAGTTGGAAAGTTACCATGACCAGTTAGTTGAGATGCAGCGCATGGTCGCAGACCTCCAAAACAAATAATTTTCTAGTGGTCATGCCAAAGGAGTTTGGGGCCATGGGAGTCATGGTAGGCCAGTATTACCAGCAACGTGCAGGCCGGACACACTCCCAGAGCTCCAAAAGGAAGTTTATCCGTGATTTATTCTTTTATGTTAGTTGATTTGATCAGTTAGAAGTAAGATTGGAAATTAGTGTTTAGAATTTCATTTGGTTAGGAGTTATTTTGGTCCCGGAGTCTGTTAGTTGAGCCTGTTAGTTTCTAAATTATTCAAGTACTCAGGTTGTACCAGGAAAGGGGACTAAACGCCACCCTGATTATCAGTTTTAATCAAGCAGTTAAACCCAGAGCACCTTTAACATGTGCCTTGTTTGTGGGTGTCGCCAGCCATGCGGATCTCCGCACCCTGCAATCTCTCATCACCATAATCGTCGCTCAAATCTATGATGATCTTTAATCATGATTACAGATCATAAACACTGGTTTGGCACAAAAAAAGGAGGCATGCTTGGAATAGGCTTCTTCACCTTGTCCACTAAAAACAAACGTTTTTGTTTATGTGGCAACAGCCACGCCCTTTGTGGATCCACATGAAGGAGGAAGCTACCATCCAAATAAGCAGAAGAATAAGAGCACAAACAATTTAGGACACCGTTGGTCCACTAAATCAGGTTGCCTCATGGTTGTCCTAAGCAACAAAGTAAGACAAAAAAGCTACACTCCTTGGCAACACCCCCCTTCCCCCACCCCTCTCTTTAAATATGAATAGGCGTGCTTTGCTCAAACTAGGTCCCTAATCTGATTTTTCTATTAGTTAGGTCATAGATGAAATTTTTAAGAAGAAAAACAGGCGGCCAGCAAGTGCTTACTTCTCCTTTGTCTCTCACATATATTCGATCATGTTTTCTCTAGCCATCAAAAGATAGGGCCATGCCCATAGCCAAGATTGAGGTTTAAGGTAAGAAAATGTAACACAGATAATGTATCCATTAATGAAATGTATACACAATGTCGCACTCAACAATGTGCTTCTACATGTCATGTGCTACAATAAGATATTGTTGATTATCTTAAATTCAAATAGTAAATTGTTGAATCTAGCCACAGATGAAGGATGTCCCTCGTGGGCATACCAGCTACTTGTCTAATAAAAAAAAGTAGAAAACCGCAGCCATGGATACAGTTATATCAATAGCACCCATTTATATGAGGAATCACTAGTGACTAGTCACAGTGCACACATATCTCATAAATTTCCCTTGGGATCAATTCAGTCTCAAGTAAACAGATTTGATCCCTCAGCTTGATTATTAATGCAACATGCTGCTTCAGTTGTGAACTTCAAAATAAATGCGGCACGAATATACAAAGAGGCAGTCATAGATATGCTTCAAAATGAGGAGAAAGAGATGTTACCTGTTCCCTAACTCATTCAGGTGCACTTATTTGTCCCTCCACATATTTTCAGCAGGATAATTTGTTATATTCTCCACTAGAAAAGCATGG
The DNA here is from genome assembly GCA_015342445.1 of Digitaria exilis. Lineage (NCBI taxonomy): Eukaryota > Viridiplantae > Streptophyta > Magnoliopsida > Poales > Poaceae > Digitaria > Digitaria exilis. Next base: position 23,483 of record JACEFO010001631.1, read on the forward strand.
ATAGTCATAAGGAGCAGCATGTTGGAAGTTAAAGCTGAAAGTCAGTAGTTGTACTTACCTCTACACACTCAAAGGGTCCGATGGCCATAGATTGTGGAAGAATACTTGGACTAGGGCCCAGCTAAACAATAGGAGCATTTGTACACCTCAACTTCAATATGAGTTGGGTTGGTGTGGATGCTGATTCATCATTCACAGATGGTTCTGGGGCCTCAACTGCACAAAACTGAGGCTATATAGGCGAGGCAGTCATCATTTGTCTCCTCAACTCCTATGCCCCTCCTCTGCCTGAGGAATGTGGTCTAAGACTTGTCCACCGACATCAATGGCTGAATTTAGATCAGAACTCAAGTTAAGCCCTATCCTCCACTCTCTGGACTCAGTAGTGTGTTGCACTACTTGGGCATGCATGGAGGTTGGCTGCTAGCTCTGACAGTTCTTTATTTTCCCTTATCTGTAACTGCTTCTGCAGAAATCTCTGTTCAAGTGGTCATAGTAGGCATAACATCACATCCATAGCCCTGAGTGAGGCCAGAAGAGCCTTCACCAAGAAATGTCTCACCCTTACTAGTAACAGCATCCTCCACGGCTTTACTACCAGTTTTCTCTTCTGACCCAACCAGGCAGGGTCCTTTCCCTCTTTGGCAGAAGTACGTTCCTGGAGACACTTGTAAATGACACATATAACCTTAAGAGTGTCAGCTAACCTCATGTGTCCTCCAGACACCTTGACCTCACATGCAACATGACTTTTTTTTCTAGAACACGCAGGAGAACTGCGTATCATTATATTAAAGAAGAGAGGGTTAAAAACCCTGCTTACACACCATGACACTCTTAGTTAATGCAACAGGTCTCTCCACCCTGCACCCACAAATTAAGTGCTCTGTTCACCTAATTGGTGGATTCATTAAAGAACAGGCCCGCAATATTTTTTACAAAATATACAAAGAGAAAGATATACTGAATCATAGAACGGAATATAAGTATTCAAGAGATTGATGTGGCGGCATATCCAATCCACTTCTATAAGCCTAGACTTCGTTTATTGGCAGATAAATGGCTTATGTTTTACCTGCTCTAAAATAGACTAAAAGATCAAACAGTATTTATAGCAGTTGAAACCTGATGAAGTTTGAATGCTATGTATGACGAACCATCAGCACACACAAGAATGAGTTAACAATATAGCATCAAGGAGGAAGCAGTACAATATACAAGAGCAAATTCTCATCAGTAAAATACAGTGCCTGAACAATTTTAAGCCCACGGATGCTAGCCAAGATCTGTGCTACTGAGCATCAGCAGGCAGCTAATCTGCACAGCTGCAGCTGAAACTAAAAACTCTCAACCCGAGAAGGCGAGAAATGCACTACAAACAAACCATAGGTTGAAGTCCCAGGGTTGAGCAAAGCTTCCTATTATAAGTTGATAGAGACCTTCTACGTTTCTTCCATTACTGCTCGATCTGATATATGTTGCTCCCAAACCTGAAGATAATTGAGTATGAGTACTTTAGCTTAGAGGAAACCTGATCGCTGTTCAGAAGGTAGGCAATTCATCAAGGATGAGTACAAGAAAGATCATCAGCATTACAAAGGGAAAAAAAACAATTCCTACCCCACGCATCACAAACCAAATACTGCATTTTTGAAGATCTAGCCACATGATTCCCCAAAATATTAGAAGTGGAGTAATTCTTAACAAATATTTGGTATGAAAGTTATCCTCTCAAACTGCAGAATCACACGTTGAGGGACAAGGTGAAGACTTAAAGTTACACATCAAGATATGAATGGAAAGAACTCCTGCAGGCAAATTTACAAACAAAATAAAAGTACATGCATGTAAGAAGGTAATGTTACAGATTTTAATGGTTGGCTAAAGGGAAAATGAAAAGAGCTAATCACAAACTATACCACCGCAGTAGGATATTGAGCAAAATCACCTAATTTCTTGTCGACCTAGAGAATCCTTATTCCCTATGCAGTTTACACTTTATACTCCATAGTATAAGGGGTTTAGGATACAAATAAGTTTCATTTTAAATGTAAACAGCAGTACAGCACCCCCACCCCAACAAAGAAAAAGAAACCAGGGTCCAGTACACTTACAAACATGTAGGAAGCATGCTAAACATCACCAGTGCTCTGTTCAAGATTCTGTTGCATGGTATCCAACTTCTCGATTACATACTGCAGCTTCTTACAGCATATCTCATTAGCAATCCTCGCGCTGTAATCACACTTTTCAAATGGACGATATTCACATGCACTTTTGATTTCCTCGCGCAATGTCGTTTGGATTTCCTACTCCAACCAAAACAATATGAGGCACTGAGTTAGCCTGTTTAATTTGTGGCACAAATATTCCATAACAACCATGCTAAAAAAAATATTCCACAACAGCAATTGTTTTTTGGCGAACCAAGAGTAAAAAGCAATTGAAGGCAAGATGGACTTGCGGACATAATATAGTTTAGTTTGATGGAAAGCATATAGTAGAAACATTGGCAGGAGCAAAATTTTGCATACAGCACATAAAAACCAGCTGTTGATTTTTCCAGTAGTGTTTCTAGCGTAGCCTTAGTGAGGATTAAGGTGAAGCAACGGTCAACGGCATGAACAAGGGAGCAAATGGATTTACAATCTGCGGGCAGATCAAGGGAATGCAGTACGGTGGTTACCTTCATAGCGAGCATGAACTCGCGGCAGTGAGCGCCGACTGCATCAGTGCGGGGGCCCTGAGAGTTCCCCAGCTCCTCCATCACCGCACCTGCAAGCTCCAGCACCCGCACTATCCACTGCACGCGCACAAAAAGGATAGTCAGGAACCGAACCAACAACAGCCGGAATCGGAGAGGAGCGCGGGTGGGCCGCGAGGATACCTTCTCGACGTTGTGGAGGCGCTGCAGGGAGCTGCTCTGGCTCTGTGGAATCATCTTCACCGGTGCCGGCACGGAGAGGCTGCGGCGGCGGAAAGGACGGGAGTAGGCCTGGGCATTTGGTTAATACGGTTAAATCGGGTCAGTTAATTCGGTGAGCAAAAAAATCGGTTATAGCAAACTGCTCACCGGAATGACAACGTATCATATGAGAACCAGGTTCGTGTGAGAACTCCAACCTGGACCACATGATAGCACGTAGGGAGAGGTGGGAGGGGGATTTGCAAAATCACGGCCCCTTGGATTTACAAAATCATACTTTCGCAAATCCCCCTAACATCTCTCCCTTGGATCAAGATCATATGGTCTATGTTGCGGTTCTCATAGTTCTCACACGTAGGATACGTTGCCCACCGAAATTGCTCCTGAAAAATAAATAACAGACAAAGTTCGGTTTCGGTGAAATCAGTTAACTGAACACGCACACACCAACCTGTAACTCGATCTCAACAACCAAATGAACCATCAATCGGCAAAGCAACAGAAAAGGAAAACCAAAACTAATACCTCTCACGAAATGACATCGTCAATTTGTACATAAATAATCTATTAATCTGAGTACTAAATGGGTATCAGAGTTCAGACTTATCACGCATCAGGATATGGTCGCGAGCAGGAGCAGTACATCAGTTCAAACCAAAACGCAACCAGATCGAGCAAAAAAAAATCAAAGCATGGGCGAAAAAACAAGTGGATTCACACACCGTTGTGCAGATAGAGGACAAATGCAATTCTAGCCTGGAAGAAGCTACCGGATTTTGGATTAGCATGAACAAATTGAAGAGACATACAGCCGGCCGGCCGCCGCCTCGTCGTACGTATCACTGCTGGTCCGCCACTATCCTGGACCGCACCCTGCAGTAGGGAAGGTCGCCGAGGGGATTGAAGCGGCGATGCCCTGCGAGGTTTGCCGGGATCCAGAAACGGCGGGAGACGGAGACAGAACGAGGGGAGGAGAATGGATTGGGGGGCTATTGCTGGGGGAGAGATGGGCAGCGCGAGCGCCGGCGTGAAGCGGAGGGCGGAGGCGGAACCAGGAGGGAGGCACGGCGGAGGCGGAACCCAGGAGGGAGGCGCGCGTGCGGCGTCGGCGAGTCGTTGTCGAGTCGCGGCCGGAGAAGGGAAGGGAACGGGCGATGGACCAACGCGGGCGGCGCGTCCGTGCGTGGGGGGTATGTGGGCTGGGTGGGCTGCAACCTGCAATGCTGGGCTTTGTCAGGCTGAGGCTTAAAAGGCTGGAATAACCAACCATTAGAAAAGTCTGATTTTCAACTCACAACTACAAGACCGGACACCGAAGACCATCAAACTATCCAAACCGTGTAAAATTGGTCCTTTGAGTGGTTTTGAAGGTGGTTTTGTATTTTCCAAAAAAAATTAAAAATGATTTTATATTAAAAAATCCATAACTAATTTATTTTGAATTATAAAAATATGAATCTGTTGCTAATGTTTTTCTAAAAATATGACCTATGTGTTGGTGCACCATTAGAAGTTATTTGCATAGTATTTATTTTTATTCTATTTATTTTTAGAAAAACAATAAAACACTAGGAATATAAACATATAATATCCAAATAACATTAAATGTTGTGCTAGTGGGTTAGTTACATTTTAAGCGAACTTTTAGCACTGATTTTATATTTTTTGGGTCCAACATGAATTAGTTATGGTTTAAAGTTTAAATAATATTTCAGTTGTTTCTATAAAATCCAAAACCGCCCTCAAAACCTTCCAAAAGGCCAACTTTGCATGGTTTGGATAGTTGGATGGCTTTTAATATCCGTTTTTGTAGTTTAAGTTTGAAAATTAAACTTTTATGACAGTTGAAGGGTGAAAAACAGACTTTTAAAAAAAACCAATAACCTCTACTCGGTGCTTAGAAAAATAACCTCTTACTCGGAGACCACTGTCTTGATTTTGTGCATTACAACGCTACGTTCAAATACAATCATTTACACGAGACCCAAGTTGGAAATGTTTTCTTTGATACGAGAGTCAATTCTGGGCTTCTGGCCTCCCATATGTGCAATGACCTGCGGCCGAGTCTGACAGTCTGTTATCACTAAGTTTGGGCATAACTCGCCTGTCAGCCACACAACCGTTGCAAACACCAAATAGAATTGCCGCAAACAATTGCTTGAGTCAGCAATCAAAAGTTAGTTACATGATACTCCAACGTCCGGTTTAACTAAATTTTATCCTTTTTGTCTCTGCCTGCTCAAGGGGTTCTAAATTGAGAGAATTCCTTTCATGGCCCTGAAAAAAAAGTAATTGTTCCTTATATGGCCATGGGAAAATTTTTGTTCCCTGTTTGGCCCTCAATTGAAATTTCATTCCTTCCATGGCCTTGCCGTCCAAATCATGAGTTAACACCGTTAACTAGGGCATGAAAAGACATTTTTACCTCTGAACGTGAAATGTTTTTGCTGGAGCTTGTTGTTGGACGTGTTTTGATATTTGTTTCCTAATTTTTTTGCCCAGATTCGGCACATAATTATTTAGAGCATTTTTTCCTGTGTCATTTCATATTGTTAATAACATACAAATCCACATATTTGTACAGTAACTTAAAAGTGGCTAGAAACCTTTCACGCTCATGGGTAAAAATGCCTTTTCACGTCCTGTTTAACGGTGTTAACTCGTGATTTGGACAGCAGGGCCATGAAAGCTCAATTGAGGGCCAAATAGGAAACAAAAATTTTATCAGGGCCATAGAACTCTTCTAAATTCTGTCTTGAAGCAGAAACCGTCGTTTTTGTGAACAAAAAAAAATTCTGTCTAGCCCAACGGACCCTTGTCTTAGGATTACTTCATATTATTTTAACCAATTTACTTTCCAAACCAAAGCTTCATATGTCTTTTCTCTCTCTTTCTTTTTAAGTTCAAAATAATTTGTCGCTAAAAGTTTTTTTTAAGTTTTCAAGACTATTTTCATGCTTATTTTTATTGGAAAACTTTAAAAGTCTTCGAAAATATTTGATGGTCGAAATTATAATGGTGTGACCGCATTTACTTGGTATCATAAGGGAGCCAGCTGTCCCGCGGGCGCGGCTGCACAGGCAAGGCAGGAAGCAGGGCCGCAGCCCGCAGGTTTGCTCATTCTTCCTTACTTCGATTGCTGCCATTTCTATGCGAAACTCGCTTCATGATCTTTTTGATTCCCTGGGCGATCTCCATCCTCGTTCTGATATGCGGATTCGTGGCTCCTCAAATCGACATTTCTCCGTGCTGCAGCTTGTCTGAACACCACCTGTTCGATGAAACGCCCCTGTGACCCCGACGCCATGGCAGAGGCATCCGGAGACGCGCGGGTGGTCCCGTCGGGAGCGGCGTGCAGGATTAACGCCCTCAGCACCGACGTCCTCCTCCGCGCCATCTCCTTCCTGGAAGCGCGCCAGCTCGTGCAGACCTGCGTGCTGTCGCGGCGCTGGCGCAACCTCTGGCGCTCCGTGCCCCGCATCAACGCGTCGCGCGACGAGTTTGACGGCAAGGCTGGCACCGAGATTGCGTGCGACGTGCTTTTCAAGAATTTTATCAACCGCTTCTTGATGCTCCGTAACCCCGTTGCCTTGCACGAGTTCCGGCTTCAGTACAACATACCCGATGGGTCAAACGACCCTGTAGCCGACTCCAGAGATGCTAACCTATGGATCCGCCATGCTTTACAGAGCAATGTCCGGCTTATTGAGGTTTTCGGAGGGTCCACTGACTTGCACCTCGATCCTGCGGTGTTTGCTTCAAAGTTCTGCTTCGTGACAAGCATGCTTCTCACCCTTGTTTTTCTGGAACCACCTTTCTTTAAGAACCTCCAAACGGGCTGCACAGTATTGGAACGTCTCGTATTACGTTCCTGCATCATTTATGACCCTGAGATTTCCTCCCACACATTGAAGGTTTTGACCATTGATGCTAATTGTTACTGCACATTTGAAGGACGGGCCACTATTTCTATTCCAAGCCTCATTGATCTTCACTTCTTTCCTGACGGTGCTGACGGTGCAAGAATACCTCTACTGAAGAACATGGAATCACTAGTAACAGCATCATTTGCGTTTGGTACCAATGATGACCTGGTTGATGATGTTAGCAGCTCAATTTTCACTCTCATTGAGCTGAGAGGATGACAAGGAACTTGGGAATTTTCGGGGTTTTTCTCATTACCAAACTCTAAGCCATACAAGCCCAAGAGGGGCTGGGTTACATATATATAGGCTGCTAGCCAGCCAGCCAAGCATATGCTAGATGCTAGTCTAAGATGCTAAGATGCTAAAGCACTAGATGCTGTCCTCTAGTCTAACTGCTGCTGCTGCTGCTGGTGCTACATACAGGACAGTCCAAGATGCTAATAACCTCCCACATGCTGCAGCTGGTCCATGCAAGGACCATGTGCTGCTGCAGCCCCACAAAGACTACTAGTACAAGACTTATCCATCATTTCTCCTCCTAAGTCTTGTGCGTCGTCTTGTGAGAACGCTGAACCATCCCAATCTTGGAGCAGAGCTCCAGGAACCTGATCCTCCCAAGAGGCTTGGTGAGCAGGTCCGCAAGCTGATCCTTGGTGTTGATGTAGCTTGCCTTGATGCTCCCGTCCTCCAAGCAGCCTCGGATGAAGTGGTACCTCACCCGGATGTGCTTGCTCCGTTCGTGGAAAACGGGGTTCTTCGCCAAAGCTAGAGCAGACTTGCTGTCCACTCTAAGGTCCACTGCTTCAGTGTCCCTGCCGAGGAGATCGCCGAGCAGTCGAGCGAGCCAGAGCGCCTGAGTCGAAGCGGTGGAAGCCGCTATGTACTCAGCCTCGCAACTGGACAGAGCCACCACCTGCTGTTTGACCGACTGCCAGCTCACGAGGCACTCGCCGAGGAAGAAGAGGATCCCGCTTGTGCTCTTGTTGGTGTCGATGTCGCCGGCGTGGTCGTTGTCGCTGTACCCAACGAAGTGTGCCGTCCCAGGGCACCTCGGGTAGTGGAGACCGTGGTCGAGGGTCCCCGCAACATAGCGGATGATCCTCTTCACAGCCTGCTGGTGCTCCGTCGTCGGTCGCTGCATGAACCGACAAACGTAGCCGACGGAGAACGCCAAGTCCGGCCGTGTGTGGGCGAGATAGCGAAGGCTCCCCACAAGACGCCGGTACTGAGTAGCGTCCACCTCCTCCGTCGTGCTGTCACGGCTCAGCTTCAGCCTCTCCTCCATTGGAGTGAGGGCTGGGTTGCAGTCGGTGAGCCCAGCTAGCTCAATGACGCGCTTGGCGTAGGCGGTCTGTCGCAACGTGATCCCGGAGTCGTCCTGGTGCACCTCGATCCCCAGGTAGAAGGAGAGAGGCCCCAGATCGCTCATCTGGAAAGTGGCCTTCATCTCTTCCTTGAACGACGCCACCTCCGCATCCTTGGTGCCGGTGATCACCAAGTCGTCGACGTAGACACCCACCAGCAGGGCATTTCCTCCATTGCCCCGCCGGTAGATGGCCGCCTCGTGCGGGCTTTGCTCGAAGCCCATCCCCTTGAGCGTGGAATCCAGCTTGGCGTTCCATGCCCTCGGGGTCTGCCGCAAGCCGTAGAGGGCCTTGCGCAGACGTAGCACCTTGCCCTCCTTGCCGGGGGTTGCAAACCCCGGCGGCTGGTGCACGTAGACCTCCTCCTTCAAGTCGCCGTTAAGAAACACCGACTTAACGTCCATGTGATGGACGCACCAGCCCTCCTGGGCGGCTAGTGCAAGGAGAAGCCGCACGGACTCCATCCGTGCGACGGGGGCAAAGGCGTCGTCGAAGTCAACCCCCTCCTGCTGCACGAAACCTCGTGCCACAAGACAAGCCTTGTGCTTGACGATGGCGCCGGCTTCGTCCCGCTTCAACTTGAACACCCACTTAAGGGTGATTGCGTGGTGACCACGAGGAAGGTCAGCAAGCTCCCAAGTGCGGTTCTTCTCAACCGCGTCCATCTCCGCCTGCATCGCAGCACACCATGCTGCCTGTCCCTCGGCCTCTGCGAAAGACCGAGGCTCGCCGTCGTCGCACGCGAGGTGCAACTGTGCCTCCAGATCATGAGGCACCAGTCCTGGCACCGGCTGGTCGCCGAGAAGGTCCTCCATCGTACGATACCGCAACGGCTCGCCGTCGTGGTACGCGTCGACCCGCTCCTCGTCGTGAGTGAGCGGAGTAGCAAACTCCACCGGGCTGTGCTCAGTATGAGCAGGTGTCGGAGTAGATGTGCCAGGAGGAGTGGCTGTCGGTGCTGGAGTGCGTGGCGTCGCCGGCTGCGGTGGTGCCGGCGAGGGGCTCGTCGCAGCCAGAGTCGTGGCTGGAGAGCGTGGTGCTACCGGTGTGGCAGGCACCGGAGTTGGTGGAGGCTCGGGGGCTGGGGTAGGCACGCTCGGTGAAGAAGAGCTGCCTGCTCCCCCAGCTCCCTCGAAGTGGATGTACTCGACGGTGAAGTCGTTGTACGTCGGAGCTGAGCCTCCGTCCGCCGTCTTGTCCCACGCCCATCCTCGCCCTTCGTCGAACACAACGTCGCGCGCCGTGCGCACACGTTGTGTCTCCGGGTCGAGGATGCAATAGGCCTTCGAGCCCTCCGCGTAGCCGATGAACACTCCCAGAGTGCTCCTGTCGTCGAGCTTGCCGACGTGGCCGAGCTCCTTGGCAAACGCGAGGCAGCCGAAGGCCCGTAGGTGGGAGACCGCCGGCTTGCGCCCATGCCAAGCCTCATACGGTGTCATACCGTGGAGAGCCTTGGTGGGCGAACGGTTGAGGAATTAGACGGCTGTCACCACCGCCTCTCCCAGTACACTGCCGGCACCCCCCTCTGCTTGAGGAGGGCTCGAGCCATCCCCACAACCGTCTGGTTGCGTTGCTCGACGACGCCGTTCTGCTGCGGGCTGTACGGTGTGGAGAAGTGGCGCTGGATGCCCTCATCCGCATAGTATGCCGCGAACTCGGCGGACGTGAACTCGCCGCCGTTGTCGGTGCGCAGCACGCGCAACTTGCGGCCGCTCTCCGCCTCCACAACAGCCTGAGCACGCCTGATGGCGTCTGCAGCTCTCCCTTGCTGCCAAGGATCATCACCCACATATAGCGGGAGAGATCGTCGACGAGCAGCAGGAAGTAGCGTTGTCCTCCTGGTGTGGTCGGTGTCACCGGACCACACAAGTCCCCGTGGACGAGCTCGAGCCGCTCCTTGGCTCGAAAGCTCGCCTGCTGGGGGAAAGGGTGTCGCCTCTGCTTCGTCAGCACACAGATGTCGCAGAGCTGCTCCACATGGTCAAGGCATGGGAGGCCTCGGACCATCTCCTTGGCGCTGAGCCGCTTCAGGGCCTCAAAGTGGAGGTGCCCGAAGCGCTCGTGCCACTGCCATGCCTCGTCGTCCCTGCGAGCTGCAAGACACAGAGGCTGGGCCACCTCGACGTGGAGGATGTAGAGGCGGTTCTTCCCTCAAACCACCCGGGCGAGAAGCTTGCGACGGTGGTCCCAGATCCGGAGGACCCCGCCATCGATCACCACGCGTGAGCCGCTCTCATCGAGCTGCCCAAGGCTGATGATGGAGTTCCGTAGCGCCGGAATGTAGTAGACTCCGGTGAGCATCCGGTGCTCTCCGGACTTGGCGGTGAAGATCACGGAGCCCACACCCTTGATCTCCACAGCAGAGGAGTCCCCGAACCTGACAGAGCCACGTACGTCGGTGTCCAGGTCGGAGAAGAACTCTCGCCGCCCGGTCATGTGGTGTGTGGCGCCGAAGTCGAGGTACCAGCCGTCGATCTTGTCGTCGTCGGAGCCGTCACCGAGAAGGACTCGGGCACGCGGCTCGTCGAGGTGAAGTAGAGCAGTGGCGGGCGGTGCCTCCGGGTGCAGCTCCATAACCCCGTGGAGCAGGAACAGAGCCGGCTCGTCGTCCGGCTGGGCCTTCGCGACGTGGGCTTGGCCCCCACACTGCCGCTGCGGGCAGTCCTTGGCCCAGTGGCCAGCCTTGCCACAGGTGTGGCAAGCATCGTCTCGTGCCTCCTTGGGCTTGGCGGCGGTGCCACCCTGAGCGCCTCCGCGGGCACCGCCATCAGCTCGCCCTCGTGCCCCCGCCTGGGCACCTCCGCGCCCCTTTCGGGGCTTGCCGCGCTTGCGGCCACTGGTCGAGAAGGAAGGCTCCCCCTTCTTCACGTCACCTCGTCGGGCCTCCCACTGGTCCTGGGTGAGGTGGAGCTTCCCGTTGATGGTGATGCCTCCAGAGAGAGACTGTGGCTCATCGCTGTCGACGACCTTGAGGCGACCAATTGCCTCCTCGATCGTCATGGTGGAGAGGTCCAGCAGAGACTCGATCGAGCGAGCGGTCTGCCTGTACTTCTCGGGGACGCAGCGAAAAAGCTTCTCCACAGCTCTCTCCTCGTCGTAGGTGTCGTCGCCGAACGTCACCATCTTCTGCAGCAAAGTGTTAAGACGGAGAGCGAAGTCGTCGACATCCTCACCTGGCCTGAAAGCCAAGTTCTCCCACTCCTTGCGGAGTGCCTGCAACGTGGACTTGCGAGCACGGTCGCTGCCGATGCGAGCCGCCGCGATGGCGTCCCAGGCCTCCTTGGCAGTCGCCTTCTGGGAAAGCGAGAACTGCATCGCGAGAGGAACTGCGGCGATGAGCGCATCCAGCGCCCGACGATCTTCATCGTAGTCGACGTCGTCGTACTGGACGGCATCCCACATGTGCCGCACCTGGAGCCTCACCCTCATCACCGCAGCCCACTCGACGTAGTTGGTCTTGGTGAGAGTCGACCAACCGCCGCTGGGACCGGCATCCCTGACCACCGTCTGGATGCCGTGGTAGCCAGGGGCACCGTCGCGCACTTGCCGGCCGGGGGCGCCACCGCCGCCGCCGGGCGCATGCTGCTGCTCGGCACCGCTGGGCGCGCGCTGCTGCAGGCCACCGCCGGACGCGTGCTGCTGCTCGCCGCCGCCGTGGGGGTGGGCCTCTGCCCACCGCGCAGTCCGCTCCTGCGCCCTCTCCCTCGCCAGCACCTCAAGATCCCCGTCGCCAATGATATCGCCGGCGGTGGAACCGCTGAGGCTGCCGCGTAGGTTCTCAACCTCTGCCTCTGCCGCACGTGCTGCATCTGCCGCCTCCTCTGCTTCCACCTCCGCCCGGGCTGCCGCCAGCTCCGCTGCTGCCAGTCTGGCTGCCCTCGCTGCTGCTGCAGCGGCTCGCGCCGTCGCTTGCCTGCGCTCTTCTGCCGTGGCGAGCTCGGTGTCCTCCCGACGCCGTGCACTTGATGTGGCCGAGCGTCGAGACTGAGCGTCGGCCATGGCGAGCCACCAAGGGGCTGTTGCTGCGTGGGGAGGATGCAGCCTCAGACGAGCTGCTGCTGGTCTGCTCGGGTGAGGAAGAAGAGGCCGGGGATGCTGCAGCTGCTGCTGCTCTGGCTGGTGCTGCAGCTGCTGCTGCTGGTGCTGCAGCTGCTGCTCTAGCTGCTGCTGGAAGTGGCTGGGTTGCTTGGGGAGGGGAGGGGCAAGAGATGTCCAGGCTACAAGAAAGTACGGCTCTGATACCAGATGTTAGCAGCTCAATTTTCACTCTCATTGAGCTGAGAGGATGACAAGGAACTTGGGAATTTTCGGGGTTTTTCTCATTACCAAACTCTAAGCCATACAAGCCCAAGAGGGGCTGGGTTACATATATATAGGCTGCTAGCCAGCCAGCCAAGCATATGCTAGATGCTAGTCTAAGATGCTAAGATGCTAAAGCACTAGATGCTGTCCTCTAGTCTAACTGCTGCTGCTGCTGCTGGTGCTACATACGGGACAGTCCAAGATGCTAATAACCTCCCACATGCTGCAGCTGATCCATGCAAGGACCATGTGCTGCTGCAGCCCCACAAAGACTACTAGTACAAGACTTATCCATCAGATGATATGTGTCAATTTCTCTGGAGCCTTCAACGTATTACAGATTTGGAATTCAATTACAGAGGACCAAAGGTACGCTTTTTAGTTTTTCATTGAAAATCCACTGTGCTATTCATATATTCAAGTTTGAGACCTAGTCATGCATTTACTCTCTGTTTTGTTGCAAAACCAAGTAGCTTATAGTAATCTCTTTGGGGGACGATTAATGCTCGCAGATGACAACATAAAAACAGTCTAGTCCTTGTATTCAGCTCATCTGTACACTAAATAGTTGACTGAACACGATCATAATTGGTTGTTAGACACATGAATGGAAACAAGTTAGCAACCTCTATCTATTCTATATCAATATGTAGGCTGAAAGACGAGAAAATGCATGTCCTCTATAGGAGCATGATTGTTTAACTTTCGCCAGTACTTACAAGTAGCAAACAGCTAGTTCATCCAAATACTTATAGTCACATCCGCACAATCCAGCAGATAGATCTTATAAACTGTTGTCCTTTTCACCAGTTTATCTGCTTAACTTGCACGAAATCATTTATATATTAATTATTACCAACTACAACTATGTTCCTTTTTATGACTCTCTCTTCAGAAATTAGGAAAGGGCTGTGTAACATGGTCTGCTTTTCTTATAATATGATTTCCGCTTATGTTGTGGTTTTTGTCTTATGTTGTGTCCTGGAACTATGGCTCTTAATGGTTTTCGTCACATGATTTTATCTTTCTCTTAATTCATTTGGAAACATTGATATAATATGGCATGGATTTTATGAACCTTGTGCAGCTGGAGATAAAACAGGATTTACAATTGTGCCCAAAATTCAACAACCTTACAACCCTTACACTTGGTAACTGGTGCGTGTACGAATACTTCTATGCATTGACAATCTTCCTTCAGAATTCACCAAATCTGGAGCAGCTTACTCTGAAACTCTGAAACGGATTCAACAAGGTACCTGAATGCTTCTGTCCACATGTTTATTGCTCTTTGTATGTGAATTGATGCCCATGCCATCAAGCTGAAGTCTGTATGATTTTCATGTTGTAGTCCTATCCGAACCTGGAAGACAACCTTGAAGACAGATCGTTTACTTGTGAGCACCTTGAAGACAGATCGTTTACTTGTGAGCACCTTGTGATGGTTAAAATTTTTCGCTTAGACACGTATGGTGAGTATGATCCTCTGGTAAACAGCCTGGTGGTGTTTTTAAGTGATAATGGCATAAACCCTGGTCAGATTTCCATCAACTAAAGATTTACAGTTGGAACATTTCGTTAAATTGTGGAATGTGGATGTGTAACGTAATACATGTTCTGGTAAAAAACGTTACCCGTACATGTTTGCTAGAGCAACTATGTTAGAGGTTTGTAGAACCTTTTATTTGTATTTGGTGAAGGTCTGTAAATCTCCTATATCCAAGCTATTGCAAACATCTATGCATATATCATATGCGAATGCTATTTTCCAGAAGTAAATAATTCAAAATTTCAATGAAACTACCCATTCGTTAGCTCTATAACTGATTAGGGGATATAATATATTGATCGTATCCGACCAGATTGCCCACTTCCTTATTCGTTTAAAGTATTTCCACTCTTTTATGTTATTTAAGTTTTTTTTGGTAAGTCTCCACGTCCCGTGTCACGCCAGTGCCACTGTCCTCTGCCTGCTCTGGCGGTAAAGAGTTATAAACTCTCCTATATCAATGCAAAACTCTCCTATATGGCTATATCAATGCAATGTGCAGCAACCTCCGTTTAAAAACACAGGACAACTTCGACCAAATCATGGTTACCAAGGCGATCCACTTTTCTTGTGTAGCATGCAAGATTCAAAATATTTTTATTTCAGACAAACTTAAAATATGTTTTTCATTCGACTTGTTTAAGACTAATGGGGTATTTTATATGACAAATGTGAAAGTTGTGTGTTGTCATCATTTACTGTTTTCTTTGTTGTACTGTCACCTATTGTTCTCTCTTTCAAAATCTTTTTTATTTTTTCCTTTGTAATCCTTGTTAAATAAATGCTATTGCTATCACAACCAAATGAGTACATGCATTTCTAATATATTGGTTATTAATTAATGAAAGGTAACACTAGTTTGGTAGCGGTGTTGTTTGTTTTTGGTTCCTAAGCGGAACTTTGCTTTCTGTGTTGTGAGCTTGACTTTCTTAACCTTTGTGCATAACTCTAAAACAAAAAAAAATGAGGAAAATTTACTTCTAGCTTTAAAGTTACTAGCACAATACCGTACGTCTTCAGAGTTGTGAGACAGACTACCATGCAGTTGAAAAATAAAATATATTTTCTGAAGGCATATGGGCTGGTCAATTACTTTATCGGTAAGTACTAGCATGCACTTCACAACTCACAAGCCTATATACAAAATAGATAGGCAAAATCAAGCATTATGTCTTTCCGGCTACTGATTTGATGTAGTAGATGTAGACCATGCGGGTGCCATTGATGGCAATGTCTAGCCAGGGGCTGGAATAACTAATAACAACTTACTCCCAAGGATCATGTCAATGCATGCAGCATATTATGGGATTGTTTGTTTTCCCAAAGCAAACAGATTTCACAGCCGTCCTGCAAATTGCTGAAACACTATTCCTACAGCTAGTTTTTAAGGTCTCAAGCGCTACTGGGCCACTCTTGATGATGGCCCTAGGCAAATTTGTTTGCAGAGATGTAGGCTTTATCATTTGTTCATAGTTGAATGATTTGGTTCTCAGACGACTCATGATTCGCGTGAGTTTCGATCAAAATACGCACGACCACTGTATTGATTGTGTGCATTTTACCACGCTGTGTTCAAAGGCAAACATTAATACGAGACCCAAGATCCAGCGCCTGGATGTTATATCACGGGGTCGGTGTCAAAGGGGGGGCATCCGTCGATCGAACAGTTTGTGCTCAGACAGCATGCTGACAAATATTGGCATCAATACAGATTATGGAAGTAATCGAATCGACGGGGAAAGCAAGAACAAGGGAGAAGGAAAGCAAAGCATGGGCCTCACAGCGAAAGAGACAGCAGGGTGAAGTTTCTACCAAACACGTCCTGGGTACATATGATCCTGCTATTTAGTTCGAAGTATATTATGTATGATATATGTGATCATATATTCATATGAATATATATACTCTGTTATATATCACTCAAATACTTTGCATGCTCGATAAAAGGACAGGTAGGTAGTATTATATCTGTAAAATTTGTGAGAGCATCTCAGTCCAGTGCACAGGACTCTTCCCTCGCTTTATTTGCCTTCTGGTAAATTGTATATATACATAATTTTTTTTGGCCATCAAGGCATCCAGTAAATTATTAAGATGAAAAATTCCTTTACAGAAGTAAACAGATTCCCATTGAGCCCATGATAGTTTAAACTGTAATAATTAATCATGGTTGCAACCACCTAAAAATGCATAAATTATGATATACTACACATCTTCATAGGAAAAACCAAGGAAAGTGGTTACCAGAGGTTCCTTTTAAGTATGGATATGTATATCAATACCTACCGGTTTCTGATCATGTTTCTAATGCACAATCAGACAAAGAATTGTCTCAGCATCCTGAGACCATCCACTGACTTTGTACAGTTGCACCAGCATTTTGCTGATATTCCCTAACTAGTCTAAACCTTCACCAAAAGTGAATCAGTTATTGAGCTAGAAAAGATATGCAATCTGATTCCAACTGAAGGTCTCCACATGATGTCAAAACTGTTGAAAGCACAAAGTCATCAACATCATAACCTTCTTGCCGCATTAGGTACATGTATTTTAAAGCCTCTTCGCAGAGTCCATTCTGGGTAAATCCTGTAATCAACACTTTCCATGTCACCAAGTTGTGCTCTGGCATGGCATCAAAAACTCTTCGAGCTTCATCAACTTTCCCACACCGCATATACATATCGATCAGTGAGCATCCCACAAAGACATTTGAGAAGGCTTGGGTCTTGTTGACAGCACCATGGATCCTCTTTCCATCTCGAAGAGCCTCCAATCTGGCACAGGCTTTCAAAGCTGAGGAATAAGTGTAACTATTTGGTGTCACACCATCCCATAACATCTCATCTAATGATTTAAGCGCTTCAACATTATGGCCAAGATTGTTGTAGCCTGAAATCATAGCTGTCCATGCGACAGCATCACGGTCAGGCATTGCTTCTAGAATCCTTGCAGCATAAGTATGCTCCCCACATTTGGAGTAGAACCAAACAAGCGTACTCCCGATTTGAAGATTGTCTTCCATACAGTTCTTTATTATCTGTGCATGCAGTTCCTTTCCAATATAAATTGACTTCATAGAGCCACAAGCACTAAGGAGGCCAACAATAGTGAGGTTGTTAACAAATACTCTGCGCATCTTCATCTTTCGAAATAACAAGACAGCTTCTTCACCATAGCCACTTTGCGCATATCCAGAGATCATCGAAGTCCATGTAATTGTGTTTCTTCTTGGCATCCTATCAAACACTGCCTGGGCATCGAACACCTCACCACATCTCGCATACATAGTCACAAGCGCACTCCCCACATGGATATCATATTTGTATAGCTTCTTCACAACGGCACCATGCAACTGCTTCCCAAATCTTAGAGCCTTCTCCTCTGTGCAAGCCTTAAGTACGCTGCACACAGTGAACTCATTGGGGCGAAATCCCTCAGCCACCATCGTTGGGAACATTTGAAGAGCTTTGTCACCATGCCCGTGCTGCACATAAGCCGTGATCATTGTTGTCCATGAGACAACATCGCGGGAGACCATCCTATCAAACACAGCTGACGCAGCAGCAACATCTCCACATTGAGCATAGAAGTGCGCGACCGCACTGTCCATTATCACATTGCTCCACCCACCCTTGACAACGCAACAGTGCACCTGCCGCCCCAGCTTAGCATCACACCGCTCCCCACAAGATTTCAACAGGCAAACAAAAGTCAAGCTGTTACCTTCCACTCCTGTGGCCACCATATCCAAAAACAGCCTCACAACCTCATCATGGCAGCTGAGCTTCTGATACCCATTTATCATCGCAGTCCATGACACGACGCTCCTCTCGGGCATTTCGTCGAACACTTTCCTCGCATCTGCAATCTCGTCGAACCTAACATAAGCACTGATCAGATTGTTGGACACGAACACCCCCAGGCTCCCGAACGACCGCAGGGCAACCGCATGCGCTCTCCGAACGCCGCCGGCGGTCCGGCAGAAACGCAGCCAGAACGCGACCGCCTCGGCGTCCGGCAGCGGCGGCGCCGCGAAGTACGACAAATCCCCTCCCGGGTCTTCATCCGCAGGGTCCCCGTGGACATCACCCCGGTGGGGTTGGGAGCGCTGAGATTGGTTCTTCGACTTGAAAGCTTGCTGCGCCCTGACGCGGGAGAACTTGCTCTTCTTGCTCCTCCCCTGCTCGCCGGAGCCGAGCACGCTTCGAGGAAAGCTGCTCGGTTGAAGCGCCGGGGGCGGACAACTGATCCGAGGGGGGAACGGAGAGCAGCAGAGTAGCATCTGAATCCCTTCTTTGTTCCGCCGTATCCGGCGCGCTGCTTGGACTAGGAGCGAGGCAAAAGCAGAGCGAAGGCGCGACCAAGCCCGCGGCGGCAGGGGAGCGTGGGGAAGAGGAGGAGGATACGGCTGCGGCAAACAATATTTGTTGGCAGCGACGGCGGAAGAGGAGGTGGCCGGAGGCGGCTATTGCCGGAGAGTGCGGATGGGAGGCAGGAGGCTCAGCGGGTGAGCTGCTTTTGATTTTGCAGGGTTTGGATTTTTTTCCGTGGGCGAGTGGTCACACTTGCACATGAGTACAGGGCTCTACATAGGATGTGGTCCCGCATGTCAGACTCTGCGCACAATCGAAGGGAAATGTTCAAAATGGGTTCATGCCTGCTATACGAGAAAACTCCCAGCACACCATCTAATTATAATTATAGTAATTCTTATGTACTATTGAAAATTTAGTTTTAGTTTTTATTTACTACTCCCTCCGTCCCAGAAAGAGTCGTTTTGGGTGTTCGTATCATGAGTTTAACTAATTTTGTAGAAAATATGTGCAATGTTTAAATCTCCAAATATTTTTTATAAAAAACTAGATCTAAATATCTATCCAACAATATCTATATTGTATCATAAATGTTAATATATTTTTATATATAATTGATTGAAGTGTTTTCTCGGGAAGTGAGAAAAACACTTATTTTGGGATGGGAGGGGGTACTATCTCTATTCCAAATTATAGGTCGTTTGGGTTTTCTAGATTCATAGATTTTGCCATGAATATAGATAATGTTTATTTAGGTGCATAAGAAATACTATTAACCTAGAAAAGCTAAAACGATCTGTAATTTGAAATAGAGGTAATACTATCAAATTATATTGTCGGTGATTTATGCTGACTAGGCTCTCGAGGGGGTGCCCCGAGAGAAGGGTTTGAGGAGAAGTCGTCGAGAATCTAGAATCGAAGGTGACAAGAGACGATTTAGACAGGTTCAGGCCGCAATATGCGTAATACCCTACGTCCTGTATGGTGTATCTTGTATTGATCTGGTGTTTTGAGGGGGTCCCTGTCTCCCCTTATATATGCCGGAGAACAGGGTTAGGAACATGAGACTTTTACAAGTTAATGTCTAATTTCCTAATGCAGCCTATCCTAACCGACTAGGACTAATCCTTGTCTTGTGTGTTAAGTCTTGTACTTGGACCAGTCCATAGGATGGCCTGCCAGAGTTATTTAGCCCATCAGGACTCTACACCATCAAGTCCCCGAGCACCTTATCTCCTGAAGGACAACTTTGTTGAAAATACATAGTTCTTTGAGACCTATCAGGGTTGTTTGAAACCCACAGGGTTCCTTGCTTTTGGAAGTTGCAACCGTGCTGTCCAAAAGGTAATGAAGTGCTCATAAATCTTTCTGAAGTTCGGATTGGTGCGCACCGAATAGGTGCGCCCAATTGGGCAGCCCCCGAGCCATGTGTTGACGCAAAAAATCAGGAAGGACCTTCACGTGCTAGCACACGAAATCGGCTGTGACCAATGATGCAGGGCGTGCCAGTCAATCTGACCTGTTGATTGACAAGGAAAATCGGACGTTAATATCACAGTGAAATCGGCTGGGTTTCCGATTTGACGATGAATATCAGATCGGCAATGAATTCCGATCTATGATAGAGAGCCGGCTAGATCAGCCGATTCCGATGCAAAGCAGAGTAAGATTACTAAAACGTAACCTAACAAGCTAAGCAGAGCAACACTTAGAATAGATCTAAACGGCTATACCAGATCCGATAATGAAGTATAAATAACAGCCGATCAAAGCTTATTCTAAGCTGGATAAGGGTTGAATAAAATCTAAAGGAAGCAACAGCGATGCGCTAGATACTAAAACTTAGATATTTACTCGATAACTGTCGAATAATCCCAAACGAAACAACAGCGATACGCCGGTTGCTAAGGCTTGGATCTTACTCAGTAATACGGGACTTACAGGCAAGCCTTGAGATCTGATCACCCTCTACGTGCCCAAAAGAACTTGCGAAAAAGAAAGATGAAGTCGCCGACAAATGTATGTAAGATGCGAAAAGTGTAAAGGTTTGTTTGATGTTGGTGTGTACAAACTTCCATGACCACGCAGGGTCGATATTTATACTCTGACAATTATGACTTCTAAACGTTTACGACAAACTTACTTGACGAAAAAGAAAAGACCCCTTATACAACCGTCTACGACTCAAACTCTATAAAATAACCGACTCTTTATTTCGGCCCTTCTATAAGCTCAACCTGGCAATCTTCTAGGATTCCTCCATGTCATCATCCTCTTCTCCGATCCTGGCTCTCATCGGACTCCGATTCTTATTCAAACTATCCATCCCTGGACTCCGATTCCGATTCTTCCTATCCCTTCTCCCGAACTCCGATTCCGATTCTGCACCTCTGCTTCACTTTGGCACCAATGTGACCTATTAAAATCCGGTGTCAACACCTTGTTTATCTTTGAAGAAGAAATTCGAGGCTCTTTCGAAGTCCGAATCTGAAGAGAATCAATTTCCAAAGAAGTCCGAGTTCTTTTAGAACTCCTTTGAATTTATCAATTTAAGCCAAAAAAATTCAGAAAAAATATTTCCTGAAAATATTCCCGGAGCCCCCGAGCCTAAATTTGAACGAATTCAAATATAGGATCAAGGAAGGACCAAAAATGAAAAGTACCAAAGTAAACCGTTCGCCTCTCATGTATGTGTACGCACCTTGCGAAACAGATCTAGGGTTAGCAACAGTTGTTCTGTTAGCAATCCGAGAACTGCGCAAACAAATCCTCAACTTTCTCGAGCCCTAATCCCGTCCACACGAAGCTTCAGCGAACCAAAATGGCGTGTGGGGAAGGATCCAGCCGAAACAAGAGCGCCAAGAGGAAGGCCGGAGCAATGAAGGAAGTTGCTGCATCTGAAGAAGCGGCACCAGCTGGAGAAAGCCAATGCCTAGAAGATCCAATTAGTGACTGGCCAACTAGTACACTAAAGGAAAAACATATCAAGAATCTGGAAACTAATGAATTCATCGCAGCGCAAGAGATCAGCCGGTGGAGGTGTGCTCATGGACATGAATACCCCACAGAAGAAACCGAAGAAATCACGGTATGGAAGGCTTTTTATGAAGTTGGATTTGGCAAGCCTACTTGCGATTTCTTCCGGCACATTCTGCGGTTTTATGGAATAGAGCTTTGCCACTTGAGCCCCAACTCCATCCTCAACTTATCCATCTACATCCACCTGTGTGATGCTTTCCTAGGAATAGACCCATATGTTGTGCTATTCCGCCACCTCTTCAGAGTCAAGACATCAAGCGGACCATCCCAAATAGTCGGTAAGGTGGTGACCAATTCCGCCAAGGCATGAAGCCTCTATATCTGGATTATACCACCAAAGAGAGTCTGAAGGACTGACAAAAGGAGTGGTTTTATGCTTAGAACCATCAACCTCAACTACCCAGCCGCTCAGGGCAGCCTCCAGTAATGAAGCCAAACTGGAGTGAATCGGTTGGAGTGAATCAAGCAATGCAGATCCTGGAGTTGTTGAACATGATCCGGGATATGAAATCGCTGATGAGGAGGATCCAAGCCTGCAAACAACACTGTAACCCAGGGACTCTGGGGAAACTGATCCCTCACAGAATGCTACGGGAGCCTTTACTGAGATGAGGGCCATGCAGCTATTGAAGAAGTATATGGCCATCAGTAATGAAGACATCCCAGAGATCATGGAGATATCCACAATCACCATGACTCCTGAGGTAATAGTGGTACTTTCGAAATATAGTCCAATGCATCTGGTGTATCCTCATAGTTTGCCAACATAATATCAGGACTGATCATTTGTGTCATTTTGCAGTATGAAGCCAGGCAATCACTATATGTCAGTCTACCTCCCCTAGATCCAACAAATGCAGAGGAAGCCGATGTGATAGCCCGGTGCCCAGATCCCAAAATTAGTGATCAGGTTGGTAAACGAAATCCGTATTCTGATAAACCAACTACAGATGAAGAAACTGACGAGCAACATTGCAATGTCAAGGAGCAGGAGTCTGAAGAACCTCGTGCTAAAGCAGGGGCAACCTCCAAGGGAGGGGAAAGCTTGAAGAGAATCGCAACGACAGAGCTTAGTGCTCTGGTGCCCAAAAGAGCACGAACGCTAGCCAAACCTTGGGTGAGGATCATCCCTTGAGGAGAAGAAGAGAATATCCTCACAACCAAAGATGCCATCCTCTTCAGGGATAGCCATTGGAGAAATCGGAACCAGCCGGCTGCAGCAAAGCAGCGCTGCCCGTAAGCCATTATCAGAGGAAGAAATTATACATAATATCTTCAACCCTGCGTCACCTCCGCATGCTGGATCGGGACCAAACATAGGAGAAAACAACCCTGTGGACAAAACAACCAACACTGCCATGGAAGTAACTGAAAACCATGGTGGGACCCCAAGAAGGTCCCAACACTAGAAATTTGCAGGCTGGGAA
The DNA here is from genome assembly GCA_015342445.1 of Digitaria exilis. NCBI lineage: Eukaryota > Viridiplantae > Streptophyta > Magnoliopsida > Poales > Poaceae > Digitaria > Digitaria exilis. The sequence goes on from JACEFO010001631.1 coordinate 46,329, forward strand.
TCCCGCAAAGGAAAAGTCCAGAGTTGAAGTATCTGCTGGTCCAGTTGTGGTGGACAAAGAGCTAGAGGAAGAGTTCACACTGCGAGAACCACCAGTGGTAGTAAGTGCGCCAGAGGCCTCAGTGCAAGAAGAACCCAGAACAAACCCTGAAACAACTCTTCCTGAGGTCCTGCTAGCCGCGCCACAAGCAAACCAGCCAGAACTAGCGCAAGTAGAAGAAACAATTGCTAAGGTCCTGGCAGGCATTGAACAACTTGTGACGCAGGCAGTAATAGAAGAAACTGAAGCAGAACGCCGCGTCCAAGAAGTTAATGAGCCCCCGTGCAACTTGGAGGCGTCCCAAGCTGCTCGGAAGGGGATAATTTTCTACCCGAAAACCAACATCTATTTATTTGGTGGCCTAAACAGAGTCTAAAATTAAGTTTACCATTTTTCCAACATGTGCCAACAAGTTTCTAGGCCTCTGGTGAAAGATGGTAAACTTTGACTTCATGAAATATTTTTAATAAAAGCAGAACTGACCTAGAACAGAAATCACTAAATAAATCATAACTGCAGTTTCGGGTTATATTTTTAGGTCTCCTTTTGACACAAAGCTTCTACAGACCATACAAGCAACATATCCAAAGCTCAGCTACATAAGAGTTCAGGATTTGAAATCGTGCACAAAACTCTAAAAACACAGTTTGAATTTTAATTCAAAAACTATTCATCAAAAGTGTATACATGCATATATGATATTGGAGTTTACAGTCTCACGAGTCCAGGGAGTATTTTTGTGCATTTTTCTGATTTTGCTACGATTTTAGTGGATTTTACAAGATCTCAGAAAAATGGATCTAGGTTTAAGAATCTCTTTTACGCCGGGGACCCTAGATCTTTTAAAACCTTTCAAATCAGTCCCTAAAACTTACACGAAGGACCCTAGAACTAAAATAGGGAACGCATCTAGGCCCTTGGCTCGCCGGCGACCGGATTCCGGCGAGGAGACGGCGAACCGGCGCGGGGGAAGTTGGGGAAAACGACGAGGGGCTCACCGTGAGTCGTTTGGGGTAGGTCTCGAGGACGGTGGCGAAGCGGCGTGGCTTGTCGACGGTGAGTGGCGGAGCGGCTTGCTCCGGCGACGTCGGTAGCCAGCTGCGGGGGTCGAGGCGAGGCGCGGAAAGGCGCGTGAGCTTCACAGGACGAAGGCGGAGCTCGTCGTGGAGCTTGGCTGCGACGGGGATGACCAGAGTATAGGGCTCGATGTGGAGGTGGAGCTCGCGGCGTGAATGGCCGAGCGGCGGGGGAAAATCATCGATTCCCGTCGAGCGGTGCTCGGCTTCGGTTTGGGATGTCTCGAGGAGCTAGCTAGGTGGATGGGCAAGCTTCAAGTGCGGTGGATTGGGAAATCACCAAGGGAAATGCGGTGGATTTTGGTTTGCGGCGCGAGAGCTCGAGCTCTGCTCTACGCGGCCGGAGGTGGAAGAAAGCGTGCGGGAGCACGGAAGAGTGGGAGATGGCAGGGCACTGGCTGGGAGAGAGTGTGAGGTCGCTCGGTGGAGTGTTGGGGCCAGCTAGAGAGGGCTGAGCAGCCTTGGGAGCACGCGCGGGGTGGTTGGACGACGGGATAGCGCCATTGATGGCCTGTGAGCTCGGGCAGGGCGCGCGACGGTGTTGCCCGTCGAGGATTGAGGCGTGGGCGAGTGAAGATACGCTGCAGGGCCGCTTGGCGCGTAGCGGGAGGGAATCCAGCCGCGGAGAGGCTCTGCACGACGTGCGCGCCAGCGGCCAATGGAGGAGCTCGGCTCGCCATGATGGCGTGGCCACTCGCCGTGGCAAGGCGGCTCGTGCAGTGCGCGACGGGACAGTACAGCGGGTCGGGAGCGTGTGTGGGAGGTTGGGACACAACCGCTGAGGGATTGGCCGGTCGGCCGGGGTCGTCGCCGCTCTCTGGCGACGTGGCGGCCGCTGCCGGCCTCGGGCAGAGCTGGCCGAGCGCTTGTCGGGACACCCGTGGAGCTTCTCGGCTCAAATGTACAAAACTCCGGAAATTTGAACTGAACTTCAAAAAGTGCAAACACAAAAGTTGGAGTTTGAAAAGTGGGACACAACTTTCTTTTTGGGGTGAATCTGAAATTTCGAATTTTTCAAGTTCAAACAAGCCATATTTTAAAAGGTGTTTTGCACAGTTTTTAGAGTTTTTGAGGGGCCTAACTAAAAAAATTGGAAAAGCTCCCAACAGTAACTAGGCTTTATTTGTGATGACAAACAACTTTTTTTTTGGGAGATTTTCAAGTTTAGTACAAAATATTTGAGATCTCCGATGGGTGTCAAATTGGCCTTATTGAAATTCAATTTTCGAAATTTAGTTCAACTTAAGTGTGCTTAAACCAATGCTTTCCTTTAACCCTGTTTTTAGTGTATTTTTAAGGTTTTTAACATCTGGGATGTCATAGGTTGCCAGTCGCTGCTTCGAGGGTTGTTGTTCGAGGGTGGAGATGGTGTCGTGTCCTTTCTGTCATTCTTCGGGAGTCCTTCCTCGAGGCTTTGCGTCATGCTCCGGGGGAAGACCGGTCGTGGAGTTGTTGGTGTTGTGGTACGGCCTGTCACTGGCCCTGACTGCACAGGGCTCGGTTCAGGGACACAGTGCCTGGCTCAGTCGGAGGCGACCGGTGTCCCATCCGAGGCGTGGCGAAGCAGAGGGTGCGGTCGGGTCCCGCATTTATTGCGTCTGGGGTAGAGTCTTCAAGGCCGGCTCGGGGGTCTCGACCGCAGGAGGGGTTGATCGTGACGGAGATTCCCGTTTGAGGGCAAGGGATACCCTCGAACGAGACGGTGATTCCCGTTCGAGGGCATGGGGCACCCTCGAACGAGACGGAGATTCGCTTCTCGGGGGCGCCGTCGTAGTGGGCCTTTCTCGGGCCGCCGCGCCTTGGGCTTCCCCCAGTGGCCTTCTCTTTGGGCCAACTTGGGCCGTTATTTGGGGTACCCCGTAGTTAGGTACCCGATAGTAGCCCCCGAGCCCCCGAGGGTATTGAAAATCAATCCCGCGGGGGTTTGGTTGCCCTTGTCAGATACTGAGTTGCCATGGGGGCGCGCTAGCGCACCTGCCCCGAGGGTGGGAGAGGGTGTTTTGCACTCTTTCACACCCTTTGTCCATCGTTTCTTGAAGGTAGAGTCCCCTGTAGCCCCATTCGAGGGGTCTAGGCGGGAGGCGAACCGCGCTACCCACGATTTCGGGCCGAAACGCGGATTCCCAGGTGAGTTGGTAACGGGAAGTTCGAGTGTTCATCCATCCCTCGTTAGCTGAGGGTAGGCTCGTGGTCTTTGGACACGCCCATGAGAGCCTTAGCAAAAGCATGCTAGACGGGACTCGACCTCATTCGGTGGGGGTCGAGGGCTCGGTGCTCCCCCTGACGGGGTCCCTCAGTCTAGGCACTTTCGTCCAGCCTCGAACGTGCCTGATGGATCCTTTCGAACGCACGGATTGGAGGCTTCCCCACGTGGGTACCGTCGAGCCTCCCTGACTCGGTCAATCTGGGGTGCTTGTCGAACCCTTGATGGGCCAGGCCTCGAACCCCTGATTAGTAGGACGACGACTTCCTCCCCTCGAGGGGGAAGCCTTCGAGTCTTCCCTCCATGTGTCCCACTCTGCGCGGGATATGATGGCAGTCGTGGGAGTTATCGCCGACGTGGAGGGAAACGCGCGCGCGCCTTTTCAGGCGGCGCGCGGGGCGTGGCCTGGGCGAAGTGACCGCTCGCCTGCGGCGCCTGGCCTCCTTGATTACCGCGGGGTGGTTAATGCGCCCTGCGGCGTTACGCCTTCCGGGCCCAGCTGTCAGCCTTGTTTTTGCGGCCGAGAATCCCACCCCACGGTTCTGTGTTTGCGGGTATAAATAGTGCATTAGGGCGGCCGTTGATGGGATACATTCCCATTGCCCTATTTGCTCCCGTTCTTCTTCTTATTTCTCTTCTTGTTCTTGCTGCCGCCATGGTTCAAGTTCAACTCGTAGATCCCGCACCATGGAAGCCATCGTCGGCGACCACCCACTATTTGGAGAGCTTGGTAGTGTCCGGGGAGTTGCCCCCGAATGTTGATAGCGAGCTAGCGGTTTAGATCTCGCCGGGGACTGCTGTGGAGCCGAACCCCTCGAAGGGCTACGTCGTTAGCCTTGCTCGCCTCCATGAACCGGGGTTTGGCGTGCCTGTGAGCCGCTTCTTGAGGGCATTGTGCTTCCACTATAAAGTGGAGTTGCACAACTTCTCCCCCAACTCGATCTCCCAGGCGGCGGTGTTCGCCGCCATGTGCGAGGGTTACCTGGGCATCGAGCCCCACTGGGACCCACGGCGACATCTCTTCCGCAGCGAGCTCCACACGGAGAGCGTCACCAAGGGCGTTCGTCGCCCTATTCGTGCTGGCGGCCTGGTGCTCCTCATGCGGGAGTCATGGAGGAACTTGTACATCCCTTGTTCCATGGTTACCAACAACCAAGATTGGGACAGGGGATGGTTCTACCTCCGCAACGACCGCGATCACCTCCCGGCGTACACCGGGAGGATCTTGATAGAAAAACCCGACGTTTGGAATTATGGGGTGTCACCACTGGTGAAAGTGCATTTGGCCCCCTAATGGTTTTGGTGGTGATAACAACCAAAATTTGGAGGTTTCATACTTTTATAAAGATATGTGCAGGTTCTAAATGAAATAAGAAAAAGAATATATACAAAGGAGGTCCCCAATTCAAATTATATGGTGTGAAGCTCATATGGAGGATTTAAATTGAATTTATTCTTTGAATTTAAGTATAGGAAACACCGTACTATCAAGGGGGACGTGTCTGATGAATCAAGGTTGCTAAAGTGCTATATTGAGATGAAAACTAACTTTGAGAGACAAAAGGGGCAAAACTCACTTTCTCAGAGAATTCCAAAGATCCGGTTGTTCTTCGGAACTTCCGGTTCGGTTCTGCGTAAAACCGAAAGATCCGGTTTTCTTCATCGGAAGATCCGAAATGGTACTGAGTAGAAAATTGCAAAACCGGAAGATCCGATTTTGTGAATCAGAAGATCAGAAATGGTACTGAGTAAAATTTGGCAAAATCAGAAGTTCCGATTTTGTGAATCGGAAGTTCCGGTTTCGCAGTACACTTACGATTTTTTACAGCTAACCTAAGCCTATCCGGAAGATCCGAGTAGTACTCGGAAGTTCTAGTTTGCCCGATTCAGAACATAACGGTTAGATTTTGGGGATGGGTATAAATACCCCCTCTCTTACCCCTTCAACCCTCTCTCGCAAAACTGAAAAGAAAAACACATCTTGAGCTCTCTCCCCTTCACTCCACTCCCCTCCAAACCTTGCCCTAGCCAAGATTCATTTGTGGATTGGTTGAGAGAAGAGATTTGGGTGTTGACGTTGAGTGAGGAGAAGCATTTGTTCATCTCAAGAAGCACTTGAAGCATCCTTGGCTTGTGATTCGCGTTTGTTACTCTTGGAGCTTTCTCCTAGACGGTTAGAGGTCACCAAGTGCAGCACCTAGCTTGTGGGAGCGCCTTGGAGGATTGTATCACCCGTTCATTGTGTGGAACCATCTAGTAAGTGACTCAATCTTGATCTTTGTGGTCGATTGAGGGAGGAAACGAGTTGAAAGAGACTCTACCCTTTGTGGGTACCTTAACGGAGACGTAGCTCCCTTGGGAGTGAAATCCGGGAACAAATCTCGTGTCTCTTTGTGTTGCTTACTTGATTTTGTTCATATTTTCTCATATTTGCTATATATTGCCCGATCTATCTCTCCAAAGGTTTCCGCTGTATTTGATCATCATATATAGCTCTTAGAGTACCTTTGTGAACTTTCTATTCAAGTGGAATTGCGAATAACTTGTTAGATTTTGAATCTCGAGCAAAGGTTATTTTCACATCAGAACTTCCTAGTAAGTCTCGGAAGATCCGGTTATCGGATCTTCCTAGAGGTACTCGGAAGATCCGGTTTTACTGAAAACTTGTGAAGAAAGAATTTTCAGGTTTTATTAGGTACGCCTATTTACCCCCCTCTAGGCATCTACAAGATCCTCTCAGCTGGAACGCCAGCAGAAGCTCAGCCCCTTTGTCGAGGCCCTTCAGCGTCTTACATGGCATGGCCTTACCTCTGGTGGCGTCATCGCAAACTTTCACCGGCGGCGGGTGCTTCCTCTCATGGAGAGGAGGCTCCTACTGTCGGAGATGGTTGAGGGGGCCAACACCGAGGGCGTGGTGATGGCGACGGAGCCGCTGAGCGTTGAAGTCGCCATCCAGCGGGCGCGACGCGCCGTTGACCAGATGCCGGGAAACCCATGGGTGGTGCCCATGAGGCCCGAAGACGGATATCTGAGCTTTGTAAGTGTGTCTCTTTGACCTTCGTATTGCCTATCGTTTGACGTTTAATTGTCGTATGACGTTGTTGTCGTCGTCTTCGCAGGGGCTCTCCCGTGGTGACACCTGCCAGCCCCCCGTTGCGGAGGACAGGGCTGTCAATCGTGCTTGCGCCGATAAGGCGAAGTAGAAAAAGGACCAGAAGGAGGGGAAGCGGAGACGGAGGGAGCGGAAGAAGAGGAAGCACGAGGAGGAGAACTGGGATAGGTGGAGGCAAGGCCTCCTGCCTTTCCCGACGCCGGAAAGCTCCCGGGCCACGAGGACGAGGATTCCGACGACTGGGGCTTTGTGGCGAGGAGCCCATCCCCTCTCGAGGATTCCCTGATTCCGGTGCCTTGTCATCGCGAAGCTATTTCGGCCGACGTGGCGGGACGTGAGGGCTCAGGGCCCGCCGTCTCCGTGGACCCGCTCGCGGATCCGGGTGTGGCTCATGGCACCACGAAGGCTAGCAGCCTTGAGGTACCCGTTGCACTCGCCGAAGTCGAGGGCCTTGGCCTGCGGCGCGCCGCAGCCCCGGTCGTGGATGACGTCGGTGACGACGCCCTTGAGGTATCCGTGGAGCGGGCCGTCCCGCTCGCGCTGTCTTCTGGAGCCGCCGATGTGGTGCTCGACGTTGCACACGACGGCGCCCTCGGGGATCCCACGGGGTGGGAACGCGCGCCTGACAGAGAGCGCGGTGCCGTACTTGCCCTTGAGGACCCCCGTGGGAAGGGCCGGCACCCGTCGAGGTGGGTGGAACTGCGCTCGAGGGTCGTCATGGCGATGAGCCACGTGAAGAGACTCCCCCTGCGGGGGTCGAAGCTTCACCAGGGGACTTCACGGTTCCACGTGCCGCCCCCGCCTTGGTTCCATTGCGAAAACGGAAGTTGCCCATTGTTTGGGAAGCCACCTAGTTGTTCGGTCACCCGTCGAGGCTTGATGCCTTAGATCATCCCTGCTCACTTGTCTTTGTTTTTTGCGCAGCCGCCACGGCCGGCGGGTTCCCCTTTCTCTCGCCCCGACCAAGGCTCTCAAGATCGGGGCGAGCTCGTCGCCCCACTCGTCTTCGCAGCTCCTGGGCCCCCACCAACGAGGCGGTGCAGGACTTCGTCGCCTTCTTTGACGCCAAAGGGGCGCTGGAGGACGAGCCCCGGTCCTTGGAGGTGACGCCGCGGAACCTCGAGGGGGCGGAGCCCCGGTCCTTGGAGGCGACGCCGCGGACCCTCGAGGGGGGTGTCGAGGTGCACCGTGAGCCTAGCCCGGCTTGTGGCGGAGATCCCTCGGCTATGGGGGTGGTTCGGGCTATCGAGGCCACCACCCCCGCTGTTGGGCGATGTGGCGATCGTGGAGTCGGCGCGTTCTGGCGACGCGCCATCTACCTCGCGCGGGGAGGCTGATGTCGTGCCGACCGTCCCGCTCGAGAGGACGACCGTCGTCACGGTTGGCAGTGAGGCCATCCTGGCTGGCGGAGGTGGATTCCCCCTCCTATCGGAGCTGGCGGAGGCCTTCCAGGTGCGGGTCCTTGCGCTGCAGGAGCGCGAGAGTGGCGAGGCGGCGCCGCTGACCCTGATCCCGCTTAGCGCGGGCCGGGTGGTGGGCGAGTTTGGCGGGAGGTGTGCCCGTGTTGACGAGCACGGTGTCCCCGTCCACTGGCAATTGTACGCCGACCTACCCCAGCTGTTTGTCCGTGACGACGAGACGGAAGAGCGGCTGTGGGACGTTCAACTGGGACATGGTCAGGCGGTTGTTCAGGCGCTGAATGACGCCCTTCGTCTTCATCAGGATGTCGGCAAGGTTCAGCAGGTTGACCCTGCTTTATCTTGCGATCAACGTAGACAGTTCTTAGTCTTTTAGCTTTTGTTGTGTTGACCGTCTCTCCTTCCCTTTTTTGTGCACAGGAGCTCCGCAAGCAGGCATACATGAAGAACGATCAGATCATCGCCTTGCTTACGGATATCCGCACCTTGAAGGGGAAGGTGGAGGTTCAAGACCACCAACTGGCCGACCTTGCGGCTGCCCGGGACCGCGCGCTCGACGAAAGTCGGAAGAAGGGCGAGGTCATCACCTGCTTAGACGACTCGGTCCGGTCCCTGCGCAACGAGCTCGCTACCGCCAACACTTGGTTGGAGCGGGAGCATGTGGCACATGCGGCCGCCGAGTCGTCATTGGAGCAGGAGAGGTGCTCGCTAGTGGAGACCCGAGACCAGCTCGAGTAGAAGCAGTCGGCTCGAGAGGCGTCCAAATCTCGAGCCTGGGAGCAGGAGACGGCGCTCGAGGCTGCCAAGGGCCAGGCCGAGGCCTCCCAGAAGGAGCTCGAGGGTGAGTTAGCTCATCCACGCCCAGTCTTTGGTTTCCGCCTAGCACCCTCTTCTGATGTTCTTTTGTTGGTGCAGGGTTCAGGCAGGCGCTCAAGGCCGAGGCGGAATCGAGGGAGGCTCTACAGGTGGCTCACGCGGTGACCCAGTGTGAGCTTGATGATCTGGAGCAGGCTGCGCAAGCTGCTTGCAACGAGATTGCTGGAGCCGACGCGCAGTCCGACAGCTCCCTTGCCAGTCGTCTCCGAGTGCTTAGGGGGCATGTCACCTCGCGCGTGAAGGACGCCCTACTGGTGGGAATCCGGAAGGCGCTTGGAGTGGTGACGACCCACTACCAGGCAGATCTCTAGAAGCTTGCTGCCGTTTTACGTCGTCGCCGACGACCTCGACGACGAAGGTGCTATGGCCGTCATCAACGAGGCCGATGCCGCAGCGGACGAGACGGCACGGGTGTTGGCCGGCTGCTTCGAGAGTGTCCTTTTCCCCGGCGAGGATGATGGTGGCTGGGACGACTTGGGCGGTGGGAGCGCTCCCTGAAAGGTCTCGGGCCATCGAGCCTGAGTGTAAAAAATAGTTTAGAGATTTGTCTTCTCTGTTTGCTTGATATGAACAATTTCGTTTGATCATGAGCATTATCTTTGACTTGCCCTTTGGGTTTTTTCTCGCGGACACCTCATTGGTGCTGGCTTTAGGATCGTTGACGGAAAGCTTAGGCGTTGGGGGGACTTTATCGATTTCGTATCCCTTTCGAGGGAGTTGGTACGCGTTTCGTGCCTCCTGCCATAGCCGTTCGCGTGCCTAGCGCCATCCCTTAGAGGTGGCCGCGAGTACGAAAGGCAAGTGTTTGGCGCAGAAAAAATCAAAAAAGTGACAGACTTTTTCGGGGGTTCGACGACGTTGTAGCCCCCGAGGGAGGTATGGTCCTAGCAAAAGTAGGATCATCCATCACTCAGGTCGAGGATGGACTTGTTGTCCATTTGACTCGTGCGTCATTTTCAGGGGCCATAGCCAACACTTAGAAAATTTGTACAATCGAAAGTATGTACAAAGAGATCTGAGGGCTAGAGGGCCTCTCTAAGGGTAGAAGCGACGTAGCTGTTGTATGTTCCAAGCGTTTGCTAGGATCTGCCCTTCTTCATTGGCGAGCTTGAGTACTTTGGCGACGATTTACGGCCCCTCCCATGGGGGCGTGAGCTTGTGCCGCCCTCTGCTGTCCTGCCGAAGCCTCAGAACAAGGTCACCCTTGCTGAGGTCTCGACGCCGGACCTTCTAGGCTTGGTGTCATCGCAGGCTCTGCTGGTACCTCGGGGAATGGAGCAGGGCCACGTCCTGCGCTTCGTCGACTTGGTCTAGCGAGTCCTCTCGTGTTTGCTTATTTTGTCGTTCTTGATATGCCTTGAGTCTGGGGGACCCATACTCCAGATCCGTGGGGAGGATAGCCTCTGCCCCATAGACGAGGAAGTAAGGGGTGAACCCTGTCGCCCTGCTCGGGGTTGTCCTCAAGCTCCAGATTACAGAGGGCAACTCTTGTACCCATTTGCGCCCGAACTTTTTCAGCTTGTTGTGGATTCTTGGCTTGAGGCCATGTAGGATCATGCCGTTGGCACGTTCTACCTGGCCATTCGTCTGTGGGTGCGCCACTGCTGACCAATCCACTCGAATGTGGAAGCTATCGCAGAACTCCAAGAACTTCTTGCCCGTGAATTGTGTATCGTTGTCGGTGATGATGGAGTTTGGAACCCCGAACTTGTTGATGATATCAGTGCAGAAGAGCACCGCTTGCTCGGACTTGATCCTGCTGATGGGTCGAGCCTCGATCCACTTTTAGAATTTGTCGACGGCCACCAGTAGGTGCGTGAAGCCCCCGGGCGCTTTCGCCATTGGTCCGACAAGGTCTAGACCCCATACAGCAAAAGGCCATGTGATGGGTATGGCTTGGAGCGCGTGGGCCGGCAGGTGCGTCCTACGTGCGTAGAACTAGCATCCTTCACAGGTTCGTACCACCTCTGTGGCATCGGCCACAGCGGTAGGCCAGTAGAAGCCTTGCCGAAAGGCATTGCCTACTAGGGTGCGTGGGGCAGCATGATGCCCGCACACTCCCAGATGGATGTCGCGGATCAGCTCTTTTCCTTCGGGAATTGGAATGCATCATTGCAGGACTCCCGAGGTTCCTCGCCTGTATAGCTCCCCTTCGATGATGAGGAAGCGCTTGGCTCTTCTGGCGATGCGTCTCGCCTTCGTACGGTCGGAGGGCAAGAAGCCTTGCTCGAGCCAGTCCAGATAAGGACTCCGCTAGTCTTGAGGTGTTTGAGCTTCATCGATTTCCATGACTTCGGCTTCGTCTCCTGATCAAGCCTCGTATCCCATGGGCTCGCCCTCTTTCGTCGAGGGGTCTATGCTCATGGGATCGGGGGCAGCCTCTCGGGCATCCACCGCCTTTGGGGCCTCGGTGAGAGGGGCGACGGCAATTGATGGCTTGCCGACGTCCTTCGCAAACACGTTCGGAGGAACGGTAGTTCGTCCCAATGCGATCTTTGCCAGCTCGTCGGCCTCCTCATTGTATCTCCAGGCGATATGGTGGAGCTCGAGACCTTCGAATTTATCCTCGAGGCTACGCACCACCTCGTAATAAGCCGCCATCTTTTCATCATGGCAGCTTGATTCCTTCATCACCTGGTCAACGACCAGCTGGGAGTCGCCACGAATGTCGAGGCGCTTGATGCCGATCTCGAGGGCCATGCACAATCCCGCGAGTAGCGCTTCATATTCCGCCATGTTGTTAGACGCGGGAAAATTGAGGCGTACTGTGTATCGGAGGCGCTCCCCTCGTGGCGAGATGTAAAGCAGGCCAGCGCCGGCGCCTATTTTCATTACCGACCCATCGAAGTACATTTCCCAGCAGTCGGTGCTGGCCTTCGAGGGAGGGAGCTGAGTGTCCGTCCACTCAGCCATGAAGTCAGCCAGGATCTGGGACTTGATGGCCTTTCTTGGCGCATAAGTGAGGGTTTCCCCCATCAATTCCATTGACCACTTCGAGATGCGGCCAGAGACTTCTCGGTTCTATATAATCTCGCCCAAAGGGAAAGATGATACGATGGTCACCGCGTGCGCCTCGAAGTAGTGTCGTAGTTTGCGGAGGGCCAACACGATGGCGTAGATCAGCTTCTGCATGTGGGGGTACCTCGTCTTGGTCTCAGCCAGAACTTCGCTGATGTAGTATACTGGACGCTGAACGGGTAAGGAATGCCCTTCCTCGATCCTTTCGAATACGACGGCAGCGCTGACGACCTGGGTGGTTGCTGCGGCGTAGAGAAAGAGAGGTTCATCCTCCCGTGGTGAGGTAAGGACCGGCGCGTTCGTTAGCACCATTTTGAGTCGATCTAAAGCTTCCTGAGCCTCCGCGGTCCAGGTGAAGCGCTCATATTTCCTCAAGAGCCGATACAGAGGGAGCCCCTTCTCTCCTAAGCGCGAGATGAAGCGGCTCAAGGATGCGAGGCACCCCATTATCTTCTGTACCCCCTTTAGGTCTTGGATCGGCTCCATTTGCTGGATCACCGCAACCTTCTCGGGGTTGGGCTCGATGCCTCGCTGAGAGACAACGAAACCCAGCAACATGCCTCGAGGCACACCGAAAACGCATTTCTCGGGGTGGAGTTTAACTCCGTGCGCCCTGAGCCAGTCGAACACGATTTTAAGATCGTGCACCAGGTCGTCCGCCTTCCTGGTTTTGACAACGATGTCATCGACATATGCTTCTACGATATGACCTATATGATCCCCGAGAACGTGAAGCATACAACGCTGATAAGTGGCCCCGGCATGTCGAAGACCGAAGGGCATCGTAACGTAGCAGTACATACCGAAGGGGGTGATAAAGGAAGTCGCGAGCTGATCGGACTCCTTCATCTTGATCTGGTGATAGCCAGAGTAGGCATCAAGGAAGCACAAGAGTTCACATCCTGCAGTGGAGTCTACTATTTGATCTATGCGCGGTAAAGGAAAAGGGACCTTTGGACATGTTTTATTCAAGCTAGTGTAGTCTATACACATTCTCCACTTTCCATTTTTCTTTTTCACTAGTACAGGATTGGCTAACCACTCGGGATGAAAAACTTTCTTGATGAACCCGATCTCCAGTAGCTTGCTCACCTCCTCGCCAATCGCTCGCCGTTTTACTTCGTCGAATCGGCGGAGCCGCTGCTTGACGGGTTTGGAGTGGGGGCGAATGTCAAGGAGTGCTCGGCGACCTCCCTCGGGATGCCTGGCATGTCCGAGGGGCTCCACGCAAAGATGTCGGCGTAGGCACGGAGGCAGTCGACGAGCACCACTTCCTATTTATCGCTGAGGGTGGAACTGATCATCAACACCTTGCCGTCATTGCTGTCGGGGTTGAGCAGGATCGTCTTGGTGTTCTCGGCAGGTGTGAAGCTCCCGTCCTGGCGCTCGTTAGCATCGGGGGGCATGTTGGCGATTGCCTCTAGGTCCGCCACAAGGGTCTCATCGAGGGCCAGCGCCTCGGCCAGCTCGATGCTCTCGACGTCACATTCGTAGGCGTGTTTGACCATTGGGCCGACGGTGATGACTCCGTTGGGCCCTGGCTTCTTCATCTTAAGGTTGGTGTAATTTGGGATGGCCATGAACTTGGCGTAATATCGCCTTCCCAAAATGGCATGGTAGGCCCCCTTGAAACCTACTACCTCAAAGGTGAGTACCTCCTTGCGGAAGTTGGCTGGGGTGCCTAAGCAGACGGGCAAGTCGATCTGCCCGAGGGGTTGTACGCATTTTCATGGCGCGACGCCGTGGAACGACGACTTGTTGGGGTGCAGCTCACTGGTGCTAATTTCCATGAGCTCCAAGGTCGGAGCATACATGATGTTGAGGCTGCTGCCCCCATCCATGAGCACTTTGGAGAAGCACGTGTTGCCGATGACGGGATCGACGACGAGAGGGTACTGTCCGGGGTTCAGGACGTGGTCGGGGTGGTCCTCACGGCTGAACGAAATGGTCTCTGAGGACCAATCGAGGCACAACAGGGTTGCTGGCTGAACCAGCAAGACCTCCCGTCGCTCTCGACGCCGTGGTCGAGCGGTCATGTTTGCTGCAGGGCCCCCCACGATGAAGAACACATGTTCTACCTCGGGGTAGCCATTGTCGTCCTTGTCCCCGGCCACTTTCCTCGGGCCGCCATCATTTCGGGGGATGCGGTTGTAGTATTTCCGCAACATCTCACACTGCTCGAGAGTGTGAGTAACTGCGGTCTTATGATACGGGCATGGTTTCTTGAGGAGGTCATTGAAGACCCCCCTCCATGTGGGGGACCTCGAGGTCCCTTGTGGTTGGGATCCACCGCGAGGGCTTCATCGTCGTTGCCGCCTCCTTCTCGTGGGACACGAGCCTTCTTCCCCTTCTTCCTGTGCTTCTGTTTCTTCGAGGGGTTCTTTGGTTTGCTGCCCTCCGCGGGCGCATCCTCAGGGCGCTTGCCTTTCTTGCCGTTGAAGATGGCGTTGGCCGCCTCCTCCCCTAAAGCGTACTTGGTAGCTACTTCGAATAGCCGGTTTTGCATCGGGGGAGGGTTCCGCCCTAGCTTGCACACCAGGCTGTAGCAGGTAGTGCTTTCGAGGAAGGAGTGGATGATCTGGGGATCGGTGAGATTGGGGAGCTCAGTGCAGCGCTTGGAGAAGCGCCGGATGAAATCCCTTAAGGATTCACCGAGCTTTTGGTTGCACCGTCGAAGTTCCCACGTGTTCCGGGGCGCACATAGGTGCCCTGGAAATTCCCCACGAAGGTCTCGACCAGGTCGTTCTAATCGTAGATCCGGTTGGGGGGCAAGTGCTCGAGCCACATTCGCGCGGAGTCTGCCAAGTGGAAAGGCAGGTTGCGGATGATCATGGCATCGTCCGTCGCGCCGCCGAGCTGGCATGCTAGGCGGTAGTCGTTCAGCCATACCCTGGGGTCCGTTTCCCCGGAGGACTTGGTGATGGTGGTAGGCTGCCGGAATCGAGGGGGAATCGGAGCGGTGCGGATGTCGCGACTGAACACTCGCGTCCCTGCTGGTTCCGGCGGCGCATCTGGATCGTCGCCGCGGCCGTCGCGTCGGGGCTGGCGGGTCCAGGCTTCCCCTCGTCGCCTCATCTGATCGAGGATGTTGCGGGCGTCACCATCGTCTCGGGTGCCTCGGGTGTCCTAGAGGCATGATTTCACGGGTACCCGTGTGGGAAGTGGCTCCGCTTCGGGTGTCCGCGGCTCGCCGGCGTGGCGTCGTGGGGCGTCCCGGCGAGAGTTGCCTGGGGACTGCACTCGTGTCCCGTCGTTCTGCCGGGGCGAGTGCACCAATGACTCTCCTCCTCGTTCGCCCTTCGAGGCCGAAGAGCGTCGAAGGCGGGAGGCTAAGCTCTCGGCTTGTTGTCGGGCAGCGTTCTCGACCAGCTTCTGCGCCTCGAGATGCAGTTTTCGTCCTTCTGAGGTAGCTAGCTCCGGCATGGCCCGGAGCAGCGCGGCCGCCGCGATGAGCTTTTGGCTCGTTCTAGGTGCCAGGTCTTCATTCTTGTCTTCAGCGAGGATGCGCGCGCGTGCCATTCGCCCCGCGCGCCGTGCGTCTGCGTTGTGACCATCGTCTTGGTCGGGCGGATTGCGGTTAGAGTGCGCCGGTGGTGAGACGTTGCCACCTCCTAAGTCGTGGGGGTGGACAACTCGTGGCTGGCGACACGGATGTGGCTCATCCACCGAAGGCGAGTGTTCCTGTCCGTCCGGAGACTGTGCGCCCACTGGATCTTCGGCGCCATCCCCATCATCTTCTTCATCTGTGGTGTGCCCATCGCTAACTTCGTCGTCGGCAACGAAGCACTCCCGAGTGGGATCGTAACCGTCGTCGGAGTCGTCGGAGCAGGTGAGGCAGTAGTCTGCCGCGGCTTGAAAGGTCTCGAAGGAGTTGCGATCCCGAAGGCAAGAATAATCCCACTCAGGATGTTCTGACTCGGGAGCGCGTTCCTCTTCTGACTCCGGATAGGAGTTGTCAGGAGCGGCGTTGTTTCGTATTGGGACCCAACGACGGCCTGGTTGTCGGTTGTGCACACGCATGCTTGTCCTCAGCGATGAGGCATAGACAGCAGTAGTGTTGCCAAGCCCGTAAGGGAAACGTGGCGTTGGAGCGGGTCGCTCCACGCTCGTTGGGAGTGAAGAAACAACTTCTATTACCGGGATTGAATGCTGCGGCACACCTTCGTCCCTCGCGGGAGGGTGTGGTAGGCATAGGCCACCCGTCTGGCGGCGCGTGCTCGCCGAGTACGTGGTCCCGGACGTCTCCTCCGTCGAGGGGCTGCTGTTGGCAGGGCTTCACGATGGTCGTCGGATCCTTCTAGGAGGATGTGCATGAGGTAGCCGTTGCCGGTTGCTTGGAAACGGAGGCTTCCAAACCGAATCTCGTATCCCGCTGGGAACGGATTGCTCGATCCCATTGGGAATCGTGCTCGGTCGAAATCCGCCATTGGTGTCGATACGAAAGATGCGTGACGCTGTCCCCTACCTGGCGCGCCAGCTGTCAGTGCCTGATTTGGTCACACCGGCACTAACAAGCGATTGCGTCGCTAACTGCTCGCTCGGATGGCGGATTTGGTGGATTGAACTCGGGACGCAGAGGTTTATCCTGTTTCCGGCCACGCGGCCATACGTCCAGCAGTGGTGCGTAGCACCGAGTTTCGTGTTGCTCGTAGTACGGGGTTACAAGCAGAGCGGGAGAGGGAGGCGATCTCCCAGGTCCCTGAGTCGGGTGTTGAGTGAGTGTGAGTATATGTGTGTTAGGCTGAAGAGCCTATCTTCCTTGTTTTGTGTTGCATGGGCTTCCTCCCCTTTTATAGACTAAGGGTGGGGAAGCCGTACATATGAGATTGTGGCGTTGACGTTCATAAGGTACACTGTGGCGCCATGCTGTGCACTATGCGAGCGGGAATCGCGCCTTCCAACTCTTGCTGATGGTATGGACGTCACAATCGCTGACTTCAGGGTTGCCGGTCACTGCTTCGAGGGTTGTTGTTCGATGGTGGAGATGGTGTCGTGTCTTTTCTGTCATTCTTCGGGAGTCCTTCCTTGAGGCTTTGCGTCATGCTCCGGGTAAAGACCGGTCGTGGAGTTGTTGGCGTCGTGGTACGGCCTGTCACTGGCCCTGACTGCACAGGGCTCGGTTCAGGGACCCAGTGCCTGGCTCAGTCGGAGGCGACCGGTGTCCCATCCGAGGCGTGGTGAAGTGGAGCGTGCGGTCGGGTCCCGCATTTATTGCGTCTGGGGTAGAGTCTTCGAGGCCGGCTCGGGGGTCTTGACCGCAGGAGGGGTTGATCGTGACGGAGATTCCCATTTGAGGGCAAGGGATACCCTCGAACGAGACGGAGATTCCCGTTCGAGGGCATGGGGCACCCTTGAATGAGATGGAGATTCGCTTCTCGGGGGCGCCGTCGTAGTGGGCCTTTCTCGGGCCGCCGCACCTTGGGCTTCCCCCTGTGGCCTTTTCGCTGGGCCAACTTGGGCCGTTATTTGGGGTACCCCGTAGTTGGGTACCCGACAGCGCCATATGGCGTGATAAAGGAAGTTTTAATCTGATCCTCTTCTTTCAAAGATTTCTGATGATCCCCTGAGTAACAATCGAGGAAACAGAGAAGAGTGCACGTTGCGGTGCAATCAATAACTTGATCGATGCGAGGAAGCCCGAAGGGATCCTTCTTGCAATGTTTGTTGGGATCGGTATAATCAACACACATTCTCCATTCAGTAGAATTCTTTTTCTATACAAGAACCAGATTGGCTAACCAATCTGGATAAAAGACTTATTTAATGAAGCCGACTGCTAATAACTTAGGTAGCTCTTTCTTGATAGCCTCCCGACGCTCAGTGACGAATCTTCGGAGTCGCTGCTTCTTTGGCTTCGCGCTCTCGTTGAGGTCCAGCTTATGCTCGATCAACTATCTGGGAACACCAGGCATGTTAGAAGGCTTGGTTGCGAAGATGTCCGCTTGGGCCCGCAGGAAGTTAACGAGCGCGCTTTCCTATGTGGGAGTAAGAGTGGAGCCGATCACCGCCGTCTTCGTTGGGTCTCCTGTCAGGAGATCAACTGCCTTCGTGGCAACTTTGTCTAAAGGCTTGATGGCTCGCGTCTTCTTTTACGTTGGGGCGTCGCCATCTTCATCATCGATGGTTGCCGCCAAGGGGCGGAGTTCTTGTTGATCAATGGTAGATACGGCCCTGACGGCGTACTCCACTGCCTCTTTGTCGTAGATGTAGGAGCGTTTGATGTCGCCACGAAGGGAAAGAACACCGTGAGGTCCTGGCATCTTCAGTACCAGATAGGTGTAGTGGGGGATGGCCATGAATTTGGTCAGCGTTGGTCGTCCAAAGATGGCATGGTACGATGTTTTGAAGTCAGCGACCTTGAACTTGATGTACTCGGTACGGTAATTTGATGCTGTGCCGAAGGTGACGGGCAAGGTGATCTGGCCGAGAAGGATTGCAGCTTTGCCAGGCACAATCCCTTAGAAGGGGGAATCGGCTGGCTGCAGTTTGCTTGTATCGAGTCCCATTTGCCTGAGGGTCTTGGCGAAGATAAGGTTGAGGCCACTGCCTCCATCAATCAGGACTTTGGTGAGCTTGCTGTTTGCCACCATGATTTCCAGGACGAGACGATATCGCCCAGGACAAGTGGTCTCCGCCCATTGGTCTTCTCTGGACCAAGTGATAGGGGTGTCTGACCACCTCAGAGGTGTGACCACTGCTGGTTCTGCTGCATATGCCTCGCGTTGTGCGTTCTTACGATTGCGCTAGGTGTCACTGACTGCCAATCCTCCGAAGATGACATCGACAGTATTGTTGATGTCTAGGAAACCTTTGTCTCCCTTGTCTTGCTTGTCGTCACCATCGCTGCCAGACTTCTTCTTCTTGTTGGGCTTGCTGAAGGTTTCCAAAAGAAGCCAGCAATCGCCCATTGAGTGTTTACTGTCTGGGTGATACGGACAACGCTTGTTGAGGAGTTTATTGAACTCCTCTTTTCTCTGTTGTGTTGTTGGTGCTGCGCGGACAGACTGGACGGTTGCAACTGTGTTGTTGGCCCCACGTTTTCGCGGGTTGTTGCCGTTGCGCTTGAAAGAGTCGCGCGGCTGGTCCTTATTGTCGTCCTGGTGCCCTCGTCCAGTATTGGAGGGACGTTTGTCGTAGCGCTTCCGTTCTTGATCATCAGTGTCCATCCAGTTGGCCACCAGCGTGCGGAATTCCTCCAAGTTGCGAGGACGATTGTGACCGAAATCATGAAAGAGACTGCGATCGGTCATCCCTTCTTGAAAGTAGTCGATGACCTCCGAGTCGGCGATAGGGACGCATGATGCTTTTATGGCAAAGAATTGTCGGTTGTAGTCGTGCAGAGAGTCATCTGGTTTCTGCTTGCAAGCTCTTAGTTCATATTTGCTACCGGGGCGCTCGAAAGAACCCTGGTAGTTGGAGACGAAAGCCTTCTTGAGTGCATGTCAGCTGTCGATGGAGTCTGGGCAAAGGGATTCAAGCCAAGTGAGCGGGCCTTGCTCCATTGCAACAGGGAAGTACAACATTTTAGAGATGTCATCGCCTCCTGCTGCCTCAATTGCTAAAGAATATCAGCGTAGCCAGATATTGGGGTCTTGTTTCCCATCAAAGTTAGTAATGCCTGACGGCTTGAATTTCCGAGGGAAAGTGCTGACGCGGATGGCGCGTGTGTAGCATGGCAAGGCATCTGGGTTGGGTGCGCCATGCCCTCCCGTAGAATCTGTAGTATACGATGTAGCTTGTGTTCTTCCCGCTCGAATCATATTGATTTGATGACGCACATCAGTTGGCGGAGCGACTTGAGAACGGGCTGGGCAGGGGTTGTCCTCGCGGGGCCTATTCGTACCCTTTGATTTCGCGGCAGAACTGTCATAGTGGTTGTTCTGTCGCCTTGATGAGGGCGTATGGCGATGGGAAGAACTCTTGCTTTTTGAAGCGGAGCTGCTGCCATCCAAACGATCGACCATGACTGCAGCAGCTTCGAGACGAGCTTTAGCGAGGTGAATGTTGAGGGTTGTTTGGAACTCCTCCAAGACACTTACGGCAAACATGATATTGGCCGCAGGTGACTTGAAAATGCCTTCGTTGTCGAACTCCTTGTTGAGGTTCTTCATCCTGATATGGCGACGCCTAAAGGCGCGAGAGCGGTTCTGCTCGATTCGGAGCTCTCTGTCGGCCTGCGTTTCTTCATCGACTGTAGGGGCGTCGTCGGAAACGACCTCATCGTCGCTTGCGTTGTGACTGGTTGCGTAGAGTTGATGAGCTGGGTTGTTGGACCCAGGTTGTTCATTGTCCGAGGCGATGGGGAGTTCTCTGCCTGCCTGGAAGGGGAGCGGAGATGAAGTACCCATCACTTTGAAGAGGTCATTGGCCTCTCGAAGAGCCACGACAGGATCCATGTCAGGCCAATGAACGATAATCCCCGAAGGAGTTGTAGTCATGACAAGGTTCGAATTGGTTTGGCGAACTTGATGGGACGTTCGTGCCAGATGAGCTTGGTAGATTGCGACGGAGTTTGTTAACCCGAAGGGAAACTGAGGCGCTCACGGTCTACGTGCTGGAGAAGTTGCAGCCTTCGTTCCACGCGGTGCTGGGTGGGAACCCCTTCCTGACACCCGTAGAATCGTCGTTATGGTCCTGATCGTGGAGCCCTGGTGGAAGTCAGAAGTGATCCTGAGTCCACCAGGCAGACGTGGATCCGAAGATCGGTCATGCTGCTTGACAGCAGCAGGGTCGGCGTTGTTGTGTGCCCGAGCTGGAGTCTGCTTCGGGCACCATGTACTCCTCCGAGTAGGATACGATCCGAATATCGTGTCGGAATTTGGAGTTTTCTGCGATCCTCACGGCGTAACCTGCACGGGCAGCGAAGCTGACGCAACCGTCTCGCCGCGCAGTTCACGCTGGAGCTTGCCGTCCTGGTTTGCTACGCAAAGCCAGGAACCGAAGATTAATGTCGCGCCTTCTTCGAACTTGGTGATGATGGAGGCGCTGAAGGATGCCATCAACTCTTTATCGAGTTCTCGACGAGTAGATCCCACGGACGGCGCCAAAGTGTCGGCGATTTATGCTGAATAGGCTCTCGAGGGGGTGCCCCGAGAGAAGGGTTTGAGGAGAAGTCGTCGAGAATCTAGAATCGAAGGTGACAAGAGACGATTTAGACAGGTTTAGGCCGCAATATGCGTAATACCCTACGTCCTGTATGGTGTATCTTGTATCGATCTGGTGTTTTGAGGGGGGGTCCCTGTCTCCCCTTATATATGCCGGAGGACAGGGTTACATAGAAACCGTATAGGAACAGAAGACTTTTACAAGTTAATCTCTAATTTCCTAATACAACCTATCCTAACCGACTAGGACTAAACCTTATCTTGTGCGTCAAGTCTTGTACTTGGGCCAGCCCATAGGATGGCCTGCCAGAGTTGTTTAGCCCATCAGGACTCTACACCATCAAGTCCCCGAGCACCTTATCTCCTGAAGGACAACTTTGTTGAAAATACATAGTTCTTTGAGACCTATCAGGGTTGTTTTTCTATTCCACGTTATTATCTCCGTATACTCTGCTCCTTTATGTTGTCTTACAAAGGGAACGTATACGGTGGCAACCAACTTCCCATAGAAACTTCAATATGGACCACACGATGTTGATCCAAGGCGCACCCAGATCAGGTGGAATTGGTGATTTGCAAAGCTTAGGGGAGGTGAGACGGGTGAGGAGTGATTTGCAAAACGCTTTTGCAAATCACTCCTCCCACCTGATCTGGTCGCGCCCTTGGATAACATCATGTGACCCAGATTTAGTTTCCATAATTACCATATAAGCCACAGATTTGTCCCAGGCCACGTGTGGATAGCCGGATAGGGATGCCTACCACGGTTGTGCTCCCGAGTTCACCCCCATCGATGGTCCCAATATCAAGTGACACAAGTACAATGCTTCCTAAAACTGAGAATAAAATTCTATTAGGCCAGTCTCAATCCATACTTTTATTGCACAGTTATTACAATTTAGCTGAGTTCTATGAGATGAAACTATCTTTCTCATCTCATGAAACTTCTCTTAATTATTACCAGGTCAATGAAATTGTTGATGTGACAATAAATGTATATGAAATTATCATAAACCCCATTGAGACTGACTGGCCTTAGGATGTCGACACTGTATGTGGGATGAGACTTTAGCTAACTATTTCTTGGATGAGTCTTTAGCTAACTGATATATAAAAAATACATTATCTAAAATAGAAAGAGTTATGTATTATGAAAGTTTTTCTCCATAATAATTCACTATCATCAACCTTATCAATACGTAAAAAATGTTTACAGTAAAAGTGAAAATATTTGATTTTGGGGAAACCTAGATAGTTTATTATATTTCCTTATCGAGGGACGTATTTTTGCAAGTTTGAGGGTAGGCTTCTCGAGAATCGGTGGTACGTTGGAGGAACAAAGGTAACAGAATGAAATTAAGGTACTTATCTAAGTCTCTAGTGAGCTTTTTGTTAATTTCCATGGACATTCCATTGATCCAAACTGCTTAATAATTTTGTACAAGAATTATTGCTCCGTGGATACAACAATTACACATTATGAGGAAAATGCTAACAAAATAAGAACACTGTGACATTCAAAATCTGAAAAAAAAATAGCATGAGATCGTCGTTACACGTACATATTCCCTCTGTCCCAAGAGGGATACAATTCTCTCATTCTAAAAAAAAAATCAATATATCTCAACTTTTATCTCATTTCAACAAATCAATATATCTCAACTTTTCCCAAACACTAGCAGAAATGTACGTGCGACACACACAAGAGTTCTATTTGTAGGTCTTTTTAGGGTTTAGTTTTGAGGTTTTATTAGAGTCTAGTTTTGAAAGGAACAATGCTGTCCACCTTAAAAAGAACTCTATTTTCACAGGTGTTTGAGATTTTTTAAGTCCAGTTTTGAAATGAATGGCGTCCACCCTAAACGAACTCATTCTTTATAGTATAATTAGTATAAATATAAAATTATTATTATTTATAAATATTATATTTGTTCTAGATTATAAGTCATTCTAACTTTCTTGGAGAGTCAAATATCTCAAGTTTGACCAAACCTATACAACAAAGTGTTAACATTAAATCAGTACCGCTAGTCTCTTCAGTAAATATATTTTCATAGTATATCTATATGATGACATAAACATTTGTGATTCCTTCTACAATTTTGGTTAAATATAAAATGGTTTGCCTCTCAAGAAAGTTGGAATAACTTATGGTTTAGAACGGATGGAGTAATTATAATTAAATTTATCATGAAATATATTTTACATCATATATATAGTTATAAAAGTTAATAAGATTTTGCTATAAGCTTAGTCAAATATTAAATTAAGTTTGATTCAATCTAAACTCAGAATTAATTTTTAGGCAGAGGGAAGTATGGCCCGATAGTGCTTAGGGCTTGATTGGGCCATAGGGGTTTTCCGATATCCTTGTACGATCTTCTTCTTATCCCTGATGGATCTTTTGTCTATTTCGATTCACTGTGTTTAGTTGGTGTAAGTTGAAAGAAATACATTGTAGTAACTTTTCTATAAAGTGTGTTATGTGAGAGGGAATGAACAGAAAAAAAGTTGAATGGAATAATGAATTTGTGTAACTTTTTTTGGGGCATTTCCAGACTCTTCTCTTGCACTTATATCAGATCCTGCTGTATCAGTATGGTCCTATCACGTTGTGTTTGATTGAATGCGCCATATGATTTATGTATGGAATTCTGTAAGATTAATAGTCACCTTAATGTTTAGTTAGGTAACCGTAAAATAAATTCAAGATAAAGCCATCCCATTTAAACCAACACCACCAAGCTAGTGCAGCCCGGTTGCTAACAGATTAGACATCTTACAGATGACATGAGCTCCAAAAGAATCTTTGTAAACTAGAATCATACCATCTCACTTAACTTTGTCCTCCCGCTGTTTCAAATTATAATTCATTCGTTGATCGTTCATCTTATTTAATTTTTTTAGCAAACATAATAAAATGTAAGCCTTTCTTAAACTACTCTTATTAATAAAGTAAACCATAAAAAATATTTTGCATCTCAATAAAAGGAGTGGCCGAAACTTACAATAAAAAAGATCAAATGAATTATAAATTTGAATGGGAGAGGGTAAAATAAGTGGAGTACGCTAGATTCTCGGTCTGAACCCGCCGTCACCAGTGACGTGCGCCTTGAACGCTTGTGCACGCTTCGGGTCGAGCGACACCGACACTTGCACGTCGCCGTCTCTCTTGCCGCCGCAAAGCACGATGGTGCCCTCGCCGTTCCCGGAGCCGGAGCCGGAGCCAGCCGCGTCGTGCTGCGTCTGGAGCCACGGGCTCCCTGCCATGGACAGCGGCTCGACGCGGCGGGGTGTGCCGAACCCAAAGTCACTGAAGTTGTACACTCGGAACAGCGGGCTCCCGCCCACAATCGCCACTCGCGACGGGGGCAGGCGCCCCACCCGCTCGATCCAATTCCCCAACTGGGCGAACGGCGCTGTCACCACCTCCGCCACCGCCGCCTGCACCGCCATTGACGCGTGCAGGAGCCCTGTCTCTCCGAGGAGCTCCCCGGCGTCCGCGCTCGCGTGGCAGCCACGGACGCAGTTGCCGCTGTAGCCCACGCCGACGGGAGGGCGCAGCCGCGCACGCAGGTCCACCTGGAAGACGAGGTGCGTGTCGTCGCCGGCGGCGAGCCCTTTGGCCTTGACGAACGATGTCCAGCACAGCGCCGATAACGCCACGAACGTGGACACAGGCTTATTCGACGTGGCCGTGGCCGCCGATCGCGACGCGAGGTCGTCGATGCGGCGCTTCAGCAAACGGACGTGGTCGGCGTCGAGGCTGAACATCTGGCCTGCCAGCCGGGAGCGGTGGCTCAGGTAGCCCTCTGCCACGGTGGCCTGCGGTTTCGTTTGCACAATATTGACACCATGATGCAGACATTATTACATCACCGTAAACGTATAAGTAGCATTGTCGTCTGTCAGTAATTAAGTAGGTGCTTACCACGGGTAGATCGGGCGCGACCTTCTTGAGCACCTGACGCGCGAGGGCCTCGCCATCGGGGTGGACGTGTGCGACGGCCACCCGGCTGTGTTCTGGTGGGCCGAGGGACGTCAACACAGGCGAGCCTCCGCGGCAGGCCGACGCCCATGAACCCATGAACAATGCCATGCCGTGGCCGTCGGCGATGGCGTGGTGCAAGGACACGCCGAGGGCCAGTCCGGCGCCGGAGTCTCCTCTAACTCCGACGAGCGTGGCCTGGACGCGCATCACAGGCGCCGGGAGTACCCTGGCGTCGTGCTCCGGGAGCAAGGTCACGAACGCCGGCGCGTTCGTCACGTCGCCCTCGGCCTCGGCCTCGAAGAAGTCTACCCCGGCGTCGGAGCAGTCGATGACCACGTCACCGGTCTCCGCCGCGTAGGCCAGCTTCCCGGCGAGGGGGAGGTAGAGCGCGAGCGTGGCGGCGAGGGACTCCTTAAGCCGCCGCACCAGCGCAGGAAACTCGTGGCCGCCGGCCAGCTCGTAGAGGAACACCTGCTGGACCGGTGGCGTCGCGACCCATGGTGCGTCGAGGAAGGAGAGATTCTCATGATGCCGCCCGGCGAGCGACCCCGCTGGAGGCGGCGGCACTGGCACGACGCGGGTGACGGCGAGCACGCGCGCGGCGTCAGGCGCGACGGACATGGCGTTGTTGCCCCTGCTACTCGATCACCAGATCAGATCAGAATATCATATTCTAGTATATAGATCGCTGTATGTGCTGCTGACTAAAGGATGCTCGTCGGCGCCGGCTAGTTAACATCGACACGTTCTTTGGAATCTCGATCAATTTGAAGCAAATTCATTAATCTTGTGGATCTCGATGCATATCCATCAACTTGCCACGTTGAGAGTTCATTTGCGCAGCACAAACTGCTTAAATTACTATCAATAGTCAAAACCATCCAGCGAAATGGAAGACACCAACTGCCGCTGGATTGGTGGGTTGTCCACGAAACGGCCATCCAGCGAAGTCATGCACCGAGACTGGTTTGCAGCATTCCCTCCACCACCACCCCCCTTAATTATGGAAAAAATAATCCGTGCAGGACCTCCTCCGATGGGGCTCGCGAGGCATCACTTGGCTTGGGAAACGCTGTTTTTCTCCGCTCGGCTTCCCTTGACGCTCGCTCGGCTCGGCTTGCTGCGCTTTCCCTTGCGACTAGGGATGTAGATTTTTGTGGGTCAACCCAATGACCCACTACCCAAAACAAAAATTCTGGTGTAAAAACTCCGTTGGGCCGGCCCAAATATATTTAGGGTGAAAATAGTGCCAAACTTCTGGGTCGATTGGGTAACCCATTCGTCCCTCCCGACCTCAATGCTCCGTGCGACGACGCAGCCGCCGACGGCCTTCCGCCGCCCGACCTGCAGCCAGATTCAGAGTCCGTTGGCACCCTCACCCACCCCACATGTTGTCGATCTCGCCCCTCCGCTGGCGTCGCCTACCGTGTTGTTGCTGCAAGCATCGCCGGCGGCACCTCTTCTTCTGACCAAAAAGCGAGGCCGCCGCTGGACCCAACCATCCAGGTCGTCGCCAGACAAAAAATTCATCAGGTCACCGTCGGAAGTTGCTGCATCTGGGTGACGCCAGCTCCTGTGTCTCTTCACCCTTTTCTTCCTGAGATCTGCTGGTGGAGATGTCATTTGAGTTCGTCTCGGTTTTTTCAATCTTCTCTGCAACTTCATTGGTCTCATCTCGTTTTTTATTAGCGCCACACGAGCTGTTACTGCAGTGTTTTGATCGATTGACAAGGGAACTTTCCATTCGCTCTCTGAATTTCTGAGGCCGCAGAAGACTTATTCAGATTTTTTTTTGTCATCAAGTTTTGTAGAGTTTCAGCAGCTCACGATTTTACCTACGCAATGTGAGAAGTCACTTTCTTCTTCAGAATTTGATTCTCTGTTCATGTCATGAAGTAGCAAACTTGTCTTGCGCCTGTGCCTGTGATTGGAAGCGCACAGGAAGCAAGCAAAAAAGAGCTTTGCAGCAGCACGAATGCAGCAGCATCAGTAACAGAGAACAATTTTTGGGTAATTTTGGGTAACTGGTTTCTGTTTTCTATTTGGGTCAGTGCAACCAAAACCCACAAATATCACTAGTGGGTGCCTGGGTCGGTCACTGGTTGACCCAATTACAACCCAATTGCATCCCTACTCGCGACTCACATAAGCTGGGCTGCGTTTAGAGAAAATAGATCGAACCATCCCGCCACCCCGTCCACCTCCGTCGTCCTACCCCGCCAGCCGGCGGCCCTCTTGTCTGGCACTACCGGAAAATCGTTGTTTGCCGTGAGCCAAAATCTTGCCGTGAGCCAAAAATCGGGCTCACAGCAAACACCTTTTTGCCGTGAGCATAAAACCAGAAGCTCACGGTAAAGATAAGCTCACGGCAAAATCAATCTTTGTCGTGAGCCTAAAAAGGAAAGCTCACGGCAAACAAGTGCACACGGCAAAAGAGCTCTCTTTGTCGTGAGCTAAACAAGAGAAGCTCACGGTAAAAAGAAACTCACGGCAAAAACTCCCTTTGCCATGGGCTAAAATAACACGGCTCTCGGCAAAATAGTTTTAAAATATTTAAAATGTCGCCTCCCGTGACGACAGTAACGGCCGTTAGGGCCATAGTTTGCCGTGAGCTTTATAAGGCTCACGGCAAATAGGTTATTTGCCATGAGCATTAGAGAAGCTCACGGCAAAGAGGTAGTTTGCCGTGAGCTTTTCCAATGCACACGGCAAACAACCTATTTGACGTGAGCTTTTCCAAGGCTCACGGCAAACTTTAAGTTTCATAATTATTTTAAAATATCAAAACAAAGTCTAAAAATTATAAAATTTGTGGATGTCTACTTGTATCAGACACATAGGTTGTGGAGAAGGTTTGACACGGTTTCGCATGAGTTTGTTTCGCACGATGCACAAAATTGAAAATGTCCGTAGAAGTTTCATAAACATGAGAAGTGATATTTAGTTTTTTAAGTCAAAGTGAAGCTTAAGTTTGAGTTTGAGTTTAAAAACGTTGTGTATATGGTAGAGACACTATAATATGTTTTTTTTAAAGGTTAGTAATTTTTTTAGATATATTTGATATTTAAAACATGCCCGAAATAATAAAAATTATTAAGACGTAAACAAAATAATAAAATAAGAAGCAAACAAATGTGAATAAATTTACTTAAATGAAAGTCCACGAAATAGTTTGATCATTGTAGTGACTTTCTAAGAAAGAAAGAATATAAAAACATGTGAAACTAAAATGGAAAGTGGGCGGTTTTCATGTTTTGCCGTGAGCCCTTGAGGAGGCTCACGGCAAAGGCCTTGTTTGCCGTGAGCCTCTCAGGAGGCTCACGGCAAAGAACCCCACGTAAATTGATTTTTGGGGGAGAAAAGATAGGGAAAAATAAAATTAAGTGGGAGAAAAAACAAAACTAATTTTTAGG
The DNA here is from genome assembly GCA_015342445.1 of Digitaria exilis. Taxonomy (NCBI): domain Eukaryota; kingdom Viridiplantae; phylum Streptophyta; class Magnoliopsida; order Poales; family Poaceae; genus Digitaria; species Digitaria exilis. The sequence continues at coordinate 74,579 of JACEFO010001631.1, forward strand.
GTGAAAAAAATTGACACATGGCATGGTTTGCCGTGAGCCAGGTCGGCGGCTCACGGCAAACAGGCCGGTTTGCCGTGAGCCGTCTGGTCCGGCTCACGGCAAACAGGCCGATTTCCCGTGAGCCAAATCGGCGGCTCACGGCAAACCGGAAGCTTTGCCGTGAGCCGTCCGATCTGGCTCACGGCAAACCTGACGGCTCACGGCAAAGGTGCCCAAATACCCCTTTTAAACTACCCCTTTCACATCTCTCTTCACTCACTCAAACACTTCACACACGCACACCTCCTCGTCACTCACTCAAACACTTCACACACACGCACACCTTCTCAGCGCCTCCCATCGCCGCCTCCGCCGCTCGAGGTCACCGCGGGAGCTCGAGGCGGCGGCCGGCGGTGAGTCGGTGGATCTGGAAAGGGACCTGGACAGGCTGCAGGGGCGGTGGCGGCTGGTGTACAGCAGCGCCTTCTCGTCACGGACGCTCGGCGGCAGCCGGCCGGGCCCACCGACGGGGCGTCTCCTCCCCATCACGCTCGGCCAGGTGTTCCAGCGCATCGACGTCGTCAGCCGCGACTTCGACAACATCGTCGAGCTCGAGCTCGGCGCGCCGTGGCCGCTCCCGCCACTCGAGGTCACCGCCACGCTCGCCCACAAGTTCGAGATTGTTGGTGAGTAGAGACGAACACCCACTCCTCCCCTGTTTCAGCTCTGCTTTTATATATATAGATATATGTTTATATATATATATGATGCGAACGAACGAACGAACTCTGACGCTGGGTGGGGATGCAGGGACGTCGGGAGTGAAGATCAACTTCGAGAAGACGACGGTGAAGACGAAGGGGAGCTTGTCGCAGCTGCCGCCGCTGGAGGTGCCACGCATACCTGATAACCTGAGGCCGCCGTCGAACACTGGGAGTGGTGAGTTCGAGGTGACGTACCTCGACGGCGACACGCGCATCACACGCGGGGACAGGGGCGAGCTCCGGGTGTTCGTCATCGCGTGATTTTGAAGTTGGCCTCTGAACCTGACTGCACCATGCTCGGTCACGACTGAGACTGGAATTCCTGATAGCTGTTTGATCTAGCAGCCATCGAATGTTCTTCTGTCTCTGTGAGTCTCTCTGTCTCTGACCATCTTCTACTAGCAATCTGTTCTTACATCCCGTGATGCAGTAAAAATTGGTACAGTTCCAGAATTGGTGCATCCATGTAGAGAGTGTAACTGGAAAAATAAAGAAGCCCGCGGTTTTCATTTTTGGCTTTGTGTTGTGTGTGGAGTTGCAATTTGCAAAGCGGTGGCGGTTTGTTTCTGGAGTTTCAGATTGAATCGCTAGAGCAGGGATTAGGATCAATTCATCAGCAAGAAATTGGTTATTATAAGTTGGAGAACAAGGAGACACTTGTCATGCTCTGAGAATGTAAAAAAAATGTGCAATTCTTTTAAAAAAAGAATTTAGTACAATAAAAAAATGGCCAACTTTTTCGAAAAACATTTAAAATAATAAAAGGGGGGCATCAACAAGAAATTGGTTACTAGAAGTTGGAAAACAAGGAGACACTTGACATGCTCTGAGATTGTAAAAAAATGTGCAATTTTTCCGAAAACAAGAATTTACTACAATTAAAAATGGCCAACGTTTTGAAAAAAACATTTAAAACAATAAAAAATGGGGCATTTCGAGAATTGAACTCGGGACCTCTCACTCCCGAAGCGAGAATCCTACCACTAGACCAAATGCCCTTTAACGGTATTAATGTAATTGCTACAGTAATTATATTTATAAAATAACTGATAAATATTAATTGCCCGCTTTTTAGCAGAAAAGGATTAAACATATGAAAAAGGGGCATTCCGAGAATTGAACTCGGGACCTCTCACACTCAAAGCGAGAATCCTACCACTAGACCAAATGGCCTGTTATATTTATAAATTAATTATCACCTCAATTGTATTATATTATTATTAAGATCTCAACAGATTGTGCACAATACATCCAGTGCCTTATTTTTCTGTAATTCATGACGAAATACCAAAAATAATAGTTCGTACAGTAGGATTCCACATGTCAATTACTAGTACGTATCCTTAATCCTTCTTGTCCTTGTCAGTTAGTTTAGCCACCACATTCTTTCCCCACATGTGCAATATATTATTCTTTGTACACGGTCTATTGGCGGCATCAAATGATCCTGCTGCTAATGTGTCGCCTGGTGCTACTGTGTCGCCTTGGGGGACTTGGGGATCTCAGCCGACGCCACGAGGCCCACCTGCTACTGTGTCACCTTGGGGGCATTGGGGCTCTCAGCCGTCTCAGCCGTCTCCGCCGCCGGAGGCAAACCCACAGGATCAGGATCTGTCCACACCCTCCCCCTCCAACCCTTGGGAACGAAGGCCGCACTATTAGGTAGTGAACTTGTTGTCGTTTGATTGAACTTGATAATGTCGTGGTTGAACTTGGTTTGGATGTCGTCGAACTCTATTGTTTGTCGTTGAATGTCGTGGTTGAACTTGGTCTGGATGTCGTCGAACTTTTAGTTTACCTTTCTCGTTGTATCAACTATGTGTGGTTGTGCAATGTCTATATAAAATGCCTGTAATGCTTATTCTGATCACTATGTGGTTGTGCAATGTATATGTAAACTATCTGTGTGATACATTTTTGATTGGGGTATCATATACAAAAAAAACAAAAAAAGTAGCCCAGGTGCCATTGTTTGCCGTGAGGAAATGACCCAGGCTCACGGCAAAAGCCACTGGCCCAGGCTCACGGCAACGAGCCATTTCTGGGATTTTCTGGGCTCTTTGTCGTGAGCCTGGGCCCTGACTCACGGCAAACAGGGCATCTTTGCCGTGAGCCAGGGCCCTGGCTCACGGCAAACAGCCTTCCAGGCCGCCGCCTTGCTGGGATGTTTGCCGTGAGCCGGGCACTGGGCTCACGGCAAAGGTGCCGTATTTGCCGTGAGCCAGTGCTCCGGCTCACAGCAAAGAAGGCATGTTTGCCGTGAGCCAAGTGCCTGGCTCACGGCAAATAGGGAACCTTTGCCGTGAGCCAGGGCTCTGGCTCACGGCAAACAGGCCTTCTTTGCCGTGAGCCTTTGAGCTGGCTCACGGCAAACCTCCGTGCGGGCCCCACTAACGCCGTTGACGGCCGTTCCTCGCCGTCATCGTAAAATTTGTTTTGCCGAAGGGGTACCACGGCTCACGGCAAAGGTTTGCCGAGAGGATCTTTTTTGGCCCCCGGCAAAGGTCCCTTTGCCGATAGGTTTTTTGCCGTGAGCCGGCTCACGACAAAGGCTTTGCTGTGAGCATTTGGCCCTTTGCTGTGAGCATTGTGGCTCACGGCAAACTAGCCGAATCCGGTAGTGTGGCCGCATCAGGAGTGTGGGGCCTCTTGGCCTTGGAGTGGACAACGGCGGCTTGGTGGATTACCTATGCTTGATCAATGCGACCCGGCCTTGACCTTTGATTACCTATGCATGCTTATAAAATCACATAGATGTTTCGTGTGGTAATCTCAGAACTATGGGTGATGGAATTGAGCATGGGAACTGTCACTGCAATACTTGATGAATAGAAAAAAAAATCAGCACCTCTTTGAATCTGAAGATCCTACATGGAGAAAGAACACTGCAATCGCCTAGAAAACATATCAACATCCATATAGGCAGATGGAAGCATACATTGTTTTTGAAAAAGAGGAAGCATACATTGTAAAGTCATCAACTCGATCCATTCTTTTGTGACGACTGAGTTGACGTCATTCGTGGACAAAACAACAAATAGGTATGGTGTTGTGCGTGCGTGCGAGGATATTTGCCAATTGACATCGGTCTTGTCCCACGACGCTGCCTTCTGCTCGCTGCTGTTGCTGCCGATCCCACCCGTACCACCTCCGCCGCCGCCAGTCCCCACGCTGCTGCCTACGTGCTACCGATGCCCTCCATCGAGCTGTAGAACCAGCACAACTATCGTTTCTCTCCGCATGGCCGTGACGGCGCACCAAGCCCGCGCGCCAGAGCGCCACCGCCTCTACCGGAGGCTGCCGCGGGGATGGCGGCGGGCTCGCGGTTGAGAGATTAGAGAAGCGGCAACCGGCGAGATGGAAAACTATCAGCTCGATTAAAAGCAAAGATGCGGAGAAGCCGAGCCGAGCCAGCGGCATCATGTTGATACTAGAGCCGTGCCTGCCGCTTGCCATTGGATAGCTAACTAGTCCACGTGTCGGCCATCTGGCGAGGTCGGAGTCTGGATTGCAGGACTCCTGCACGGAATTGTTTTCAATATTATTGGCACGGCAACAAGCCAACAACCATTTTTAGGACATTTTGGGCCCTCGCTATTGGCTCATTTCCTTTTTTTTTTTGTTTCTGTCCATTGTTTATTTTTTTTAAAAAAATCCTTATATAACATCCAAATCTTTACCCATCTCTCACATGTTTTAAAATTACAACTTTCCTTCAATACTATCGGTCTAATTTTAGTTCCCTTATGTGCCACTAACATTACTTCGATTCTTACTTCGTAAAAAAACACATCTAAGCCAAAACTGACATCTCTCCACCCCCAAAATTGATTCTTTGTCGAAAAATTGTGTGCGCACTCTCCGTTGTGGTGGAGCCCATCGCGTCCGCTATGTGTTGGTTTACTGTATCGACCTAGCCCTGCATGTCCTAGCAAGCCAGGTTCCCCAGGCCAGTCTCTATGAATGCACGAAGGCATGTTTGGTTCATGTCTGCATAGAGATGATACAGTAACCGAGTGTAATGCCCCTTGGCCGCCGGCAACCACCGTCAACATGAGATACGCACAAGACAAATCGGATTCGGGATTGGGGAGGGCGATGAAATGAAAGTGCTTTCTGTGCAAATCCATTGTTTTGGTGATTAAAGACAATACACTTTGTGGCTAACTTTTGCAACAAGCATTATGAGAACATGGGCTCATGTTCAAAGGAGTGATGATGACAACACTTGATACTTCATAATAAGATTTCATGTTGAAAAGAATATCCAAGACTTTAGTTTAATTCCACTACGCATTTAATATTTGGAGTCTAGGAATGTTCTACTATCAAGAGGGGGTACATCTTCTACTTACTTGATTAGTGAAAGAGATGCTCAATCTAACCCCTAACAAAATCCTGAGAGACACAAATGCACTCGCTACAACATTAGGGGTAGTTTTACTAGAGAAAATGAATGGAATATCCGAACAGAGATCTAGAATATCCGTAGAGTTCTCCAGAATCTCTAAACAAGTTTGGAATCTCCAGACATACGTGTTTTAGGATACAGGCTGGATTCTTCGGACCTAGATTCAGAATATCTGGAGAGATTACGAAGCTTTTTTATTTAATGTCCCAACGACTATTTCGGGTTGAAGGGTCCTTTAAGCATATGGTTCGTCATCAAGTTTTTGGATTTCGTGCTTGTTACTTTTGGAGAGTTGTGCTCCTGGACGGCTAGTCATCAACCGTTGAGCACCCCAAGCTTAGGGTTGCCCCGAGAAGTTTGTAATCGCTCTGTGGAAGAAGTAATTAAACCCTATCTTGATCTTTGTGATCGCTAGGGAGAGGAAAGAAGCTTCGTGGTAAAAGTCCACCTTGTGGGCACCTCAACAAAGACGCATGCTTCTTTGTGGAGCTGAGCTTTGAGAACAAATCCTTGTGTCATCTTATCACTACTTTTTTTTTTGCATTTACTTGTTCTTGATCTAGAAACCAGTTTCTTGGGTTTGGGATCGATCTACATTTTCCTTTGTGTTCATTGTGAATGTGTCTCCACTGGTATGGCAGGTCACCCCCAAATCAGGATCATAACCATACAAAGCCTTGAATGGAGAACACCCCAATGCTGTGTGAATATTAGTATTGTACCAAAATTCTGCTCGAGATAACCAATCATTCTACTATTTGGGTTCCTCACTGAAGGAACACCTCAAATGCATTTCAAGGCACTGATTGACTCATTTTCTCTACCCTTCCATTTGTGGATGACATCTTGTACTAAACAACAACTTCACCCCCAATGATTTGAATAGTTTGGTCCAAAGCTTACTAGTGAATATTTTATCTCTACAAAACCATGGTTTTTGGAAGGCCATGAAGCTTAACCACACCATCATACAACAACTTAGACACAATTGTAAAGGGATGTTTCAGAGGAAATAAATGTGCATAATTAGACTATATGTCCACCACCACCAATATGACATTGTAGCCATTAGACTTAGTTAACCCCTCAATAAAATCTAGTGAGATATCTTGTGCCACACTCCCACTTGGCTTATTGACAAACAAAACACTGTTTAATGAACACTTCCACTTCTTGCTTCATGCCTTTCTAGAAAACATCCTCTTCAGCCTTTGATGGGTAGCCTGTTGACCTGAATGGCCTCCAATAACACTTGAATGCAAAGCAGTAATGTTGAATTGTTGCCCAACCAAATTCTGTTGTTGAATCTGATAATGCCTTGGTGTAGATCAGAAAATCCTTGCTGATCAGGACTAGTCACTGCTAGCCTTGCCAAGACCTCCTAAGCCTTAACATGTGTCACATAAGAGTTAGTGACCTCTTGAATCCACAATGGTTGGACAATAAGGAGAACCTGCAAAACCATCATGTGACCCACCCTAAAGAGGGCATCAATAGCTACATTATCTTTTCCATTTTTGTCACAATCTTCAATTTTATACCCATAAGCCTAGTAATTGCCTTTCTTTGCAACTCAGAATGCAAATTTTGCTCAGACAAATAAGCTAGGCTCTTATGACTAGTCTTAATAATGAACTAATGATTTTGAGGATAATGCCTCCATTTTTCTATTGCCATAATCAATGCCAGAAACTCCTTTCATAAATAGAGATGTTTTTATGAGTCACTCCCAATGCATTGCTCAGAAAAGCTGTTGGTTGCTCTTTTTGAATCTCAGAAAAGCTATTGGTTGCTCCTTTTGGATCAGCACACCACCAATCCCAACATCCAAGGCATCAATCTCGATTTTAAAGGTTTAAGAGAAATTGGGCAAAACCAACTCTAATTTGATTGCCATTGTTGTTTAAGCTCATAAGAAACAAGCCTCCACTGACCAATAAAATTGACTTTTCTACAATAACCTTGTCAATCGTTTAGCAATCAATCCATAATTCTTAACAAAACATTTGTAATGACTAGGGAGACCTAAAAAACCTATTATTTCAGTAACAAAAATTGGAACAGACGATTGCAACAGGACTACTGTCTTAGCACCATCAGTAGACACCACTTCCTCAAAAATGATATGTCCAAAATCCTCAATTTTTTATTGGGCAAATGAACACTTACTTTTTTTTTATGTACACTTGTGCTAGCACTTGCTGCAAATGGTGAAGATAAGCTTCTAGAGAAGAACTATAAACCAAAATATCATCTAAGAAAACCATCACAAACTTCCTTAAAAATTGAGACAAAACTTCATTATGTGATAGGAGCATTTGTCAACCCAAATGGCATCACTTTGAAATGCTCCTTGGCCACCGTGATCAACGCGACGTGATACACACGAGAAAAACTAGATTTGGGATCAAGGAGGGCGACCCCCTTTTAGTATTCTGTTTTGTTTCGTGAAAACAAGTTGGTTTCTCTTTTACAAATCGTTAGCTTAAGTAGCCACTGGCCCTCCAAGCCCACAATCCACCGCTCATGCACACACATGAATAGTGGGTACAAGTTTATGCCACAACCATGCAAACACATCTTCTATGACTCCATTATCTTCATGTCATTCCACCAATCATTACACCCAGCCACCACGACGTTGAACACGTGGCAACATTTGACGGAATTTTGGGCTTGGCCCACAAAAGAATTCTAGAAATTCCAATTAAATCTCAAAGTCCCAAATACAAAATAGAAAGTGGAGTATGTGGTGCAAACCTTTAGTCCCACCTTGCTAGTGGAAGAATGGGATAAGCAACATAAAAGTGGAGGTTGTCTCTACTCTTCCAAGTCGTGGGTGTGGAGAGAGGAAATCTCCACGCGCGTGCTCGCTCGCCGGGCCCCGCCTCGCCTCGCTGGGCGGGCGGGGCGAAGAGCGCGGGTGCACGGCATACGCGTGAATGGTCTGTCGAAATCTGGTCCCTTTCTTTGCAGGGGCACAACTTCCTTTTGCAGTTTTTATTTTTGGTTACTTGGTCATTAAGTTTACGAGATGTCTAACCAACCGAGATCTTCTCGGCTTCTAAGTCGGATCAGATTCAACCATGGCACACCAGATTGTGGGTGACGTGGGATATGCGACTTCCTTATATATGTGACCCATCGACCTCTGCCAAAATCACATCTATTCAGGCCTAGGGTTTTGCCTCTTCTCGCTGCTGCACTGCCTTCGTAGTCTGCCTCACCCCGAGCACCGACGTGCACCGGTGAACGGGAGAATAAAGTTTTTGGGAAGCGTTGCGCGCGACTGCACAAGACGTCTTCGCCATGGCTCGTCCTCCATCCAAGTTGGTTGCTACGATGTACCGTCATCCGCGACATTGTCTACTACGCTCCGTCCGCAGAACCGTCTTCGTTTCGACTGCGCCGTTCATCTTCCCTACGTCTTTCCCTCAGTACCTACACTATGTTTTAATCATGTTTTTTGGGATCATGGTTATATTGTTTGTACTGCCTAGTCTGCTAGATAATTGTATGTTATGATTGTTTATCACCATGTTTAATCTAGTTCAGAAATTAAATTTACAATTGCCTATATTTCCAACAGTATTGTCCTACATCATGATTGGTACGCCAGGCAATTGTTGACGAGGAGGGCCTCCGGAGGACAAGCGTGAGCATGTTCCCAAACAACTCAAAAGACAAGAAGTGAGGGTTGTGCAAGGTCCCAATTTGGTGTGAAGTGGAAGTGTGGAACAAATTTTGGTTCGGAACTACTGTTTGGTTTCGAGGAAAAAAAACTATTGTTCGATGATCGGTCTTTTGCTTGGTTTGGAGGTGTCCCTAAATTTAGGATGCGTTTAGATTGGGAAAAGATTCCCCGAAGATGTAGTGTTCATCCAAAAATACACTGTAGCTAAGTTGTAGGAAGCGTTTTTTATAAATGGGATGAATGATATGAATAGAAAAAAATTTAATGATCAGTGTTTTTTATGGAAATTTTGAAACTAAACGCACCCACCCAGCCAGCCTTTTGCAACGACGGCCAGCCTAGCCCATAGCATTGGCCCACCTCCACCGGCCTGGATCCGCCTCCGGCCTGCTCGTCGTCCCCTCCGCCGCCATCCCCCCATCCGCATGACGTCGGACTTTGGCTCATCCCACTGCGCTCCCAGCCGCGCATTCTATGCTGTGTTTAGTTCCAGAAGTTCTTTTGGACTTTACTATTCACCCCTCCCACCTCCCAGAAAACACGTGTTCCAGAAAAGTTTTCCTTCAACTCCCTCCAACTTTCCTATTCATCCCTCTCACGTAACAACCCTCTCACATAACACGCTTCAAAAAAAAGTTATTTCTCCCCCGTCAACTAAACACACCCCAGGCGCCTCAATCTCCCCTCGATCTCGCCCGCATCCACTGCGAGGCATGGGCAGGAGCACCGGCGTCCTTGATTGGTGCAGTAGAAGGCGAGAAGACGCAAGCTATGCCACAAGGTCAAGTGTATCGAGGCGTACGCTTTCCCTTTCTATTTCTTGTGTTTGTCGCTGCGTGCTTCCCTTCCGTCTCCGGTACTTCAGTTCAGTGGTTCCAACAGCAAATGCCTAGGCTTACGGCAACGCAACAAGTTGATTGGTTGGTTTTGTTTTTCTGTTTCTGTTTCGTTTTCTTTTTTAAAAAAATCAGTTGGCGGATTGGTAGGCAAAGGAATCAGAAGTGGCCGAACGTGGGCTATGCGTTATCCCTACAAAACCGAAAAATATCGGCGGCTGCCTCCATCAAGTCAATCATCGATTAGCAGCGGCAGGAAGCAACCTCTTTGCTACTAGTATAAAAGTAGTAAGCACTAGACCAAGCCGAGGAGGCGGGACTCCGGAGGCAGGGCGGAGCACTAAGCAAGGAACAAAGGTACCCGTCCAAGATCCGAGCTTGGAGCTCGTCTTTCAATTCGATCCGATTCCTTCCTGTCTGTCTCATCTCTTCTCTCGTTGATCCCTTCTCTTATGCAAGCTGCAGGGGAAGCAATCGACTGGATGGACAGGAACAAGAAGATGGGCGGCACGCTGCTGCTGCTCTTCGTGGTCGTTCTATCCGCTGCTGCCCCGCAGGTCGACACCCTTCCTTCTTCTGCTCGGCTCCCTCCAGTTTAATCATCTCCATCTGCAATATATTACTAGTAACAAGGCTTAATTACACAGTCAGAGACTCCGTCCTCTGTTTCTGTCACAGATCTGCTTCACATATTGAATAATTGATCCAGTAATGAAATACCAAACCATACTTGTAAGACCTGAACTCGCTGCAGCGAGCAAGCAGCACAGTTTTATCTGCTTCTGCGATTTCATATACTTATGCACGTGCAGGTTGTTAGAGCAGCAAAACCAATCCCAAATTCCTATCTCGTCGGAGTTGGAGAGGGAGACAATTCCATAGGAATTCTCCAGGTCGGTTTGCTAATCTTCTTTGACTTCTTCCCCTTCAACTCACCTCACTCTCCCCCTTGTAGTTGATCATGGTGTTGCATGTCGCAGAACCACATCGTAGAGACGGTCAACAAGCATCCCAATGCTGGGTGGACGGCTGCACACAATCCTTACTTTGCAAACTATACTGTAAGTGAAATTGTATCAATAAAGCATTCGTCATTTTTATCTTTTCCCTGTTTGTTGACCTTGAAACTGTCCCTGTTTCTGCAGATTGCACAATTTAAGCATATCCTTGGAGTGAAGCCCACACCTCAGAATGTGTTGACTGATATTCCTACCAAAACTTATTCAAGATCACTGAAACTTCCGAAGGAGTTCGACGCCAGATCTCAATGGTCTCAGTGCAGCACAATTGGGAACATACTTGGTAAATTTATTTGATTATTAACGCACTGCTAACTCCCTTCAGCCTGAAATTGATTTTAGTACCCTGATGAATGTACTGACACACTTCGTTTTATCTTTTTTTGATTTGCAAATCTTGTATGATACTGCTCATCATGAACAGATCAAGTAAGTTTATCACTAACCTTATAAATTGTTTAACTCCTTGTGGAATGATGCAAGATGTTCAAGGCATTTTTTGTTTTGTTTTTGGTGGACAATAACAGGGTCATTGTGGCTCTTGTTGGGCATTTGGTGCCGTAGAGTGCCTCCAAGATCGATTTTGCATTCATATGAACATGGTAAGCGGATATAACCAACATGGGTATTCTCATAATGTTTTTAAACTTTCATTCCTGGTCCTTACCTCTCATGAATAACCTACTTCCTTTTCCTTGCAGAGTGTTTCACTGTCAGTCAATGACCTACTGGCATGCTGCGGATTTATGTGCGGTGATGGTTGTGATGGGGGCTATCCTATCATGGCATGGCGCTACTTTGTTCAAAATGGTGTTGTCACAGACGAGGTATTAGCCTACTTCTACTTCCTAAAATTGGCTGTCTCTGTATGCTCCATCTGTAATCCTATTTCTTTTTAGATGGCACAACGCTTAGTAATGCAAGTCTGACTCTATCCAGTGAGTGTATGTATCGTTGACCTGATCATGCTAAAAGATAATAGCGCATATTTGAACCGTGACTATTATTTTCCTTCCAAAACAGCAAGGCGCTAGTATAAGCAGATCTAATCATCCATTGTCCTTGCTTAATTGTAAAATTTTCCCAACATGGTAGGCCCAAGATATTTCTTTGTGAATCCAGGATAGTTACTTTGTTTGAGTTCAAAAACATAATGATTTCAATTGAATTGATAGTGTAGCACCCTCTGTGAATGGATGAATGATCAACAAACTCTCAGCACTAGTATACACAAAGATGACAAACCGTTACACTTCTTTTGCAGTGCGATCCATATTTTGATCAGGTCGGCTGCAAGCATCCTGGATGCGAACCTGCTTATCCTACACCAGTATGTGAAAAGAAATGCAAGGTGCAGAACCAAGTATGGCAGGAAAAGAAGCATTTCAGTGTTAATGCATACAGAATAAATTCAAATCCGCATGACATAATGTCAGAGATCTACAAAAATGGCCCTGTAGAAGTTGCTTTCACAGTTTATGAGGTAATGTCTGGTTGCTTTTTCTCAAGTTTTCCATGCATTATACATAGGTTGTCAACAGATTTTATTTAGCAGTAGTTATCAAGGACTATAGGGTGTATACTTTGAAAGGATAAATCGCTAAGAGGGTTACGCCCCAACGAGGTTCTTTTGGGTTTCATATCCATGAGAGTGGCTGATTTTTACGCTGATTCGCCAAACCTATCGCAACCCTCCTCCTTTACCCAAATATAATTACAAAGACACTATGTCAGGAAGGCTGTCTAAATAAATGCTCAGTAAGGACAGGAGAAAAGCAGAATAATAGAAAGTATACAAACCAAGTAAAGAATTGTGTAGACAGTACTGTGCTTTGAGATAATTTTAGTCTCTGAAAATACATCATGTGAGCGGAAAGTGGTTCAAATTTACTTTTATTTTTCTAATCTAACACTGCAAAAAATCTCTAAGGACTTCGCCCACTACAAATCTGGAGTATACAAGCACATTACCGGTGGCATCATGGGTGGCCATGCCGTCAAGTTGATTGGATGGGGAACCAGTGATGCTGGAGAGGATTACTGGGTATGCTGCTTAATCTCCATATTATTGTGTGCATTGTCAAATGATAAGGCCGGCCCTTAAGTTCTTTTGTTTCATCTTCTCTGCTTTTCAGCTTCTTGCAAATCAGTGGAACAGAGGCTGGGGTGATGTAAGTTTGTGGCAAACTCCCTATCTTACAGAAACAATTCTGTAAAATGTAGTGTCATTGTGTTGAACGAATGTAATGCTTTGCAGGACGGATACTTCAAGATCATAAGAGGCAGAAACGAATGTGGCATCGAAGAGGACGTTGTTGCTGGAATGCCATCCACAAAGAATATTGTCATAAAGGACGGTGGTTCCTCTGGAACAGCAGTTGTTTGATCACTGCCCTAGGCCTGAATATTATCATAGGTACTATAGCTATGTATTTGCGTACGGTGGTTCCTCTGGAACAGCAGTAGTTTAATCACTGCCCAAGGCCTGAAACAATATTGTCGTTACTATAGCTATGTATTTGCATAGCTGATGAAATTGGTTAATTGGGCCTTATGGTGTATTTATTTTGTACACCAGCACGTCGGCAAGGTTGGCAGGTTGCTGAAAAGCAAATCCTGTTATTAAACAATGTGGAATAATATTAAATGTAGCATATATGTATGACAGCTATGGCATTTCTAACTGTCGGATTGGTGACTCGGGAGATCAACTCGAATGTCTTCAATTTGTGCATTTACAGTACCAGAGCTGGACATGTTCATACATGGCTTGGCAGGCTTGCACTGAGAAAGCTTCGGTGATGTCTCTGATCCATCTCTGAATCTGTGATGTGTCTCCCCATAGCCTGAATTGATTCGCCCTGTTACCCAGCGTATCATCAGAAACTCCCTGGATCCCTGTGTATATGGGTATCTATATGGGCCCTCATTTTCCAGGCATGGCCGTTGGATGCCAAATGAACGGCTACCATCAATTTACATCCCTCTCAGGTAATTTGAAGACAGGTAATTTGAAGAACTTTAGAGGAACTCGATAAAAAAAAGACACCATCTGACGATCGCAACCGTTTAGTCTGTGATCTGACGCTCGAGAAACGAACGTGGCGGAACGATGAACCACGAAGCATTTTTGAAATGTTTGAAGTACTTGTCTGCCGTCTGGGTGTCGCCGTCGCGTCGCGTCCGGGCGGGTCGGGTCGACGCCTCGACGGCGCCGGCGGCCGGCGTGGCGGCGTCGTCGCCGTCAGCGAAGGCAGTTGGCTGCAATAGATCTGCCCATTCTGCCACTAGTTCATCCAGCTCACCTTGCCTACGGCGCTTCCCCTTGGGTCAGATTCAGATCGGTCTTCGCGACTCGGCGGCAGGCAGCTGCGCCGGCGGACAGGTTCTATTCGTGTTTCTTCCTGCTCGCTGCATTTGATGCAGGAGCGGATTGGCCACGATAGTGGCCAGGGTAACGCACATCCCAGCGCATGGCGTCATTGGGGGCGGTGGAAGCCGCTCCGGTGCGGGTCGCCGAATAGCGGCAGGCCGACCGGCCGGCGCGACGTTGACGCCTCTCTTTCTTCCTCGGAGCTGAGTAAGTACGCGTGGTGATGTTTCATAGCGCGTTGCCTGCTCACTAGAGGTAATTTTGCTTCTGATCTGGCCATCGGCTGTAAGACGCATTTCATCAGTTAACTCTTCTGCAGTTTTGGCACGCCTTCATGAAACTTTCTCCTTTTCTGAAACACGTCATTCCTGACTTGTTTGATTCATGGCATGTTTGTACGTGAGGTTATCAGCCGTGTTTGTTTCGATCAGTGAAGATTTCATTAATTCATTTCCCTTTGATACCATTGCCAATTAGTGAAAACCCAGTGCCAACCAAGATACTTTGATTTAGTGTTACATATAATATACTACACCAAATTTGGACTGTGAAAATACCAACTACATACACAAGTGGTTCTTCGTTACTGTTGATGCCTACGTACCATAAAGCAAATTATGTGAAGTTTTTTTAATAACAATTTGGGGGCTAGACTTGCCTGTTGATTGACAAAGTCGTTTCAGGAAACGATGCGAAATGAGTGGCTTTGGCTTGGGAAGCGTGTGGAACCCATTCTTGTTGTAAGTTCATCTTCGTCCCCGTTTCCTTTCGGGTACTCTGGTCGCTTTCCATGACACCTTGGTTCCTCCTTTCTTATTGTCCTCTTGTATCTACAGAGCTCTCCATTATCTTAAAAAAAAAAAAAATCTACAGACCTCTCTGAACTGCACCAGCAGCGTTAGATGTGGGAGTTCGATTGATATTCAATTTATGGCCAACTAAAGGTGTTACAGGTTGGATTGGCTAGCTTGATTCCACGGACAGCATAACACACAAAAAGGTAGGTATCAAGGCATGCTTTTATTTCTTCTTCTTGATTTCTAATGGGCACAGTTTGATTTTGACAATCTTCCTTCAGAGATCTGAACCTTATGCATCGATCCATGGAGTCACAAGCAAGTGGACTGACAACTAACAGCTGTTTCTTACTCCATTGATTCTGCAACCCACACAATTAGCTTTCCACAGATCTCCCTCCCTGAGATCTGAGTTTGCAGGAACCTTAGAGTGCAGAAAGAACTTCAAAGTGCAGAACAACAACATAGGAGATGGAAGGGGTCATGGTTAGCGTTGCCACAGGGGTGATGAACTCCCTACTTGACAAGCTTTCAGCGCTGCTGGGTAAAGAATTCAAGCTGCACAGTAGGGTGAAGCATGACATTGCCTTCTTGAAGGACGAACTTAGCTGCATGAATGCTCTGTTGGAGAAACTAGGCAACATGGAGGTTCTTGACCTGCAGGTGAAGGAGTGGAGGAAGCAAGTGCGTGAGATGGCTTACGACATAGAAGATTGCATTGACAATTACATGCACCAGCCATACCAACAGAGGTCTAGTGGAATCATCGGATTCTTTCATGTGTATGTTCAGAGAGTAAAGGAGCTGGTAGGTCACCATGGGGTTGCCCAGCAGATAAACGAACTAAAGGATCGAGTTGTTGAGGCAAAGCATAGAAGAAAGAGGTACAAAGTTGCCAATGAAGTTGATCCTGGAACCAACAATGTGTTGTCCATTGATCCTCGATTATCTGCACTCTATGTTGAGTCATCTGATCTAGTTGGTATTGATATTCCAAGGGATCACCTCATTAATATGCTAGATGATGGGGAACAATCATTGAAGGCAATTTCAATTGTGGGACTTGGAGGATCAGGAAAAACTACCCTTGCAAATGAAGCTTATAAAAGAATTAGTTGGCAATTCGATTGTAAGGCTTTTGTTTCAGTGTCCCAGAAACCTGATGTAAAGAAGATTCTTGGGGTCCTACTTTCTCAAGTCAAGAACCAAGATTGTGCTACTACCGAGATTGGGGATGATAATCAGCTCATAAATGCACTTAGGAGTTTCCTCAAGAACAAGAGGTGTGCTCTGCTCTTTTTCCACATTATCAATCATTCTAGATTTTAAATAGTCTTTATTCGAAGTCACTCTACCCATAAGAAAAACTCTCAGAATCCATCTCCTAGGTGCCATTGTAACATTAAATACAACAATAACGAACCTGTCTTGCATTATGACCACCGGTCATTTATTTTTCATCCAAATTCTTATAAAATTAAGTTAATTTCATCAAAACATAAACAAACTCGATATTTATGGCACAAAATGTTTAGAGTTTATACACGAAAAATGATGAGTTTGTTAAATAATATATATCTTTGCCCATATGCTCTCTACACAAACATGAAAAATCAAGGCTAATGAACATATCAAACGTAACATCCCAGTATGCCTTAGCTCCATAATATACATTACTTTTAGCATCCGTCATGCATGTTATTTAGGGCTTATTTGTATCAGATTTTGAATAAAGTATTCAATTTCTTCATTTGATTATACCTATATTTAATCTTTGTGCTTCAACTGACTCATAGTGTTTCTCATTTTCTAGGTACTTTATCGTAATTGATGACATATGGAATACCCAAGTATGGAATGCAATTAAATGTGCATTGCTTGAGAATTCTTGTGGTAGTAGGATACTAGTAACTACAAGAATTGCTACTATTGCAAAATCGTGTTGCTCTCCTCACAATGGTACTGTGTATGAGTTAAGGCCACTGAGTGAAGCTGATTCCATGAGTTTATTTTATAAAAGGATTTTTGGCTCAGAAGATTTGTGCCCAATTAACCTTAAAGATGTTGCAGCTGACATCATTAAAAGATGTGGTGGCCTGCCATTGGCAATAATTACTATGGCTAGCCTAATGATCACTAAGTCAGATGGAAGAGAAGAGTGGGTGAGTGTTTGTAATTTGATTGGTCTGGGGCTTCAAAATTACAAAGCTGAAGAAATAAATGGAAAGGATTTTATCCCTTAGTTATAATGATCTTCCCTACCATTTGAAGACATGCTTACTGTACCTAAGCATGTATCCAGAAGACTATGAGGTTAACATGCTTCAGCTTGTAAGGCGATGGATAGCAGAAGGATTTGTTAAGGTCACAAGTGGGAGAAATTTAGTGGACGAAGGGCAATGTTATTTTAATGAACTTATCAATAGAAGTTTGATCCAACCAGTGAGTATTGGACTTGATGGGCAAGCAAGAGGATGCCGTGTGCATGATATGGTTCTTGATCTCATTGTATCCACGGCACTGGAAGAAAATTTTATAACTCCCATTGGTGACCCAACACAAACACTAGTCTCCCAAGAAAAGGTTCGCAGACTCTCAATTGACTACCGTGGTCCAGAAGTTGTGATGTCACAATCATCTTTGAATTTATCACATGATCGATCTCTTAGCATATTTGGATATTCTGAAAAGATGGTTTCTATTTCGAACTTTCAAGCTCTAAGAGTGTTGGATCTAGAGTCTAGTGTGAAATTTTTGGAAACATTGGATCTGCGTCGTACATGGATAAGAAAATTGCCAGCAAGCATCGCTAAATTGCGCTGGTTGATTTTTCTACTGGTTAATGGTTCACAATTATTTGATGGTGTGGGGAACATGCAATCTTTGGTTGATCTTTCAGGTGTATCAATTTATAATGAATGCTCAAAAAATTCTTTGCTGGAGTTGGGCAGTCTGACCAACCTGAGAACTCTTCGACTAACTTGGCACATTAGTGACTCACGCAGTAACAGCTCTATGTGCACAGATATCTTGGCTTCTTCACTCGACAAACTTATTAGATCCAGACTTCGGTATTTGCATATTATCAGGGGCCCTGGTTCTGCGACATCGCTCTTAATTCTTGGTATTCACCACCTCATGCACTACGGGAACTATACACCCCTGGGTGCTGCTTTCAAAGGATCCCAGAGTGGATTACCTCAATGGTCAACCTCTACAGGCTCTGCATCAGGGTTAAGCAAGTCACACAGGAGGTGCTGGATATTCTTGGGGGCCTACCTTCGCTGCTAGATCTGGAGTTACGGTCAGAAGCTGTGGATGAACCAATGGAAATGCTGAGTTTGCGCAACACTAAGTTTCGATGTCTGAAGATCTTCCGCTTGTATGGCCCCATCATGGGTTTGATGTTTGAGCCTGGAGCTGTTCCACAGCTGGAAGCATTATCAATCGAAATCAGCACATGCCAGGCACAGTCTACATTTGCTGATCACCTTGATCTCGGCATCCACCATCTTGCTTTGCTCAGGGATCTCAATGTGTGGATTAATTGCGGAGGGGCAAAGGTTGAAGAGGTGGAGGCGTTAGTGGCTGCCATCACACATGCAACCAATCTGCTTCCGAACCATCCAACGCCTCGTTTCTATAGAGATAATGAAGAAGGGATGGTGAAAGATGACGCTCATGTGGAACAAGACATCAAGCAGCAGCTAGGAGTGATAGAAATGAAATGATCCTTCTTCCAGCTCCATGGCGCTGTTGCGTACAGGATCACACTGCTGGCCCTTGAAGCAAACTATTGCAACAATGAATAGCTTTGTATTTCATAAAAGGATCATCATATCCATGTGGAGAGAAGGACACCCACTAGATCTGGTATGTTCTGAAACAAGTCCCTCTTGTTGGCGCCATTGTAGACAGAGGTGAGCACATGCTTATGCTTAGTGGCAGGATGGTTTGAAAATCTAAGCTGAGGGGTTAGGCACATGAGACCACGCTGGAAAGGAGAACATCATCCATCCAACAACAACCGAAAACAAGGTTTTAAACGGAGTTGGTAAGGGAGTATTTGTCCAACACCTGGGTGTTTCTGATGGAGCTAGCATCCATCTGTTGGTTAGCCTTTTCCATTTGGTAAACTAACAACTCTCGCAAGAACACACGCAACATGGCTTGAACATTGGCGTTTGGTGCGTGCCTCTGAAACTGATCAGCGTCCATGACGACCGGCAGTCTTGTTTATTTGCTTATTATAGATGTATACATAGGCTCGATGTGTGCTTACCAAACTAGATCCTCGATCTGAGACCGCCATTGATATGCGCCATGAACGCTTCCATGTGCGCCGGATGAACCACCACGGAGACCATCACCTCGCCGTCGGGCCTGCTGCGACCCTTGATGATGATCCTGCCGTCGTGGATCATGGACACCGACTTGACACGGCAGGGCTTCCCGAAGCCGAAATCGCCCATCTCGTCCACCCAGAACACCGTGTCCCCCGCCACGCGCGTCACCACCCTCACCAACGGCAGCCGCGCCGCGCGCTCGACCCACGTCTCCGCCATCGCCATTGGCGCCTCCTCCATCTCCCTCAGCGCCGCCACCACCGCCCGCTAAGCGTGCAGGAGCCCAGCCTCGCCGAGGAGGTCGCCGGCGTCGGCCTTCGCCAGGCAACCCGTGATGCAGTTGCCGAAGTAGCCTGCGCCGACGGGTGGGTGTAGACGCGCGCGGAGGTCCGCGTAGAAGGTTAGGTACGCGTCCTCGCCTGCTGAGAGCCCCTTGGCACGGACCATCCCTGTCCAGCCCAGTGCCACAAGCGCCGTGAACGTGGACACTGTTGGCTTGGGCTCGCCGGCGGCGGACGCGAGCCTCTCGATGCGGTGCTCTAGGAATCTCACCTCGTCGGCGCTGACGAAGAACGTTCGGCGCGCCAGCTGGCTCCGCTGACTGAAGTAGTCAGCCTTCGAGTTGGCCTGTACGTAGTTTTGGTTTTGTAAAATGAACTGAACCTATCAAGTACCACATACACGGTCACATCAGGGAGTTCGTGACTAAATATGATCGACTTACCACGGGCAGATTTGGTGCGACCTTCTTGAGCAGAGCTCGCGCCAGCTCGTGGCCTGAGGGGTGGGTGCGCGCCACGGCTTCCCTTGTGTAGTCCGGTGGCGGGCCTAGTAACTTGCCGCTGGTCACCGGCGAGCCGCGGCCGAAGGAGGCCAAAGACCACGCGTACAAGAAGAGCGCCATGGCGCGGCCGTCCGCGACGGCGTGGTGCACGGACAGCCCGAGAGCCAGGCCCGCGCCGCCGCGGAGCCGCGCCCGCCGGGAGCACGCGGGCGTCGTGCCGCGGGACCAGGCTCACGAATGCCTCGACGTCGTGCGCCACGTCGCTGGAGACGGCGAGACGGTCGACGTCCATGCGACTGCCCTCGGCGGCCTCGGCCTCGAAGAAGGGAACCGCGGGGTCGGAGCAATCCACGACGACGTCACCAGTCTCCGGAACGTACTTGAGCTCACCGGCGAGGGGGACGAAGAGTGCTAGCGCAGCGGCAAGGGATGCCTTGATCCGCCCAACCGCGCTTGCATACTCGTCGTCGCCGCCGCTGGCTAGCTTGTACAGATACACGTTCTGGACTGGCGGCGTCGCGATCCACGGCGCGTCGAGGAAGGAGAGCACCACCTTCACGTGCTCCGCCGGTGCCGGTGAAGGCACGACGCGGGAGACGGCGACCACGCTCACGGCGGTCGCCTCGCCGGACATGGCCTCGCGCACTAATTTTTCAGGTACACGCAATCATGAGAACTTGTTTAACATTATGTTACTAGTAACCCTGAGCAATCAGGAAGGACAACTTTGCTGCCAAACGCCTACTCATCTATTAATTAAATCCGATGTACTCCTCGTGGAAATGATTGTACAATTGTTTTTTCTCTGTCACGAACGTCTGGCTGTCATATCGATGATGGACGGATGGGACCGCGGCCTCTGTGCATATGGGACTACTTTCTTTATAGGAGAAATATCTCTTCTTTTGAGAAAACCATAAAGGTTTTACAATACTCGGGATACTAGTTCCAAGACTGTACCAACTGAAAGTAAGGGGAGCAAAACTTCAGCTCTGGCAACATTAACATACAGTCCAAGAGGAGAGACTATACTCTACCATGTTAGGTGGTGCTAACTTATTCTGTTTTGCTCCAACATCTTAGCAAAGTCTAGCACCACCTTAGCACACGTTAAAGTTGCCCTTACGAGATTGCAACGTTTCTATTTCACCAACATATGTGATTAAAGTTCCGACAGGTGGGAGATTCTTAAGCATTGTAAACACTTCTTTTCACCCGGTCCTCATCCTTGAGCAACGACTTCCACTTTTGCAGAAAAAAAAAATCTATATAGCAAAACTTCAAGTGGATGTTTTGGGTAACTCTTTCAATTGCCAATTTATTCCTTTTCCTCTTGCCCAACTTTCCATGAAGTCGGCACAGTCGATGTAGGGAAGCCACCCCAATCAAAAGCATCTCTAATGCAACACCAGATATAGGTTCCAAGAGGGCAGGCATAAAAGATATGATCATTTGTCTCTATGGCACCACAAAGAGAGCAATGTTGGCCCCCTTTCCAACCCCTTCTTTTTTGTACAACTACTGTTTGTAGTTTATTACGGCGTAGTTTCCATTGAAAAACTTTCATTTTCATAGGCAACCGGCATTTCCAAATGCAATCATCAATTCTGACATCACACTCCCATGTGTGATCAACTTATAAAGAGATTGCGTCATGAAACATTTGTTTTTTATTAGGGACCAAGATACCTCATCTTGCCCCTAAGGGCATCAATAACGTATGAGACTGAACCGGTCTTATAAGTGGGCCCTGCAGACAGATAAGGTCGACCTTGTTATGTATCGGACCGAGATGAGTCTTTATGGTGGGTCCCGCTCAACTGAATAAAAAACAATCTTTCTCTCGTGCTCTGCAGTTTTCTCGTACCAGACCACGGAGGAAACGCCAGCAACGCTAGAGAAATCATTATTTTAGTAGCTGAGGCCGGGCCATAAGCTTACGATCGACCCTAAGCTTTTTCATCTTCGATCTCCCTTAAGACCGGCACGATAGTGTATAGGGTCGGCTCTAAGAACCTTATGACCCCTTCTTTTACCACACTAGTGGTGCCCTAAGAATTATCTACCCATAATTTTTTTGTTAGGGACCAATATACCTCATCTTCACCCTCAGAATCATCTACCCATACATTTTGGAGGTCATTCATGAGATTATTACAGAGATTCAAGCTAGTTTCAAATAAACTTCTATTGAAATTGATATTCCAGATTTTCCCATCAAAGCAGTCATGGACTGTGGCCTCTTTATCCCCACAGAATTTCATACATGTTAGGATATTGCAATATGAGAGGCATGTCATTTAACCAAGAGTGTCATCCCAAAAGGAAATAGGGCAGCCATTTTTGACTTTGTACTAAACTCCTCATTTGAAAAGATGCTTGACTTGTGGAGGTCTTTCCATAATTGTGAAGTCCCAACACATCTGGATTGGAAGAAGCCATCCTCATGCATGTATTTGGCTTTAATTAGCTTGAACTACAGTTCATCCGATCCGTGGATTATTTTCCAAATCCATTTGAGTAGTAGGCAGTCATTCATAATATGGGTATTGCAGATCCCTAGACCACCTTGGTCTTTAGGACGGCTCATTTCCTCCCATTTGGCCATTTGATATTTTGATTTATCGTCTATGCCTCCCGGGAAAAAATTGATCTAATAGAATCCATCTTGTCATACCCTCGAGCGGGTAACTGATAGAACCCCCTGGTATCAATGGGAAGACTGTTAAGGCAAGCATTAGTTAATATCGGTCATCCTTCCGATGAGAGGTGTTTCCCCTTCCATGGATCATAGGAATAACTGAAGGTATTTTTCCCCAAGTTGCTATCAGAGATTGACATCCTAAGATATTTTAGGGAGAGTTCCCCTAACATGGAATTCAACATTTTAGCTTTTTCCTCTTCTTCCTCCTTGTTGTAGTCGAAAACAAAAACTTCACTCTTGTGGAAGTTCATCTTAAGGCCTGACAGCCACTCAAAACAGTATAGGAGGAGTTTGAGGTTTACAACAGACTGGACAGAGCCATATACCATGGTCCTTGTGTTGTACGCATATTGAATATGGGAGACTTCCCGGGAATTAATTCAGGAAGCACTCCCACAATGTGGTGTTTGGCCACTGCCTTATCAAGCAGGGCGCTTAGTGTATCAACAACGATGTTGAAGCTAGAGAAGGGGAGATAAGGGTCTTCTTGTCTCAAGCCATTGAATGTCCTAAAGTATTGGTTCCATTGCCCATTTACTTTAATACAAACTTTGCCCTCTTGCACCAGTTGCATTATCCAATTTTTTCAATTTGTCTGGAAATCCTTTCCCATTCATCACTTCCTCTAGTAAGTCCCATCTTACTCTATCGTTGGCCTTTTCAAAGTCAATTTTAGGGATCAAGTCTTTCTTCATTTTGCTCTTCAATTCATGGATTACTTCATGTGGGACAACCACACCCTCCAAGATATTTCTCCCGTTCACAAAACCTATTTTATTTTCTCCAATGACATCCTTTGCCACCGGAACGAACCTGTTGTTAAGCACCTTGGTAAAGCCCTTGTAATCTACATTTAAAAGGCAAATCGGTCAGTATTGTCTGATATGGCCTCCTTGACCTTGGGTGCCTGGGTTATCACCCCATAGGTTAGCCTTTTGGTGTCTAAGCATTCTGTATGGAAATTCGTGAACATTCTCATGTAATCCTCTTTGATAGTTCCCTAGAACTTTTTAAACAAGGTGACCTTGTAGCCGTTAGGGCCCAGAGCTGATTCGCTTTTCATGTCCCATATTGCTTGCTTTTCATGTCCCATATTGCTTTCTTAGTTTTTGATTCAATAAGGGTTCTAATAGGTGTGATTTGTTCTCCTCAGATAGTTGATAATGGCCAATCCATAAATTATTAGAGGGGGAAACTGTCCTGTCTGGGGATGGGCCGAAGGGGCTTTTATAGAAATCTAAAATGTGACTAGAGATGTCCTCTTGTCCCCTGATCTCTCACTGGTCACCCTTCCTGGGAGACGATCATGTTTTCCTTCTTCTCGCTTTGCGTATTGATGGAAGTAATCAGTGTTTGAGTCGCCCTTGACTATCTACCGATCCCCCACTCTGTGCTGCCAATAAATCTATTCCATGTAGTACATATGTTCAAGTTCAGCTTCTAACACATATCAGTGTTGCCATTCTTCTACTGCAAGATGCCTGAGGTTAGCCTCCTTATCAATTTTATCTAGTTCCTTCAGTAGCACTGTTTTAGTCATTTTTTTTTGTTGGCCAACCATCTGGATATTCCAACCCTTGAGATGTTGCCTGATAAAGCATACACTCCCATGCCATACATCAAGAGAATAATAACCCTCAAGCCGCCTTAGCCCCGCACTACACTTTGACGAAGGAATTCACAACGCTGCACTCGGCGTGTAATGATCTTGTGGTGTGTTTAGCTTGTCTAAGATGTGGATGTGCCTTGGGTGATTTGTATATTTGTGATGACTGTTGACGTGCTGTGTGATTCGTATCCATTATGACATCAATTATCTTTTTATCTTGTAGTTTGGGTTTTCTTCTTGTTTATTCCTTACCATCCTGGCATTCTTGCTACCACAAGACAATGGTCCCCAGAAGAAGCCAGATGGAGCAACCAAGGGGACCAAGGAAAAAAAACAAGGATGGAAAATCATCATGATCACTACAGGAAAACAGAAATTCGTCGTGTGCCTACGGTACACGGCGAAGACGCGAAAACACACGGCGAATAGTTCGCCGCGTGCGGCACACGGCGAACGCCCGACGGCGAACAGCTATGACGGCGAATTAATCTTCGCCGTGTGCCAAGCCAGGAGCACACGACGAACACCTTCGCCGTGTGTTTTTCCTCCACACGGCAAAAAAAAGGCGCCGTCAACAGGGACCATACGCTAGAAGTAATCGAGAAGTAGTTTATGGAGAACTTACTGAATATACGGCCACACTTCAGAAAGGTTGGTCAACACATGCATCATGATAGTGCGGAACTCTGAATGTGTCAAGTTCTTAGCATGACCAACACTTGCACTTCCGAGTTGCCCTACGAAGAGGCTGAGGTTTGATTCATTTTCATTTGCATTGTAACAACAGGGTGGATTATGCACGCTAGGAAGGGTGTCGTTGTAGTATTTTGTTGTGAAGTTTGACACCTCCTCAGAACAGTATGCCTCTGCCATAGAAGCCTCAATTTTACACTTGTTTTTACATTTGGTTCGAAGAACCTTTTGATGTCTCTCAACGGCATAGCACCATCGGCAATGCACAGGATCACACATTCGTGTCTCATATGGGAGGTGCAGAATCATATGCTCCATCGGATTGAAAAATGCTGGTGGAAAGATCTTCTCCAACTCACAAAGCAGCATGGGAGCACTTTTTTCTAATTCTGCAACCACAGTACGAGATAATTCCTTGGCACAAAGGGCGCGGAAGAAATAGCTTAACTCTGCTAGCACTAGCCACACACATTCAGGGAGATATCCTCGAACCATCACTGGAAGAAGTCGCTCAATCCATATGTGGTAGTCATGACTCTTTATCCCGTTAATTCGCATAGTTTCTAAGTTGACCCCTCTTCTCAGATTTGCTGCAAACCCATCGGGGAACGTTAAAGTTTGAAACCATGCTAGTACTTCCTTCCTTTGGGGCCTCTTCAAGACATAATCGACCGGAGGCTTTTTCCATCGCTTGCCGTCGGTGGAAGGAGGAATGTCGAGCTTTGGCCTATCGCATAACATAGCTTGATCCACTCTAGCCTTAACGTTGTCCTTTGTCTTATCAGGAATGTCCATTATTGTACCCACGCTGCCTCGGCGGCATTCTTTTTAGTGTGCATCATATCAAGATTATGTGGAAGAATAATGTCATCCATGTAGGGGAGCCTCCACAAGCCTGACTTTTGAGTCCAGGCATGATCCACATTATATCCCACAAAACCATCACCTGTTGCATTTGGTTGGAGTACGTCCAACTACTCACGAACAGCGGCACCTGTCAACATCTATGGTGGGGGGTCTTCAACCATGACACCTTTTGTAAAGTTTTTTTTGTCTTGCCTGAATGGATGGTCTAATGGGAGAAATTGTCGATGTTTGTCGAACGAGCAATACTTGCCACCCTTCTTCAACCAAAAGAACTGGACAACTGACTTGCATACTTGGCATGGGAACCTCCCGTGGACACACGAGCCACAAAATAACCCGTACGCCGAATGGTCATGCATGGAGTACATACCATACTCTCATATTGAAGTTTCTCTTTGTAGCTCGGTCATATGTCATTACACCCTCATTCCAAGCCACGAGCAGATCATCAACCAGAGGCTCCATATACACACTCATATTATTCCCCGGGTGTCTAGGAATTATCAATGACTGGAATATGTTCTGTCGTTGAAACACAACACCGGGTGGGAGATTAAGAGGGATCACGAACACGGGCCAACAAGTGTATGGGGTAGATGACATTCCATAAGGATTAAACCCATCTATCGCCAGCGCGACACGTACATTACGAGCCTCGTCACGTTTATTAGGATGTTGACTGTCAAAATACTTCCATGACTCGGCATCTGCTAGATGTATCATATTATCAGGATGGTATCGTTTGCCTTCTTTGTGCCATGTCATCTGTTTTGCGGATTCCTTGGTCATGTAAAGGCGTTGGATCCTCGGAATAAACGAAAGGTACCGTAGGATTTTCACGGGGATTTCAAGTTGCCTCTTCTGACCATCACCCGAGTCTACCTCCAGGTACCTAGAGGAACCACAATTAGGACAGCACTTTGCATCTGCGTATGCTTTCCTAAATAAGATGCATCCCATAGGACAGACATGTATCTGCTTGTATGGCATCTTAAGTCGGCGCAACAATTTATGTGACTCATACATGTTGCGTGGCAGATTATGACCCGTGGGAAGCAGGCTACCAAAAACTGTCAACATATTATCAAAGCCTTCACGGCTGATGCCAAGCTGAGACTTTAGAGCCATTAAGCGCCCGACAACATCCAATTGAGAAACCTGTGTATGCTCGTGAAATGGTTTTTGTGCCGAAGGCAACATATCATAATAGGCCTTTGCTGTAGGCTCTGGCTGATCCTCCCCTACGGGACTTGGTCCTTCATCGTTTTGTGCTTGATTAAAGTCATCTAACATATCTGCACACCCAACATCAGCATCATATTCATCTATGCGTTGCCCCACGACTTCGTCTTTCAAACGAGAGGGTTCACCATGACAGATCCACTAAGTATAGTTTGGCATGAACCCATCGTTGCAATGTGTTTACCCGTATCCAACTTTGAATGCAAGAACTTGTTTGCACACTTCCTACAAGGACATGGTGCATTACTTTGTCCTAATTCAAATGCCTTTTTTTAAAAAAAATTCATCGACCTTATAAATGAATTCTGTGGTCCAGTCACGTTTACCACGCCAGCCAGTGTACACCAATCATGGTTATCCATCCTTCAATATACGAGCAGTTGTTATAAAAATGAATTGCAACTAGACGATAGCTATCATACTCTAATAGGTGAAAATAGGTCCTAATCCCACCCGGGGATGTGTACACGGGGTTAGTTTCCATGCTCCACCCCTATCCGAGACAGAATTTCGGCAGCACCTCCTTGCTGTTCTCCAGGTACACGTCCTGGTAAGGAGATTGTGTATCCGGAGAACAACAATGAGGTGTGCCGAAACTCTGTCTCGGATAAGAGCAAACCATGAAAACTAAACCCATGTACACATCCTCGGGCTGTCCAAAAAACATGGATAATTCGAAAGAGATACGGTTATACATATGCAAAGACTTGCATATTTCCAACCGTATCACTTTCAAACGGGAGACGCCTAACTAGGTTGCGTGCTCTACATACATAAAACAAAAACAAGGGGTTTGTTTTTGCCTCACCTTGCTGTCCACTAAAGGGACGAGTCGAGGATGGTGTGAAAGCCCTCTCTCCTGAAACAAAAAATTGTTAGTGTTAGTTAAAAATTTTGGCATCACCACCCCTACACGGTGAGGTTTCTAAACTGCACAAATTATAGACGGCACGATGGCCGACAACCACATATTCATTACAATTCAATATATCGGTTCATACATACAATCTAAATTTCAGTACAAATTCGATTCTATTATTCAATGTTTCATTCAATGTTGATATTCACATATCATCTAATCCAATACTATTTTCAAGAATTATTACCTCGTCGGCGCTCCTCCTCCTCCTCACGGCCGCACGTTCCTCGTCGGCGTCGTCCTCCTCCTCCTGCCCGGCCGGCTCCTCCTCATGGCCGCCCGTTCATCGTCGTCATTCTCCTCCTCATCCTGCCCAGCTGCACGTCTCTCGTCATCGTCGTCCTCCTCCTCCTCCTCCTCTCTCACCTCTTCCTCTTCTTCTTCCTCTCCCCCTCCTCCTCCTCACGGCCGCTACCGGCTCCCTCCTCCTCCTCCTCACGGCCGCCGCCGGCTCCTCCTCCTCCTCCTCCTCCCCCACACGGCCCACCACCGGCTCCATCCTCTCCCAAGGCCGCGGCCGCTCTGCGTGGGCGGCGGGCTAGGGTCGGCCGGGCGGCGGGGCTGGGGCGGCTGGAGGCGGCCGGCCGGACGTCGGGGCTTGGGCAGAGCAGGGGGTGGTGGCTGGCGGCTGGCGACAATGGCTGGAGGTGGCGGCGCGCGTGTGAGCTGGAAGAAGGGATGAGAGTGAGAGTGAGAGAGGCAGGCGTTTTTAACTAAAACTTCGCCGTGTGGCCAGATCTAGGGCACACGGCGAAGAAGAGCAGTAAACAAATAAAAAATTCAAAAAGCCTTCACCGTGCGCCCAGATCTACGACACACGGGGAAGCAAAACATTAAAAAATAAAAAAATTCAAAAATCCTTTCGCCATGTGCGAGGACGCAGGGCACACGGCGACTGGCAACGTTTGCCATGTGCCAAGATCAGCAGCACACGACGAAATTAAAAGAAATAGATTAATTTTAAAATATTATCACATGGTGCTGAAAAAGTAGCAAAAATTAACATTAACCAAGTTATGTTGCATAATGACTATATAGAAATGGTTTCAAGCCAAACTCAAATTCGAATATTGCTCTGCTTTAAAACCTAACCAAATACTTCTCTACTTTCTCGAACTTCTTCTAGCAACGTTTGGTTTTCAAACAATGTACGTGACAACATTTGCGAAACCTTCTCAACTATTTATTATACACTTTACATGCGATGAAATGAGTTATCATCGAATCTTGTAATTTTTCAACGTCATTTGAATTTTCTATAATTTTTATAGCATTCAGCCTCACATTGACGACAAAATTTTTTGAAAAAGAATTTCTTATTTTGATTTGAACTAATGGATGAGGACGTAAAATACCTTCAATATTATGGATATTATTTTTCCTTTTATTTTACTCTATCAGTTCATGAAGTTTCAATTCAAATTTGGTAAATACAAAAAACTCTTTTTAAAGAAAAGAAATACTAAAATATAGCAAACAAAACTAAAAATCCACCAAACTAAAACACGCAGTGCCAAGCAATGTAGGAGATGCGTACAAAAAGTTTGGACTCCAAAATCGATCTTTTTTTACCATTCACCGTGTGCTGGACTTTTGGCACACGCGACGCCGTTAAGGGCTAGGAGGTCGCCGTTAACGGCACGGAGGGGTGGGGTCTCGTTGTCAGGGTTCGTCGTGTGCCCGCTGGATGACACACGGCAAATGCTATTTTCGCCGTGCGTTATTTCTTCGCCGTGTGCTATGGTTTCAGCTCACGACAAAGTGTATGTTCGCCGTGTGCCCGACGTTTGACACACGGCAAACGTCAAATGTCCAGATTCCGGTAGTGGATGATCCTAATTGACCAGACTAAGGATGAAGTTTCACTCCTCACAAATTACACATTCTGTTACAACATTTCTATCCTTGTTTGTAACTTCACCCAAATTTCGGGGTGAGATTCCTGTTAAGGGGTAGGTTTATAATACCCTATTTTCTAAAATTAATATTATAACATTCAAATTGTCCCATACATGCTGCCTAGAATGTATTAGGAGTTCCTGTTGCAAATTTTTTTTTTGAGAAGATTCTGTTTGCAAATGTGTTAGCCGATGGTAGAATTCATGATGCATTACACGGTTGTTAGTTCGGCCTAATCCTTTTCTTTCTCTTAGCTTCCTCCGTGGTTGGGCTGAGCCCAGGTGGGAGGCTGCGAAACAACCCTGCGTATCGATCTTTTCCTCGCCCGGTAAACAAGCAGCCACGACTCGTTCTCATCTTTTTTGCATCTGCAAAACCCTGAGTTCGCCTTCGCGTCAGGGCCACCGCCGCCGCCACCTTCTCGGCTGTCTCCAGTGAGTGGTGTCGCTGTCCCGATCAGCTTCTGCTCTGGCACCCAGGGCCATCCTTCTCATCTCCATTTCACTTAATTTGGACTGAGCACAGGAACGCCGAGAAGGTTTGCCGCCGTTTCGCATCAGTTTCAGTACACGAGTCCTCATCGCCTTGTTCGTCCCGTGCCGCTTTGCCGCTGCCCTTGTCGACACCCTAGGTGACATCCTCGTCCCAAGTGCTGTCCATTTTGCCTCTTCCCGTCGATTTCCGTGATCTAGGTTAGGGCAGGAAGTCCCATGCTGTACGCAGGGGCGGAGCCAGGATTTAGATATAGGGGGGCCAAGTCACATGATATTTTTTTTAGGTAAGTCGCATGATAAAATTGTCTACGAGTTAATTACCAAGGCTTCTTTCTTATCCTCTATATCAACCAAAGACCAAATATTGCAAAGAAAAGTATATTCAAATTTGAGAATATAAAATAGAACAAACAACCGGCTATTCAATCTAAACACAAAATAAAGACAATTGTCAATTTATTGGTTTCATCAAAACCTACTGCTCTAGGCCCTCTCCAATCTATCAGTTAATAAATTATAAATTTACATCTATTTGCAAACTAGGAAAGTAGCAGTTGGAGAGGCCTACTAGTGTGTTAAAACTTAAAAGATTGCAACAGCAGTAGCGGACACGCTCCTGACTTTGGAGGTCAGCACTGGCGCATCTCAAAAGCAAAGGACCAGAAGGCAAAGACGCCAAGACGACGATACAAAGCGAAAGCGAATAGACGAGACGCAAGGAAATCAAAATGACACTTGTTGAGATCACCTAACTATTTGTCGATGGATTGGTATTGGGCTACTATGCCTTGAAGTTGGCCCATATAAGTTTGTCAGGGTAATTAGCAGTAGGAATACTACTGGAAATCTGGAATTATGGAGGCTCTTATGGGGGTTTTACCGGAGCATTAGGGGGGCCAGGCCCCTGCGCCCCCCCTTGTCTCCGCCCCTGGATGTACGTGCTTGGTGCATGACTGCATGCGTCTGGTCAGCATGTGATTTTGGCCAAAGGAAGGAGAAGACTTGGTAGTCCTCTGATCTTGAACGTGTATAGCCAAGATTAAATTCATTAATTAATACCCCTTCGTGATCTTAAATTGGCAGCACCAGCTTGCTGTGCTTCTATTAATTGCACTCAAAATCCTTGATCACCTTTTTAATTATCTCTTGCTATGTTCGTGTATATCTGATTTATGTGATTCTACTGCCCGAGCCGCCGGCCAGATCGTGCGCAAAACCTTTGTTCGCGACTCGTGAGATCTCCCCACCTATGGACACCACCTCCGGCTCCAAGTTGAAGCACCTCACCGCGAATCCGCCCGTGGTCCGCTTCGAGTTCAAGCCCCTCGCCGACGCTGAGGAAGCAGCCACCTCTGCCAAGAAGCAGGGCCGCAAGAAACGGGGCCGCCGCAGCAACCCGAGGGAGGCGACCAAGGAGATGAATCCGCCCGCGGCCGTTCGGTCGTCGTCTTGAGGAAGACGGTCCAGAGGTTCTCGGACCTCCACTTGCCTGCCAAGAATACCGTCATTGTTGTCCAGGTCAGAAAGCCCTGCCTCCTTGTTCTACTACTACTCCTGGTTCGTTTTAGCTCATGTTTTTTTTTCTTGAAAAGTCTATTTTTTACCCTTCAACTGTTACAAAAGTCTGATTTTCAACCTCAAACTACAAAACCGGATACTAAAGGCCCTCCAACTATCCAAACCATGCAAAATTGGCCCTTTGGATGGTTTTGAGGGTGGTTTTGAAATCATAACTAATTCATTTTTGACCCAAAAAATATGAAATTAGTGCCAAAAGTTCTCTTACAATGTAACCAGCCTATTGTCACACCATTTAATGTTATTTGAGTATTATATATTTATATTACTAGTGTCTTATTGGTTTTTAAAAATAATTAGAATAAAAATAAATAATATGCAAATAACTTCTAATGGTGGACCAACATGTAGGTCACATTTTTAGAAAAACATTTGCACGAGATTCTAATTTTTCTAGTTTAAAATAAATTAGTTATGATTTTTTTAATACAATTTTTTTTATTTTTTGGAAAGTAGAAAACCACATTCAAAACCACTCAAAGACCCAATTTTGCACGGTTTGGATAGTTGGAGGGTCTTTAGTGTCCGGTTTTGTAGTTATGGGTGGAAAATCAGACTTTTGTAATAGTTGGAGGGTGAAAAATAGACTTTTCCTTTTTTTTTTGTGGGCGCTTGTCCGTTGCATGTATGCAGGGCCCTGGGAAAATGCTCCAAGACATACCCAGAGGTTAGTTATACTCCTGAACCATGCATTGTCCCAGTGTTTCGTTTCACTATATGTAGTGTAGTGTGTGTTTCACTAATTAATATATATATTAGTATATAATGCCCGTCCTAATGCCACGGGATATTTTCTCTAGTATATTGTCTTAACTTAATTAAAAGTGTATTATACATGTATTATAACAAATCATTGTAAGAAAATATTAATTATTAGAACGGTATATGTGCCAGGTATATAACAGAATGAGACATCGTCTATCACACCGTACATCACATTATACGGTTAAAGCCATGTAAGATCTAATCCAAAACTAATATACTGCCAACAGCCAAGCACCACGTGGATTGAATTGACCAATCAAGGCTAAATTTGCAGAAACCAACTTACTGCATTGAGGATTGCAAAGAACTGCATCTGATAAAAGAAAACAGATAAAGTGTTGGAATATTAGGCCCATTAGGTGCTGCTATTGGGCAGCCAATGGGCTACTCCCATTGGGCCACTATTCCATATAGGAAAGTCAATGTGGTGTGAAGAGTTGGCATGGAGGTTTAGTACCACCTTGCCAAGCTAAGGTGGTGGAAGCGAACATATAAGGGGGTCTCTAGTGAGAGACTCCAAGTGATTGAACTACAGTAGAGAACATACGCGCGCGCGATCGCGACGTGTTGATAACTGGTGTTTTTCTTTTTGCGGTTCTTTTGTTTCGGCCCACACCGCCAACACCTAGACTGCCACTTGTGCCCTCGGAGCGGGATAAGCACGTACGCGAACGTGCGACGGCTTCGTCGGTTCCACTTCGAGAGATACCAGGGGGCGGTTCCTGGATATCTGGCAGATCGAAAGGCAGACAGCGGTCCTCTTCCTCTTTAAAAGGAGACGTCCTGGCGACGAGGAACGAACACGCCACAACTCGCTACTTCTCCACTGCTCGCGCCGCCTCCCAAGCTACTGCCGTCCCTTCATCCGCCGTGCAGCGGATCAAGGGAGAGCAGTGTCTCCGAACCACGCAGGTGATTTGAAGACCTGCACGGGTGCCGGCGATCAGGTTTCTGGGCAGCTTTCTCGCGACCGCTCGTCACTGCTTCTCTCCGACCTCGTCCATCTCGCCGTCTCGCCGTCGTTGATCTCACGTGCAACGCACTGTGAGTATTCCGTTTGCATCTCTAATCTTCCTACGCATGCAATGGATGTATGGATCTGTTATTCAGTCGTGTTCCTAGCATGTGTAGGGTTTAGTTATATTAAAAATGAATTTGAGACACTGGCATGTGTAGGGATTGCTAGTATTCTTATAGGCATCAAATTAATCTTACACCATGTTAATTTTCTAACATAAAGTACTTAGATTGAGAAGATAATAAAAACAAGAACCAAATATGAATTATGCAGATCTTTCATAAATCATATACAATTCTGGCCATGCCCACATTGGCAACCTTACTGGCAAGTAAAGATGCCCAGATTGCTTAAAATGTGCTATCACACTCAGTAGCAAAAACTCTTGACCGCTAACAACCAATATCCAGTAGGTTCCACCCAAAAACAAGAAACAAAACTATTAAACAATAAGGAAAGAAAAAAAGCTTTGAATCATAAAGAATAGCAAATAATATTTTTCCATGGATGTTTTGACAATATCAAATTGAAAAGGCTTTGGAGAAACTGAGCCATAAAAACAACTTTTGAAGGAACCACTTTTTATTGTTTGCATATAAATCCTGGAACTTTAATAACAAAAAGTAAATGGGGCATTGCACCATCAGAAAATACTAATATTATTTCTAAGTATAGTAAAAATAGACCAATAATCCAAACTTGAGATGAGCGTAGAAAACTGAAACTGGACATGGCAACATGCTAGGTAAGACACATTAATTTTGGCCTAAGTACATCCACCCACTAATCCACATTTGATGTGCACAATCCCAATCAAGTTCCCCCCATTCATACTGTCCTAATATCTCTCCCGCATACTGGCATACATGATATCTTCTATCCTTGCTTCCCATTTCATGCCAACCCAATTGACATGTTAGGTGCAATTCAGGAACATATATACCTTGTTTTTCCAGACATGCATTTTTTTTCAATAGAGGTCAGGACTATATAGTGTATAAACCAAGCATCAGGTACAGTGCCAAATTCATAGCTGATACTTGGATAACACACCACGGTGAGCAATTGGTAAATTGAAATGTCCCTTATGCAAGGAACAGTGTCAAAATTAACAATACAGAAAAGTTGGAAGATAAACATGATTCCAACTATATGGATGCATTTAATTAGGAAGTGAAATATAGCTAACATCCCAAATGGTGCAGATGAAGAAAACTCAAGGTGAGAGCCCATGAGAGAAACTGGAAACATCAGAAAAGTGGATGTCTATACCAGTAAAGAGCTTGAGTGTAATTGGGACAGTG
Organism: Digitaria exilis; assembly: GCA_015342445.1. Lineage (NCBI taxonomy): Eukaryota > Viridiplantae > Streptophyta > Magnoliopsida > Poales > Poaceae > Digitaria > Digitaria exilis. Next base: position 109,674 of record JACEFO010001631.1, read on the forward strand.
CTTTTCACCGCAATCCGCAAAACAATAGATTTTTGCGGGCTGTATAACCCAGGGTCGATGATAACTGGTTTTGCCCTCCAGACCTCTAGTGTAAATATATATATAGAGAGAGAGACAACATCTGCACAGTTCAATTCAGAGAGCACATGCAACACATCTGCCAAAATAATAGGACCAATCAGTTAAACTGAGAGCGTTGATCGCAACTTCACACTCCACAACCATATTCCACCAGCAGGCCCAATAGTGAAAGAAAGAAAGATTAACACTAAGGCACTCATGAACCAAGTAGATCGAAAAATACTTGGAGTCTGACACTCTACGTCAATTTTCAAATCCCCAATCCCACGGGTATAATCCAGAGTTGTGAACCCCACGTGCATCTCCGCTGGCTCACCTTTGTCACCGCTCGCGTGAGGCCCCCTCCAATCTCAGTTCCTGCTGTTGTGCCGCCGCTCTAGGAGCTCGATCACCGCCAGCTGTTGTAGGCCTACAAGCAGGGACGCAGCCCTATCACTGTCAAGGGCTATATCCGATCCCAGATAGGGCAGATCTTGATGGACATCACTCCTTTGGATACAATGAACGTTCACGGTCCAATCACTAGAGCTCGAGCACGACAATTGAATCTAGAGGTGAGCTCGTTTTTAAATTCCTCTTCACATAATTATGAGAACTAGCCTGTCAACCCGTGCTGCCACACGTGCTAATTAGAATTAATTTAAAGTTTAAAACTTATAGCTAATAATTATAATTAACTATCACACTCTATATTTCATCTGTTAAATATCTTAAATAAAATACTCTAAAGATACATAGTTATTATTATCTAATTACAATATGTTTACTTAGTCACAATTTTTTCACATAGCATTAGACCTCCATATGTATTTTTTTATTGTTTGAGTTATGTGAACAATATAAAAATTTATTCTTATGTCTTCTCTCAACTATGTTAATAATGATAGAAATGTAATTTAGAATTTTATATTGGTGTATCTTAGGATTTTTTTATAATATATATTCTAAATTAAGATTTAGGGGGGCTTGCTACGGTACAACTCTTTACCTTTAAGGAGGTAAGATTTTAATTAAATTTGGAACCTTCAACATATATAGAGAAAAATCAATTAGAAACTATGAACCACTTATTAACATTTTTACCTTTAAGGAGGTAAGATTTTAATTAAATATGAACCCTTTAGTATATACAGAGAAAAATAGAAACTATGAACCACTTATTAACCGCTTCCTTAACTACCGCCGACCACATATATGCATGCACAACATTAGTTCCAAAGGCTTAGGTCTCTTTGTTCCATTTCTTAAGTATTTTTTTACACACAATACCCATATTGATATCTACTTATATGTATCGAATTGTGATATAATTTTGTAAGCAATTACTTATGCACTTTTTTAATCTATATTTATAGTTTTGTTCACGTTGCATCAAAAGTCCATATGTATTTGATATTTTTTTGTTAATATAATCCTTAGTTTGAGCTATGAGTTTAACATGGAAATCGGAAATCTGATCACTCCATACATGCATGTATACGTGATGATACTAAACATGCACATGTATCTTGAGTTAGTATTTTCTATTTGAACATTAGATATACGGGAAGGAATTGAGTGCATACCTAGCGCCACAGTCTGAAACAAAGCCTCGATCCTCAGCTTCCACATCGTCCATCTTATGCCACCTCGCCATGGATGTGCAAGATGAAATCTGAGACAGATGAACAGGCAGAGGCAGCCAAAAACAAACAGCATTCATGAGTATATAGGTCTCCCCTTCATGGATGATAGCAGCAAAGCATGGCCATGCCTAGGATCTCACATCTATGAAAAACCCTTCGTGGCACATCTCCACGAAGTGCCATTGATCCAGCAGCAAGCGTCTTTGAAGACCCATCTCTGGCCACTCCTTACGGTTCAGAAAATTAGATCTATCCATTTGTCTAATGTATCCACGAAGCAGAAGTGAGAGGAGACCGAGCGGGGAAGGTTTAGATACGCTAATAATAAGGAAAGTACCGCATGGGTGAGGGATTGGCCTACACATTGAGATTAATTGAGGTGGGAAGTAAATCAAGGGATAGATGTATTTCTAACTTCACGTAGGATGAGCAATGGGCATGTCACGTTCAGGTCGAGATACAAAAATACGTTAAGACGTAGAGACAAAAACAAAGATGAAGAATCAGCTGTAGAGAACATGGGCGGGAGATAAAAAGGAAAAAAAAGAAAAAGCAACCATATCTCCTTTTTTTATTGGATCTAGGAAGATATTTTCATAATTTTATTTATTTTTTAAAATTTAAAAACATATAAATGAAAAACAATTATTCTATTACATCCTAAGAGGTAATATATATCATCCTGGTCATCTTGATCAAATTAAATGGATGATTCATAGTTATTTTAGAGTATAGTATCAAACCCCTTACTTAGTCACAAATTTTGCACATAGCATCACACCTCCATATGTTTTGAGCTATGTGAATAATATAAAAATTTATTCTTATGTCTTCTCTCATACATGAATATGACACAACAATGTTAATAATGATAGAAATAGTAATTTAGAATTTTATATTGGTGCATCTTAAGATTTTTTATAATATTTAATCTACATTCAAATTTAGGGGTAGTTTAGATATAGACATAGGGGCTACTTCATATTTATTAGTTATAATGGATAACTATTAAATAAAATATATCAGTGTCCACGTAGGATCCTGGATGGATGTTTGTTTTTTTGAGAGAATTTCTAGGATTTCTCTATTTTTTTAGGCTATCCACCTAGAATCCTATGTGGCATCACCTGGAGCCTCCAAAAGGAGCCTCCAATTAGTAATAGTAAGATAGATTACTACCAAATGATTATATTGTGATTAGGAACCATGTAGGAGGTCAAGGAATACTTGGAGAAGGGCTTGGAGGACCAGCAAGGGCATACAAGTCAGGAGGGAGGCCCAAACCAAGTGGCCTCGGGCCTGTTTTGGGCTGCAGGAGCAGTCTGCACTAAAACGGCCACCCAGGTCGCATACAGACTTAGATTTGGGTGATCTTTATATGGATGAAAAGCTAAGAAGATAAACTTTCGGATGAAGTTGGTCCTAGTCCCAAATTCATCAGGAGTCGACATGAAAACATTCCGCAAGTTGGTGTCTAGGATCTGTATCAGTGCTCTGCCATTGTCTTTTCGTCCTTTGGCCGTGTATCTTGTCTTGGCCCATTAGGGGTGTGCCCAAGGGGGGCGTGGCCGAACCAAACTCCTCTTATCTAGCAGCCACCCCTCCTCTAGGGTTTGGGTTTTGCTTAGTTCATTTCTGTCAAAGAACACGACGTCGTGGAACCCCATTCGTGAGTTGAATCAATTACTTTCTGTGATTTGGTTGCTTCTCCATGCAGTTGCTTGTGTTCTTTGATTTGCAGGTAACCGTAAGCCTTCATGGCGAGATCAATCGAGCAACGGCTAGGTTGATAACCAGAGGATTCATGGTACTAAGGTTGAGGGGTTGATTTCTTTAGATTTGAAGCCGGATCGGTATGTCAAAAATTTCCCAAATAGATAATTATCTTGAACCTTTCAAAAATCAGAACCTAAGTCTTAAGGTTTAATCATAGAAGAGAGCCCAGAGAGGGGGTGAGGGGGGGATTGAAGGGGCCACCATCCACCACCATCACCAAAGGCCATGGCCACCGGCAGCCACCTCAAGCAGGATGGAAGGAAGGTGTAAGCGCCAGATCCGGTTGGGGAGGGAGTGGATCTTGTCACCGGTGCCCCCTAACGCCGGTGCATCTGCTGGAGCTCGCCAGCCCGGCCATGGAGACCTCCACGATGGGGAAAAGGCTCCGTTCGTCGTGGGGAGGAGATGAGGGGTTCCTGCTGCTCCGACGCCCGCCGTCGGCATCCTCGTGCCTGCACGGGCTTCCGTGCGAGGCACTCCATCGCCGGCAAGGTGGAGAACAGGGTGGTGGTGTGAGGCGACGGGTGCCCGCCCGAATCACCCTCGCGGACCCTGTCGTGTTTGTTCAGAAAGGGAGTTTTCAGCTTAGCATTATTCGTCACTAGGCGAGTTGCAATGTATCTTTCGATACATCCTCGAGCATGGAAGATCGCAGTGGTCCCATTCACACCACGCGGGACTTTAAGGCTATCCCCAACCCTCCTAGTAAGATGGTGTCCATAGAATTAATTATAGTGCCACATAAAACTTTTAGGTGATGTGTCATGTATTAAATAAGAGAGAGAGGAGAGATGGAAGAAACTGGGTCTTGCATGAGACCCAGTGTCTATACGAAAACCAATGCACTAACATTGCTAATATTAGCATTGGGGAGAGTAGTGTCTATATAGTTTACGCGGAAGCAAGATGATTGGTTAATAGAATACATAGAAAAAAGTGAATGAAGTGAGTAATTAATTATTTAGACTCTTGGTATTAATTATAGTGCCACATCATAGTTTCTTGAGTAGTGTCCATATGACATGGCACACATAGACATCACTTGGGTTGGGGATAGCCTAAGTGGTAACAGCAGCACAATGGGCACAGACACGTGGTGCTTAAATCATACCCCGCCCCCCTCAAACACATTCCAAAACTCCTTGCCTTCCAGAGAGAGATTATTATTAGCTTAGAGAAAAAAGTATTTATAAACATAAACTGCACACACGACACGAGGACCCAAATCAAAGCCCCTTATTTTTAATTGTAATCATATCATATCAAACACATACGCCCTTGGCGATGATCAACTTCATTCAGTTAACCTTTCTGCAGTTGGTCCGGACTTCTCCTTGGGACGGATCCGTCAGCGGCTGAATGTTCCCCATGTTGATCATGGACTGCGCGAAGCTTGCGAAGAAGGCCTCCTGGCTGGTCGCGAACTGGTCGACGAGCGGCGCCGTGGTGCCCTGCGCCTCCGCCGACGACTTGAGCTCCTGGTCGGAGATGAGGAACCCCCGGTTCACCTCGATGTTGGTGTAGTAGTGGTTGTCGAAGGTGTCCGGCGTCGTCGGATCCAGGTCGTTCAAGGATGTACGGTCACCATTCCTCGGGCAACGCTGCGACAGGAATGCTGCGTAGGCCGAGTCCAGGGTCGGATCAGGCATGCCTGTCCCGCTGAAGTTGTAGAGACGGTCAGCCGGCGGGAAAGCTACGTTTGCGCACTGAACCCTGCCGAACGTGTGGCCTCCTGTTGTGCGTCGTGATGTGGTGGTCACGTTCAATAGAAATTATATTAGTAGACACATGGTGATGTGGTATATGTTTTTTTGTTTTTTAGAGGGTTGAGGTGTGTGCGTACCTGAGAGGGCGACGAGGTCGACGTCGTGAAGGCCGACGGCACTGAACTTGCCCTGGAGCGTGGTGAGATTGTCGAAGGGCGCCGGCAGGTTTTGGGAGGCAGCGAAGTTTGAAGTTTTGCTGTCCAGCCTTCCCAGCAGCACACCCCAGCTGGGTCCTCCCGACTAATTGTTAGAAACGGAGGAGCATTATTAGCTATAAAATCAACATTTGTTACCTGCCTGTATGCACAAGAACAAGCTAGCAACAGACCATAATACATGTTGTAATACCTTATACAAGACACATTTAATTCAACTCATACTTGCAGTCCGAGCTCCTATATATTTAATATAAGCACACTCCACACTTCAGAGGGGGTTTGTACTTTTGAAATCTTAGATCTAGATGGGTGTGGTGTAGAGAGAGGACTAATTACCCAAGGAGAGGCGGTCTCCTAGTGCCCGCCATATATATTTCTCGAGGCCATGGCTAAAACAATACATGTTCGACGATACGTACTGCATACGGTTGAGACAAAAGTACTCGAGATCTAATTTCCATCCATGCACGCATATATACGTCCACCGACACATCGAGTCATTTTTCCGAAATTGATTAAATGGTGTCAATAATGAAGTTATAGCACGTGGTTGGCGGTCAAATCAAGATGCATGTGCATGCACCCTCCTTGAAAGCTACGGCGCACCTGCCGCTCTACATATGCACACGTCAAAAAATGATCAAACTACAGTATGCGACACGAAGGTTGTACACGTACGTACCAGCTCGACGGATATCTCAGCGGCTATGGCGAGGATGTCGGCGCAGGAGACGACGCCGGGGCAGGCGTCCTCTAGCGCCGTCTTGACGTCGTCGACCACAGGGAAACCCCTCGCCGAGCCATTGTTGGGCCGCGAATCCTTCTCCGACTCCATCCCTGGGACGCTGTCCAGCAGCAGCGACCCGTCGCATCCCTAGTAAGTAACATTGTTAATTTTAGCTGCATTTGATTCCTGCATGTGAGCATGGCCTAGCAGAGAGACAGAGGGAAGCAGACGAGGCACCATATATATATGTATATACCTGAACGAAGCAGTCGTGGAAGTGGAGGCGGAGGAGGCTGGCGTAGATGCGGGTGTCTGACTCGTGGGCCTCGATGAGCACCTGCTTCACGATGTCGTAGGCGTCAGGGCACGTGTCGGCGTAGTAGTCCTCGCACAGCTGCGCCGCCGCGCCGTGGAGGCACACGGCGGCGACCACCAGGATCCCCATGACGGTGGCGGCCGTGGAGGAAGGAGGAGAACCGGATGAAGCCATCTCTCCTCTAGCTAGGAAATTAACTACAGTATGGCTAGCTGCGATGTCAAGTTATCAACTATGACACGAGACGGTGAGGCAGTCACGCGTCCCTGATTTTATAGCACACTGTAGCTCGAATGATTGAGGTTGTTAGTTAACAAGTCAGAATTGGTGAAATAATGAACGATCTTTCTCAGTCTTAAGAGGTGCTGATTCCTGATTTTGATCCGAATAAGAAGGAAAAAGGTGGGAAATCCTAATATATTAGTTGCCTTCACATTCTATGATCGATATGTTTGTAAAATATATGCATATATATTTTTTGAGAGTGTTTGAAGCGTGGTCCAAAATGCTTGACCTAATGGGCCAATCGTGGATGCTGATCACTAGTCAAGATTTTTTCAAACTTGCTTGCTGCTTCAACTTCGGTCGACAGAGGAGTAGGATCTGTATACACATTGGTGACCTGATCACTCCATCTCTACCACTCTGTTCACTACTGACCTTAACAGTTATCAGCATTGATGGAGATAGACAAGTATACATCATATCGTAATGAACTGTCGGCTCTCTTCGTTATATGTATGACTGGCTACTGCATGACTGTGTGTACTAGTAGTGCATGCAAGTTCATGGGACGTGTCATCTATACCTCGTTTTTTTTTTAAACATACCTCGCATTGTTGTACTAATTATCTCTAGAAAACATCTTGTAGCTTTGAATTACTGTGTGAGCAGGTAGCATTTAGCAGTGGGCTATATACACCATAAGAAATTTCCAACATATATAAGTCTGCATGCCATCAGCTACTAGCACGTATTCATCTCAATTACTCTTGTTTATTTTGTAGTTATCCAAATAGCATTGTCGGTGACCTAGTGGTGTTTTTGAATTGTTTTTGTTAACTATTTTTGTGGTCCACTATGGTTTTGGAGCATGGACTCAGGATTTTGTTTTAGGTCAGCGGAGCCATAACAATTGATGGAAAGTATCACATCATGCTGGACACATCTGTCGCATTATTGTCTTCCACATATGCATATAGCGATGCAACTGCAATAGTAGGATTGTGATATCCATCTGTCAATATTAAGTACATATAGTTCGAGTTCTGTGTGCACCTAATGTTATTTCCAGGCACAATAATTCATCCTACAGTAGGGTTCATCACAGGCACGTACTGCTTCATCAATTTACCAAAAACACATATTCAAGTTACAGACACCCAGACCACAATACTTATTAAATTATGAATAGAAGGGCTCTTGAACCGTAAAAGATCAGCACGGATCATGACTTCTCAAACTTGCCTGTCCCTTTGTGTATTTTGGAGCTGCAAACATGGCTCCCGCGATGGATCGAGACGTAGATATATATGGTTCACCGGCCTATTGAGTGGTGTAACATTTACCGATCGAGCTTAGTTAACATCAAAGGATGTCGTATATACTCTTCACCAAACTGTATATTGCTGTCGTACACTCAACCCTATGGATTACTCGCTTACTTGACGAAGTTCCGATCATCATTATCAAGCTTAATTCTCAACAGGTGTAAGTTAATTAATATTAACAGCTTTTACTACCTGTACTATATTTATCTAAGCCAAACTTTTTAGTTTAACCATGGGTCTAGTACTACCAAAATATTCTATTCATTACCTACATTAATTTCTTGTGAATATGTTCATCATGAAAAAATGCCATAATATCTATTCATTTCTATTTGTGATAAATAGTTTCAATAATATTAGTAAAAACTGCCGTATTAGGTTTAGATTTGATGTGTTCTTATAATAAACTATGAAGTTGGGTATAGAGGGAATTTTGAATTACTCTCTTTGTCCCAAAAAGGATGCAACTATTGGTTTGTGCCAAGTTACGTGGTTTGCGTTCGACCAAATTTCTAGTGAATTATATTCATATTTATGTCTCTAAATAAGTTTATATGAAAATATATTTCATAATTAATCTAATAATTTTTATTTGAGATCATAAATATTAATAAGTTTTATCTATAAATGGTCAAACTTCATATACAAAACGTATTACTGTGCTAGAATTGCATTATTATTGGGACAGAGAGATTATATACATATGTCAGTGCAAATTATAACTGTTTTGAGAAAGTAAGAGACATTGAATTGAGTTGCAAATTATAACTGTGTTTAGATTGATGAAAAAAACATTGTAGCTCCAGAAAAACACTGCAACTAAGTGTTGGGAAGCGTATTTTCTGAGAGGAAGGAATAATTGAATAGTAAAAAGTTGAAATGAATAGTATTTTGTTTGTAATCCGTATAGGGCCTCAACTAGAACTAAGAAAAGTAAATTTCATTGCAAATTGAAGTGCAGGGACATCAAATCTACATGTCGTGTGACACTATCCTTCAGATCCATGTCTGTCATCTCTTCCTCCGTTCCCCCAGCCAGGTGGCCCGCCAATAGAAGTACCGGTCATTTTTGTGGATGCAGCTGGGAGCCTGGGACGCATAAGATGTGCTTGCGTTGACTAGACAGTAGATAATCCTATACTTATCAAAGTTTTTTTTTTGAGATCTTATACATATCCAAGTTAGCTGCCTTGACTAGCAAGCTCAATTTAGGGCTTCTGAATCTCTCATATTATAAATAGGCTCTGAAATTTAATTATACTAGTTGTGAGAGGTGTTCGCTTCAAATTTATTTTTATGTTACTAGGTGGAACAAAATTTCTTCATCATAATTATAGTGATGATTTGCATAGTTTGAAGGTCCTTTTGGTAGAGCTCCGCTACTTGGTTCTCAAATGGAGTGATTCTTATAAGGGTGGTGGGAGCTGCTAAAAAATGATTCTTTGATGATCCCACCAGAATATAACAAGGAGCATGGTGAAGCATGTTTTTTTTAGTTCCTAGGTTCTAGTGTAAATGGAAAAGTGATTCTACCCCTGATCCCCATCTAAATCAGTTGGCATTTCCCCCCCTTTGGCAAAGCTCCTTATAATCTTACGAGGAATCAGGAGCTAGCAACTCTACCAAGGAGGTCCTGACTGTGTGCATAAATCATGTATAAATAATGAGGATTGTTCATTAGGCTAAAATCGACAGCTGAGACATACGATACCAATTAGCGGGACCTACACCATAATAGAATATGTATCTCCCGGTACCTCTCGGTAAAATACCTCAGTAATGGGAAAGGTACCTCATTGTACCTCCTAGTACCATTCCAACCACCATAACACACACCCCATATATCACTTATATTATGCCCATATCCATACACATAGGAAACACCATACATGAAACCTTATTACACAATGTTGTTGCGATGCTGTTGTGTGATATGGACATAGTACGCTTCTTCTCATTTTCCGGTTGGTTAGTTGATGTGTCCATAAAGTTAGTGTGGTCCATATTTGCATATCCCGTATCAGATTGGCATGTACTTCTAGCCAGCCACTACCTTGTACACATACTTCTGTACATTGTATATACACCATTGTATGTGTTTTGGAAGTTCTGTTTTGGTGGATTGTATGATTTATCAAAAGAAGTACGATATATCTGTTTTATGAATGATATATATAAACATTGAGTGTATGATAGCACTGAGATGGAAGTGGATCGTGCAGACGACCAGCTCAATCATGGGGCACCCAAAAATGATATGTCCATTCTAATAGACTCTCAGTTCCCATATTTTAGTTTGGCTGCCATATTAGCAAGTGAAGAGGTCAATTTGGAGAGCTAAATGACTTGGTGAGTTTGATAACTAGTTTGTTGGAGAGCTATTTTGGTATTGAGGAGCCAAATTTTGTCTTGGAAAGGTATTTAGCTAGTCTCTTGAAGATGCTCATGATTTTTCTAACGATGGAAGTGTCCTAATTCGTATAAATTAGGAGATCCATATTCCAGATAAAGGATTATCGATCGATATTCGTACTGCCAATATTATGGCCATCAGAAACAGTATAAGAAAAACGATGGGCATCTCCTTGTCGAGTCTTTGCAGGACACTACATTTGTCAGATGTAGATATACATGTATACAGCATTGTGTATGGGTATGCCGGCTGCTGTTGAACCCTTCTGATGTGCTCCTGGCTGCTTACTCGACTACTAGTCCAATATCTGCAACCTGATGTGCATGCACATTTAGCTGGCATAGATGATGGAAGCATGCCATTTTCTGTGACGACTTTTGAAATAATTTATTTGTTTCACCATTATTGGTCTCCGGCGGGCTACGAGTCGCTATCTTCCATGCATGCAGGGACCAATCCCGCACGGATTGGGCTACTGTTGTATACACGCGGGTGGCCCTAAAAGAAAATTGCAAAACATCAAGGATTTGTGCTTTATTCGTGCTCTTTTATTTTGTCACAGATACCGACGATTTCCCTTCCAACAAGTGGAAAAGTTAGGGACTTAGGGTTCATCATGTCTACTTAGAGTACAGGGCATCATATCGATCCGAGGAGCAACAGCGGCCGGTGTCGCCTTCCACTGGACTATACTCTCTCTGTCCCATAATAGATGACGTTATAGGATACGTGCATTTGTTGCTTTTTTAATTTTGACTCGATTTGTAGAAAAATATGTGAAATATTTATATCTCTAATAAATTTGTTAAAAAACTAGATTCAAATATCTTTCTAATGATACTAATGATGTATTATAAATATTAATATTATTTTATATATAATTGGCTAATGTTGAAAGATGCTGTTTTTCTCGGAAAGCGAGAATGACATCTATTTTGGGACGGAGGGAGTAGCTGTAGGATGGAGGTTGGCACGTGGCCGTGAACCGCGGCAAACATATTATGGCAGCATGGCCAGCAGTAGGATGAAAGAGCCATTGTCCGAGCATATAATAGTTATAATGATATAAAAGTGTATCCTCCTCAGCCAATTGAAAAGTTGCTTAATCCTCGGTCGCCGTCATCCACCGTCGGATTAAAATCCAACAGTTTCTGACTCATATTCTTCCTTTGAGTCTTGTTCCTCCTACTCGATTCTCTCCTCTGGTCCGCTTTCTCCGTACGTGACACCCCCGCTGTGACTATCTCCCGCCTGGCTATGGCGGCCTCCGCCGCTGCCTCTTTCACCGCTTGACTCTTCCACCTCCCACCGTCCACTCCAGTGACATCCCCAGTGCCTACACTCTGCCGCCGGCCTGGCCCATCTCTTCCATCGCCAGCCGGCGAGCTGCTCGGGGCTCCCTCATACAGCTGGGCAGCAAGTAAACCCTCAAGCCCTTCAACCCACCCTACGAGACGAGGATGTCGACTGCAGAGAATGCAAGATCGGTATATAGACACTGGGCTTGGTCGAGAAGTGGCATGCACCACAGCGGTCAATAAATCTACAAAAATACACTAACATTTATTCAATCAGTGTCACTGCATGATCGGTTCAAACGCTGGACTTTTTGGGACTCCTAAAATTGCATCTATGTATTTCTCTTCTTAAAAAAATTGGATCCAAACAAATAATAATGATGAATTTTAAAAAAACTATGAAATATCCAAGTTCTTCCAAGAACACATGGCCGTGCAATGACATGTATGCACCGAAAACAAGATGCATATACTGTGGCATATACTGCCATGCGTGGTTTGGCCATCACTCTCACCTGGGAGAACAGAAGCATGTGGAAGACGGTTTCTTAAATTATTAAGTTTGTAGCTAGCTTCAACTTTTAAACAATTGAGCCCCCCCCCCACCACCACCACCACACACACACGCACATACCAATCAAGCAGGAATGAAAGCAGCCAATTTACACCTAGAAATTAATTGTATCTTCAACCCTTCAAGAACCCGGTGAAAAGTTCTAAAGAGGAACACGTTAATATATTAAACAAGCACAGACTAGACTGAAGGAATACTTGGCTCAGATGTTGGGATCAAGTTAAGCAAACCTACCAAATACTATTGAGATCAGTCTACATGATGTGATCAAACCAACGGATGCACACCTTTAATTATGTCCAGTTTAGATGCACAAATTACATCACTATAGTTCCTCTCATTTCATATCTTTCTGCACTACAGGAAAAATGCCCCCCCCCCCCAGTGCCGGTTCATAGGCACCGATTGGTGCCGGTTACGCAACCGGCACTGCACGGGTCCCAGTGAGCCATTTGGTACCAAATCTTCCTGACCCCGACTACCGAGGCTGATTTGCCTGTCGGTACCGGTTGTGGGACGAGGGTGTCGTTCTCCTGTAGTGCTGGCTCCTCCCCATCTTCTTTGAGAATGTCAGTGTCAAGGAATAACGTCAAAATTAAATAAAAAGATAAACGTTGCATACAGGACTGAAATCTCCGTGATCCAAAAGATCCACACTGTTCATCTGGTAGCCATTCGCTTGTTGGAATTATCTGCTCGGGTGACGACTGAGCAGAGGGCATATATCCTCCATATCTTTAGGACGAGTCTATATCAAGCACGCTTGGTGGTTTCTTGCAATCCCATGTGTTCATTCTTAGGTCATTGCTTCAAGCTTTGTTACTTTACCCAATCATTACGTCAAAGCCCAACAAGGCTTGTTAGGGGCAGGAATTAAAAAAAACAAGAAAGACGCATCCGACCCAATGAAATTGTGCAATCAGTATTGTGTATTGTTTATATGATGTTGTATTGCCTGGCAGAGAAGGAATTTTCTGTTAGCACTAAGTTCAGTAATAATATATTACCTTTTTTCACAAAGCAACTGATAGAATTCCTTAATTATGTCCAAATGAATGCTACAGAAACAGGATTTTGCCACTGTAAATGTTCTTACATATCCCTTGGGCTTCGTTTGGCAAGAGGAGGATAAGTTTCACGGGAGGGAAAGACCCACGCGGGCCACCCGATCCCCCTACTGCTGGTGGTCGAGGACGGCAATGCGAGGGCCGGCGCGGCGCATGGTCGTGAGGACTGAGGAGCCAAGGACGAGAGTGGAGAGAGACGTGAGACAGCGAGAGTTCCGCAGGTTGCTCGGGGATTTTTGTTTCCCCTGTGGATTGACAGGGTTTGTGCCCTCCACCACGCCAACACAGGAGTTGCCAAATACGCTTTTGCGTCAGGTGTGTGAAGTGTGAACTCACCCTAGTATGGGCCTCGTTCCACCGGAGGTGGAATGGGCTCCGATCCACGTCAATACTCGTGTTGCCATGCCACGACTTGGAATTTCCCCTTGTCCCTGTGGCGTTCTTCAAGCGATGGTATTGTAAGACTATTATTCACTGCGCTTATAATTAATATATGAGCTAACAGGAGAAAATGTTTCCTCTTTATTGCACGTTTATGAACACTTATGAAAATGAAAAGCATTAAGCAATGATTACAGGAGCCAAGATATGCTTGATTTCCACCACTGTAATTAACAGATCTCATCGACGTGGATTCCTCATTTCTAGCTGTTGTTAACCTTCCTGCAGTTGCAACGGATTTCTCCCTTGGAGGGGTCCGTCAGGGGCTGAATGTTCCCCATGTTGATCATGGACTGTGCAAAGTTCTTGAAGAAGGCATCCTGGCTGGTGGCAAACCGGTCGACGATCGGTGCCGTGACGCCCTGGGCTTGGGGAGAGGACTTGAGCTCCTGATCGGAGGGGAGGAAGCCTCGGTTGACCGCAAGGTTCGTGTAGTAGTTCTTGTCAAAGATGTTGGGTGTTGTAGGATCCAGGTCGTTCAAGGCCGACGCGTTGCCATTCTGCGGGCACCTCTGTGTCAGGAAATCCCTATACCCAGAGTTCAGGGTCGGGTCGGGCCGGTTCGTCCCACTGAAGTTGTAAAGCCGGCCCGTAACAAACCGGCACTGAGCCCGGCCGAATGTGTGGGCCCCTGAGAGGGCGACGAGGTCGATGTTGTGAAGGCCCACGTCCATGAACTTCTTCTCTAGTATGGTGAGGTTGTCGAAGGGCGATGGCAGGTTGGATGCGCTGGCGAAGTTGGCCGTCTTGCTGTCTAGCCTCCCCAGCAGAACGCCCCACTTTGGCCCTCCGGACTGCACGCAAGTGCAATGAAATAAAAGTCATACATCCAGCAGTTGCATGCATGCATTATCAGTCGATTGGATCCGTCTTCAAATAATGCAGTCATGGGACCCTGTGTTTTGCAGCACGACAATTGTCCTTTTGTTTGCATGCGACTAGGCTTATATGTGTGGGTGCGTGTTCCTGTTGTATATTCTTTAATTTGTACGTAGGCTGTAACTGGATAAGTGTGATATATGTTCATGTGTGTGGTGTTATGCAAGTGCTCTATTAGTCTATCGATCGATACACTAGTATAATAATATATACTACGCCAAATCAAGTCATATTTTTTGTGAAGTATATCACTTCTGCCATCATGACATTCTTTGAGCTTGGTCCAAATTTTATTGTCGCATTTTTCATCATAGACTTGATTAAACACCTCAATACTAAGAGATTCAAGAAGTGAATTTCGTGCAATAGCATTGAGTTGCAACTCCATATCATCGGCCTCGGTAGGGTTTTCAGGCCGAGTAAGAAGTTTCAATCCTAGGTTTGTCACTCTCCAAACACCTAGGCCTTTTGCTTCAAGAAAACTTGACATAAGAATATGCGAATAGGGGTAGTTAGTGCCATCAAAGTGTGGGGGCCTACATATATCAGTCCTACCGTATTTGGATGCCATTTTGTTCGTTTAGCAGGGAAGCTAAAGATCCACATATGACCCTCCGATCCTGATACCACTTAATGGGACCAAGACACCCCAAGGCGCGGAGGGGGGGATAGGGTGCTCTAAAAACTAAGGCTCCGAAAACACATATGAACACCTATTGCAAAATCTATCTTAATGTACTCTAGGTTCTCTCAATGTGTTGCAACTTCTACTACTTCAGAGTTTTGCATCTTAGGTCTAACCTATACTAACATGGTAAGTATAAGAAAGGTAAAAACAGAAGTAAGCGCAATATGAAATGCAGAAAATAAAATGGTATAGAAGAGCAAACACCCAGCACAATGATGTTACTAAGGTATCGGAAAGTTCGCCAGCTTTCAACCAGTTGTCGTTGTTTGAGCCCCTCTCAAGAGAATGCCCGCGCAACGGCATAAATTCCCTAGTCGAGTAACTCCTTGGGCGAACACGAAACTTTCCCATGCTCAAGTGGGTCTGCACTCGCCCCTCCCCGGATGCTCCTCACAGCCTTCACTTGGTAAAGCTTTGGCCAATTTATTTTTTTAGAAGGAACATGTATTCATCTTAGCACAGTACACCGCTCTTTTACAAATAAGAATCCAGAAAAAAATTACAAAGAAGTTTAGAACTCCCAATCATCTTTCTCGATGACTTCAGGGATCCGCTCGTCACCACCATCCAAACCGCGTTCTAATCATCGCCAGACGCCAGAGCCAATCTCCACAAAGTAGAGGCTGCAGATGAGGGCTTACTGCTAGGCGCAGATGCCGAGTACACCGCCTCCCAGGTGCATCGGCCAAATGCGGCACCCACGACGCAACCTTCAAATCCAACGCCCACAACCCGAGCAAAACTCGGATTTCTACCCGAGATCATATTCCTTGGGATTAAAGATGTCAACAACATCATCACCTGAAGAAGACAACGATGTGCTGGCCCTGGAACTCCAACACAAGTGTCCCTGACCTCTCCATTGGCGTCGGAGTAGATCGCCACCAGAAAACGGAAAAAGCTAGGAGAAATTATTCCCCTACAACACCGTCGCTTCCGCATCTCCGGCGCCGCCAGGAACAAGAAGCCTCAGAGGAGCCGTGGTCCTCCGGCAAACCTTAGTTCCACCACCAAACATTGATGACGAACAAACCCTAGACCTAGGAGGACTCGATCTACTAACAGATGGACCCCCGCTCCCTTGGCAACCGGCTAGAAGGCCTACGACAGAGGGAAATAGGGGCCGGAGGCGTGGACAGCGGCGGCGGCAAGTGCTGACGGCGGTGGGCATCCGCCTGTGTCGCCCCTGCAGGCGACGCAGCGGACGGTACCTATCTTCGTCCATGAATTTGTCGGGACCGGCCTCCCCAAGCTTTAGGCAATTATTCAAGGGCCTCTCCTCCCTCTCACATCTTCCGGCTGCCACTCCACAGACAGGATTGGAGGGTCTCGCAAGGCTACAAGCCTCAGACACAAACTTGGTGCACAAAAGTACCAAGTAGAGTAAGAGATATGCAAACCTCGCTATACTATAAACTACACACCTAAACTAGCACTTAACACTTTGCTAATTGCCTTGATCTTCTAAGTAGCACTTTGGTGGAATGAGCACTTAAAAGTATGTGGAACACTTAAGAATATGTTCTCTGAGCTCAAGCACCCTTGAAATAACCGGGACATAGGGTATTTGTAGCCCCAACCAAAGAAACTAGCCGTTGCAACTTCCTTGGTATCACCGATTGATTTGGTGCCCCTAAGAGAGGTACCACCGAATCAATCGACGGCGTCCCCCTCAGCTAGCCCTTAAAATTCTTCAGGTCTTTTCTTAGGACCGACAGATTCATTCCCTACTCCTTGTCACCGCTAAATGAATCGGTCGTCCCCAAAAATATATGGTACCGAATTGCGTTTTCTAGGCGTTAGTACCGACCAGAGGCCTTTACGCTGCCAAAAATACCTCAAGGACCGACTGATTAGGTTCCCTGAAAGTTGCACCACAGAATTAATCGGTGGCTTATCCACAACACTATTTTGAGCGTTTTTACGTCGTTTCTTCGCCGATTTTCGTCCCGTTTTTTTGCCACCTTTGTAATAGATTAAGAAGCATTTCTAACCATTTGCATGGCTTCAAACACAACCTAAAAAATCTACAAAAATATATCTTGAAATACATGTTAGTCCTAATGACTATGTTATCAATTGATCACCAAAATTACAAATAATGGTCAAGGGCCATTTTTCTTACAACATACCACGTAATGTAACACAAATTTTAGAAGGTATCAACAATCCATAAGCTCTCCTAGGCACAATCTTGGAGAAGCACTCCGTAAGTAGCTAGTTTTCGCTTGTACCTCGTGGCACAATACACAAATGCAAGCACATTCAGCAGTTGCAACCCTGCCATCAACCAAAAGAATTGATCAAGACGCCCCTCATTGAGGTTCTCCGGTATCCAGCCATGGCTCCCTCTTTTCCCTGTCACCGAGTTGATGAACTTTAACGTGATAGAGACAAGGTAGCTTCCTAGCGTGATCATGATGAGGGAGAAAGCCTGACACAAGCTTCTCATTGCATCAGGAGACTGCTCATACGCAAATTCTATAAAACCAACAACAGTAAATACTTTCGCTACACCTACAAAGATGTACTGTGGTCCCTGCCACAGAATTTTAATTGGGACAACAGAATTATGGTGCACTAGGCCTCTCTTCTTTGCAATGTCGAGGCGCACCATCTCAACTAGTGCAGCTGAAATCAGCGAAAGCATAGCGAAAACCATACCGACACCAATGCGTTGGAGTTCAGACAGTCCTCTCTTGATGCCAGTGATCCTACTTAGAATTGGCACGAGAACCTTGTTATAAGATGGGGCCAAGATGAGGATACAGAGGCAGTTGAAGTTTGTCAGAGTGGCTGGAGGAATGGAGAAACCATTGATATTGTTGTCCATGACTTGTCCTTGTTCGACGAAAAGAGGGAAGAAAGCTTCAGCAGTGTTGAAAATTACGCCAGCTAGTAGTACAGGAAGCATTCTTGCCAAGATCTTCAGTTCCTCCACTTGTGTCACTGTGCAAAGCTTCCATGGACTAGGCATATTACCGGACGTTTTGTCAGAGTCAGTGATGGTGGCAGCTCGATCAAAGAACCTAATTGCAACAAACTCTAATTTATTACAGAGATAGAGAAAAGTGTCATAGATATTAAACTTACAACTAAAACTAGATAAAGAATGACTGAATGCAGAGAAGATTGTGTTTTAACTTTTAAAAAAGGAACTCTGAATGGCATACCTTAGTCCATCAGTATGCACCAGCTTCCTGCTCCCAACGATTGCTGATTCCTTGCCCGGCATTTCATAAAGAAGAGAGCTGTCATCTGGCACATCGACATGGAGCTTTCGTGTGGCTGCAACAACAACCTGGCAAATCCTAGTGAGGGCGCTTCCTCCCGGTTTCTGGTACCTGTAAAGCTTCATACATGCAAGAAAACCTGCAATCCCGGCCGCTGAGAACAGCGTAGGAATCCCAAAGCCCCATCCCCATCCACTGTTGTCCTGAACCCACACAAGGAGCGTGCTTGCAACGAAGAAACCGCCATTGACAGCGAAGTAATACCAGTTGTAGTATAGCTCCTTCTGCAGCTTCTCTGTTCCATCTGTGTCGTCGAATTGGTCAGCCCCAAATGTTGGAACACATGGCCACATTCCACCTAAGCCTAGAGCAGTCAGGAAGAGGCCCATAGATGGCAAAAACTCGTGAGGAATCACCACTGTGTACATGTTTGATGGAATCACCGCTGAAAGTGTAAGTAGAACCATGCCCTACGAACAGAAGTTGCTCAATGAGTTGTAATAATGAACAGCCAGATGTAACAGATGATAAGGATTATGGAGGCCGAGATCTCTTTCATTTTTCTTAATTAAATAGACTATGCTTTTGTCTAAAAAAAAGAAGTAAAACAAATTTGAGATTAAAAAAATGTGGATTAGCAATAATTGCTTGTAAATATTTACCGAGAGGCACGCACTTACCATAGTAAAGATTATTAGGGAAATCACAATAGTTCGATGTCTACCCCAATAAGAATCTGCCAAGAATGCTCCAAGAAGAGGAGTGAGGTAGCAGGTGCCCTGCCACGAAGCGATATTGCTCGCTGCAGTGACATTGCTTTGCTGCTGTACTTTTGTCAGGTAACTAACCAGGTTTGTCCCAACACCATAATACGCCATAGCACCGCAAAACTCGCCACCTGAATAAAAAACAAGGATCAACAAATGTAAGGCATTGACGGACTGAGTGCCCTTATCGCTGGAATGCATGTTAACTAGCTTATTGAGTCCTAGTAGAACGGAACACCATATACGTATATATTACCTAAAATGGAGTAGCAGGCTGCCCAGTTTCCAGTACGTTTCTTAGAAGCTGGATTCCCTTTGAAGTCAATGGAGCCATTACAGGTATATCGTTCATTTTCCTGCAATCAATCTTCTTTTTAAACTACCCCCTCTATCCAGGAGTACAGTAAGCATTTCCAACAATTCTAAGAACAAACCAAGGGACCAGAGAAAAGTCCATTTTACCCCTCATTAAACAAGCACAAGTGCACAACCTCTCTTGATTGCTTTAACTACACTAAATCCCTATATATATCTGTGGATAAATAAAAACCGTACCCCTACAAATGCCTATAGTCGTCAACAGATGTAGTGCCCATTTGATGGTAAAATAGTCATTGCGTAACTAAAAGTAGTTTTGGTTTGTTTTGCTGTAAATTACTATTTAACTACTGCTGTAAACTTATCAGCACATGAAGCATTGACCCCATGTTACCCTCTAAGCTAGTCTCCAAGAGCCAAAACACAATGGGAGTTCTAATAAACAAAAATTACCTGCTGGCTACAGGGGAAAACAACGGAGTGGATGGCGGACTCCGCCGGTGTGTCGTCTTTGCTGATCACAGTCGACGAGCACTCAGCCACTGGAGCTCCATCTCCCACCTCCATGCCGAAGCCGTAAGAGAAAGAGCAGCAGGTGGCGCCGGTGGATGCCATCTCCTCGCGTCCTCCTGGCGCCAATAAAGCAGAGGATCCGGCGCAGCATCGAGGCCCGCTCCACCGCTCCTCGGAGTCTGCCATGTGCAGCTGCACGCCGCCGCAATGGCGCACCGACACTGCCGCCGCCCTCCGTGCGGCGGCGAGGCTTGCGAGGAGGGCGTCGCACTAGAGGGAGCACGCCATTGGGATCTCGAGAGGAACGGACTCTTAAAGCAAAGGCTCACTCGTGCTGCAGCCATGGCACGTCGCCACGAGCACGTGCAGAGCATGGCGCAGGACGCGCATCTCCTTGCGTCGTATGGGTCGAATAAACGAGCGAAAACATCCATGCTTGCTCGTGCCGCATCCTGCCAGCCAATGAGCCAATTGTATGTCTCACCTGTCTCTCGCCATCCTTCTACTTTAATGTTCTTCCTTTTCACCAGCGTTATGGCACCCTGTGTGTGCCGCTGTTTTCCACTTGGTTGGTCGGCTTGGGTGCCTTTCGCCAAGTGTCCTATGCGCCAACATGTGGCACCTTTTACTTCTTGCATGTACACACAGACACTGCGATTCTGCTTGTTCCCCTGTTTCTCTTTCTTTTTTTTTCCCTTCATACACTGATTTCTCTTCTTTGTTTGGAATCCAGCTTTTGCACCATTTGTTTGGATCAATAAGTGGACGAAACAAATGGTGTAGAAAAATGCTAGGGCTTTCCCAGTCAGTGTCCTGCTAACAATGAAGCCATAGCCGTTTGTTTGATGAGAATTAATCTTTAGCCAGCAGGCAGCAGACCACAACCAGCTGCAAGCAGCTCCGGTTGGTTAATCAACAATACATATATTAATGCACGAACTACCCAATTACTTGTTTTATATTTTTTATTTGATTATGCATTTGCAATTTGATTTCTGAAATATATGTAATGGATTCAAGATCATTAATTTTGAAGGTGATAATTAATTCAACCGGGTAAAGGGTAAACATACAAAGTCTCCACACTTCCTTTTTGTTTCGAATAGTAGTATTTTAAAATATTTTGAACAGTATTGTACTGCTGCAATTGACATGATTGGCAACATCTTATCAAGTAACACAAATGTTCCAACTTAAATACTTAATATAGTACTTCAGTAACCTTACTTACCATAGTATATAATATATAAGTGTTCCCAAACCGAAACTAGCAGAAGAAACTTATGTAGCTATTTTGCGCTTGTACCTCATGGAACAATACGCAAATGCAAGAAGGTTCAGCAGCTGCAATCCAGCCATCAACCAGAATAGCTTATCAAGACGCCCTTCATTCATGTTCTCCGGTATCCAACCTTGGCTACCTCTTCCCTCTGTTATTGAATCGATAAACATTAACATAACAGACACAAGGTAGCTCCCAAGCGTGACCATGATGAGAGAGCAAGCCTGGCATAAACTTCTCATGGCATCTGGTGATTGCTCATACGCAAATTCGATGAAACCGACCACGCTGAACACCTTCGCGACACCTACAAAGAAGTATTGCGGTGCCTGCCACATTATATTCATCGGAACGGCAGCGTTCTGGTGCACTAGTCCTTTCTTTCTTGCAATGTGAAGACGCACCATCTCTACTATTGCAGCTGAAACCAGTGATAGTATTGCAAAAACCATACCGACACCAATGCGTTGTAGCTCTGACAGTCCTCGCTTTGTACCAGTGATCTTGCTCACCATGGGCATGAGAACCTTGTTGTATGCTGGGGCCATGATGAGAATGCAGAGGCAGTTGAAGGTTGTCAGAGAGGCCGGAGGTATTGAGAAATGAGCTATGTGGTTGTCCATGACCCCTCCTTGTTCAATAAAAAGTGGGAAGAAAGCTTCAGCTGTGTTGAAGATTATGCCAGTTAGAAACACAGGCAGCATTCTTGCAAAAATCTTCAGCTCTTCCACTTGGGTCACGGTGCAAAGCTTCCATGGATTTGGTGCGTCAAAGAACTTCCCATCAGAGGAAGTTATAGTGGCAGCTCGATCGAAGAACCTAAATACCACAATCATTTAAGTATTATATTATTACAGAGAAAACTTATATGCTTTTAAAATTTAGTATGGATAGCAAAAGTGACTAGATGGGCAGAACATTGTGTTCACGAAACCTTAGTCCATCAGTGTGCATTAGCTTCCTGCTTCCCACAATCGCTGATTCCTTCCCTGGCAGTTCATAGAGAAGAGAGCTATCATTTGGCACATCCACAGTTATCTTGCGAGTGGCTGCAACCACAACCTGGCAGATCCTAGTAAGTGCGCTTCCCCCAGGTTTCTGGTACCTGTACAGTTTCATGCTGGCAAGGAATCCAACAATTCCAACCACTGAAAACAATGTTGGGATCCCAAAACCCAATGCCCACCCGCAGTTGTCCTGAACCCACACTAGGATCGTGCTCGCGAAGAAGAAACCACCATTGACGGCAAAATAGTACCAGTTGTAGTAGATCTCCTTCTCTGCCTTCTCGGCCGCATCGGTATCGTCAAATTGATCGGCTCCAAATGTGGGAACACATGGCCAGATGCCACCTAAGCCGAGAGCAGTCAGGAATAAGCCCAGAAAAAGCAAGGAATCCTGGGGGGAGGCCACCAGTACTGTATGAAAGCTTGCTGGTACAATTGCAGAAAGTGTCAGTAAAATCATTCCCTGCATAAAAAGTATACGAAATGATGAACCCAGTTCAGAACATCTTAACTGAAAAATTATGTTCAAACGAAACCTAACAGAGCATGAAGATTCTTAGATATATCTATACTTACAACTGTAAATGTTGTCAGGGAAATCAGGATTGTTCTGTGTCTTCCCCAGTATGAATCTGCCAAGAACGCTCCAAGAAGAGGACTAAGGTAGCAGGTGCCCTGCCAGGAAGCGATATTGCTAGCAGCAACAACGTTGCTTTGATTATGTTCTTTTGTCAGGTAACTCACTAGATTTGTTCCAACTCCATAGTACGCCAGAGCACCACAAAATTCACCACCTGTGAAGAATATGGGAAGAAAATCAAATAATAATCTATACATCAGACAGTAGTAGCACCAGATTATAAAGCGAAAGATCCTTATGCACATCCCACTCTGGGATGCCGTAAGCTGAAAACGAGATATCAGCTTCCGATTACCTAGAATCGAGTAGCAGGCTCTCCATTTCCCAGTATGGTTTTTAGATGCTGGATTGCCTCTGATATCAACAGATCCATTGCAAGTATATTCTTCACAGTCCTGCAATGCATGATTAGCCAAATGACATCCGGTTAGCATTTCCTGCTCACTCCAAGTCACAGGTACCAAAGATTTGTGGATGTACTATTACAGGCTTTGAACAATCCCATTGGTAGTGCTGATAGTTCCATTACGCAAGCAAATAAAAACTAGATTTGATATAGTTCCATTACGCGAAAAAATTAAAAATAGGTTTGATACTTAATAGAGTAAACAAATTATCCATCGATCAACCTTCATATCATGATGTCACGTTACTATATAAGGGGACGGCATGACCACATGTCATTGAAGTATAGCTTGCATCCAGCTAGTGACACTGCCAGGTCAGCCTTAATTTTTTTGAACTAATATTTTTTTAATACGCAAAAAGTGAAAAGAGACATGAGCCGGGGATCAGCAGGCAAAGCGTCGACAGGGGCCGGTTACCGGTGACATCAGTGGAGTTGCTTCCTTGCTGGCCTCCTCCAAGTCCCCTATCTCCTCGCCATTGCTGGCCTCCGGCAGATTCGTGAAGCTTGACAGCAACAAGGCTTGAGTGCCGGAGCATTTGCTTCGGCACGGGTTCTCCTTGTCTGCCATCTTCCGGCTGCCCTGGAGTAAGGCACCGATGGTGATGATGCAGCAGAGCAGTGCCTTATTTCGCCAAGTAGGATGCATACTCGCATCGTCACATGTGCTTGCATGACTAACAGCTAGTGTGTTGTTGTGCCACATGGAAGCGTATGCAGGATATGGCCGACTTTACTTGGCATGGGCTGACTAATAAACGAGTTATGACTCCATACTTGAGTGTTCCAAGCCACACCTATCCACCTTGTGTCCTACACACAGGCTACTGCCTCACGAGTCACCACTGCTGGCGTTCTATTTTTTTTTTCTTAAACTGGCATGAGCTGATGAGCATCCTCTAATTTTTTCCTTCGTCAGTTCATGGCGCCTCTCCCCAGCCATGGTGCCTGCTCTATACCAGCAAGCTAAGGCCTCAACATCTCCTATTTCAATTCACTCAGTCAGTGCCGCCGGTGAAATAAGATGGCACCCGCGCCAGCCAGTCGCTCCCTAGGCTTTGATTGGCCAACAAGGCCACATCTAACTTGGGCCGAAATCAAATAGGGTCTGACTAGACTTGAATCCTATTTGATATGATCACCGAATTTGTACAACTTTCTAGTCACAGGTCCGGAAGATTTCTGTTGTGTATGGTCATGTAATTGTACTTCAATTTTGAATGCACTAGCCTATCAACCCGAGCTGCCGCACGGGCTAATTAGAATTAATAGAAAAATTAAAACTTATAGCTAAAAATTATAATTATGTATCGCACTCTATAATTTATCTGTTAAATATGTTAAACACAATACTCTAAAGATAGTTATTATTATCTAATTACAATATGTTTACTTAGCCATAATTTTTTGACATAGCATCACACCTCCATATATGTTTTTTTATTGTTTGAGCTATGTGAATAATATAAAAATTTATTCACATGTCTTCTCTCATATATGAATATGACACAATAATCTTAATAATGATAGAAATAGTAATTTAAAATTTTACATTGGTGCATCATAGGATTTCTTTTATAATATATATTCTAGAATAAGATTTAGGGGGGGCTTACAATGGTACACCTCTTTACCTTTAAGGACGTAAGATTTCAATTAAATATGGACCCTTCGATATACATAGAGAAAAATCAATTAGAAAATATGAACCACTTATTAACCACCTCCTTAACTACCGCCGGCCACATACATGCATGTATGCACAATATTACTCCAACTCCTTTCACATTTGTGCATAGGTTTTGATTTTGTTTCCTCGTTTCTTGTCATCCACGGACCCACAATCAAGTTCACATTATTACTATTACAGACAAAAAGTGGCCATCTCAATCATATAGACATTAAAAATGTTCAGATTTTGAATGACAATAAATGGCTATGTCATGTACACATAGAGAGGAAAAAAGATAAACCATCATTAATAGAGAGAAAAAACCATTCAGACTATTGGCATGCCACATTCACATTGAGTGAAAAGAAAAACGAAGCATCAACTGAGAAAAAAATTCAGGTAATGGGTATGTCACGTTCAAGTCGAGAGAAAAATAAACATGAAGAATCAGTAGTAGAGAACACGAGCGGGCGAAAAAAAGGAAAAAAAAGAAAAAGTAACTACATCTCCTTTTTTATTGGATCTAGTAAGATATTTTCATAATTTTATTTATTTTTAAAATTGAAAAGAATATAGATAAAAAATTATTCTGCTACCTCCTAAGACGTAATATATCATCGTTTAGATTACCATAGCAAACCACTTACTTAGTCACAATTTTTTCACACATCATCACACCTCCGTATGTGTATTATTGTTTGAGCTATGAGAATAATATAAATTTTTTTCTTGTGTCTTCTCTCATACATGAATATGGCGCAACAATGTTAATAACGATAGACATAGTAATTTAGAATTTTATATTGGTGCATCTTAAGATTTTTTATAATATAGAATTTAGATTCAAATTAGGTATAATCTATATTCAGATTTAGATATGGACTTTGCTACAGTACACTAATGATCTCTTAGGAGGTAAGAGTTTAAATAAATCTATGCCACTGAATATTAAAGAGAATAACATAAATTAACTACAGCAAAAAAGTCAGTTATTCTAATTACGTTGCTCCCATAAATCTAGGAGGCAGTTGCTTGCGTCTATTTCTGTGCACAAACACCACACGTTTGTTACGTTGCTGGTAAATAGGCATGTGTTAGTACATGACGATCTCTCTTGTTCGGAATTTTTAAGTTCCTCACACAGTCACACATATCACGTTAGGTAAAAAAATGTTACACCGAATAAACATTGGCGTTGGGATCATATATATGGGCCAGATTATGTTGGAACCAACCATTGCGCATGTCAGAACTTACAAAATAACATTGGCGACGTTGAAGGTTTGCTTTGTATAGGCACACGTCGCTGATTATTAAATTAAATAATGTATAAATATAATTTCAATCTATTACCTTCTCGGAGGTAATATTTTGTTATAACCATCCAGATCGACTCAAATGGATGGTTCACAGTTATTTCGGAGTACCATAGCAAAGCCCTTTGGATATATACATAGGGGCTACTTCATATTTATTAGTTAATGAATAATTATTAAATAAAATATATTAGTTTCCATGTAGGATCCTAGGTGGATGTTTTGTTTTTTTGAGAGAATTTCTAGGATTTTTCTATTTTTTTAGGCTGTCCACCTAGGATCCTAGGTGGCATCACCTGGAGCCTTCAAAAGGAGCCTCCAATTAGTAATAGTAAGATAGAGAACATTGAACATAGACTCACCAACTCAGAGGCATCATGCACCAAATTGTTTGAAAGTTTCTTCTACATTTACTCTGATTACGCTTATTTATGTCTTAAAATCAAGTGTTTGGATCCCCCTTTAGCTCCCTTCACATCGGATACTTAAATACTAATTAAGAGTATTAAATATAGACTAATTATAAAACTAATTATACATATGGATTCTAATTTGCGAGATGGATCTATTAATTCCAATTATTCTACATGTTTTGACATTGCGCTACTACAACAACCATTTGCTAATGATGGATTATTTAGGCTTACTAGATTCATCTCACGAAGTAGCTTGTGCTTCCACTATTAGTTTTATAATTAGTTAAAAAAAATTCTACCTAATCAGCATCCGAACATTCGATGTGACATGGGCTGCACTTTAGCTCAATGATCCAAACACCTCACCTTGCTTGGCATGTTTAAGAAGATGCAATTCAGCATTTAAAACAAATCACATCAAAGAATGGAATTCTACTAATAGAACAGCATTTACCTGCCTAATTTAGTAGCTAGATCAAATTTCCATGCCAAAACTAACTCTAGGCTCCATTTTAGGAAGTATGATTAATTATTTGCCTTGTCAAACCAAGGAAATAAACACTGTAACTTCCACAAAAACAGAACCGATCAATTGCTTGTAAATGGACAGAAAAACTTGTAATATTTATACTTTCTCAGAACCACTACCTTCGTTCAGAAAACAAGCAACTCTGCTTGGCATTGAGATAAGGCTAAGTTGTGACCTGTGAAGTGCTGCCATGGAGAAGAGGAAGAAGACCACCCAGCTCTTCCCCACTGATGGAGCGACCCTTCATTATGTAAACACTAAACCAAGCCTCTCACGAGATGCAGATGCCTTTTGTACACCAAAGTTTGTGAGGAGGAAAGAGGTGAAGAAAAAAAGAGGATCGGATGAATAAAAAGACCATAGCCTTTATTCATCAGAAACTCAGTTTATCACGGAGAAACCCCAAAATACGTCTAAATGATAGACAGAAAGACCTTCATTCAAAAAAAAAAAAAGATAGACAGAAAGACCAGCTTGCCCCGTCACTGTCACGCTGCGAATGAGGCTAATTATTTGCTGAACATATATAGCAATATTAAGCCATCGGGGTGGGGTGACCAGCTGGTATACCAAAGCCATAAAATCATCAAATCAGTTTATGCTCATTTGTTTATTCCCACTCTCATTTATTTTATTTTTTACTGAATTCCTTAATGTGTACTTCTGATTCTTGGGCGTACTAGATATTCAGAAATACCAACATTTCAGCTGATCGAGGTGGTGCTTACTTGCAAGTGGCACAAGTTGTTGGCCCAATATGTAAACATACGTACCTTCTGACCTGTACGATTGATTTGAGGTGATTATAAAACTTAATATACTCATTCTTGAAGCAGATCAACGGAAATGATGTTGGATTTCCTCATTATAAGCGTTGACAATAACAACATTTTCTTTAGCACTGCGAATCCAAACTTTGATCGTGTACTAATTTAATGCATCTCGAGATATTTTTTGTTATAAAACTGCATTATTTGTACTTCTGAACTTAATTTCATGAAGCTGTACAGGGTGGCTCGAGCAAAACCAGAGCAATGTGCTGATCTGGAGTGGTTGAGCCTATCCTGCTTGGCGATTTGAAGTTGCAGGGTGTGCTAGAGTCAAAATGAGTGCAAGACACACTGTAGGCACATTTATGTCCAAAAGGTTGTCAAGTTGGGGGATCCATGACAATTAGCATATACTTAGTGAGTGATTAATACTAGATTAAGCCTAGTTTGAGTGATACAGAAGATCATACTACCTTGCGCTTGGTTCAAGATATAAGCCTATTTTTATTTGTGCATGGACACCTTAGAGTCTCACTGACAAGTTTGTCGATCCTTCGACTTTTGGTGTGGAGCAGTGGAGACAAACATGTGTAGGGATGTGGAGATCTTTGGCATTTAGGTCATCTACCTTAGTGACAGCCAATGTGGTACCCAAAAAAAACTAGCGATAATAAGGAGTTTATCCTTCACGGACTTCTAACAAGGTTTAGGATAGCATTTGTTGTCGGTACCACCTGACAAATACTTGTTCCAACTTGTGCTCTTACTCTTTTATGTTTTCACATTTTATACTTGCAATATATGTGCCATTAAATTTTTTGGATTTCTTCTGGGTAGGATTTGTGTTGGGTTGGAAAACCCTTTATGTGTGTGTGCGCAAATACTAGGTTAACCTTTGACACAACATCTACATATTTAGAAATAGTTTAGTTGGGGGAGAAGTGGAAAATACACTGTAGTAACTTTACTGGAAAGCGTGTTCTGTGAGGTAGAGGAATAGTAAATTTCCAATAAATAGTAAATTTCTAGAGAAGTTTTCTAGGAACTAAACTACTTCAGTAAGTTTTTATAGTTTTCACGAAGAGGTGGAAATATATGGCCTAATTCACACCATTTCCTTCTTAGTCCATATATTACAACTGACTATATATATTATTACAACTGACTATATATATTATTATTTGTCCAAACCATTTTTCACATCCATTAGAAGCTTAAGACAGAATGAACCAAGCAGCATGAGAGACCTTCTTTAAGGTATCCCAGTGTCAGGCTGTCTCTTTTCCCAATCAGTTAAGGCTATGCATATGCCTAGCTGCAAGAACAGTGAGCTGAGGACAGTGAATCAATGATTAAACTGGGGAAACCAAAACAGACAGCAATCAACGTTTGGTGACAGGTTTCAATAATGAAGTCATGTTGTGTTCCCCAAGGACGGGGCATATAGGCCATGCTTAAAAGTTGATAAG
The DNA here is from genome assembly GCA_015342445.1 of Digitaria exilis. Lineage (NCBI taxonomy): Eukaryota > Viridiplantae > Streptophyta > Magnoliopsida > Poales > Poaceae > Digitaria > Digitaria exilis. The sequence goes on from JACEFO010001631.1 coordinate 139,371, forward strand.
TGACTTACTGTGTCCACAAGATTTTTCCTAACCTATGTCTATGAACCCATCGCTTCTACCCACTACTTATATAATGTTTCATTACATTTCGAAGGACTCACGTGGGAGGAGATCGAAACGTAAACTTGCATAACTCAGCTACATTTGGAGCTCCATAATTCTCCTATCATTTTGATATAACACCCGATCTTGATGGATTGTCATTATTGCAGAACATGTGCAGTAATCATGGTACGGCGTTCAGTCTAAATTAAAGCATATAAATTGGATGCAGTCACTATTTTGCAAGAAATAAATAATAGTCATGCATAGCCACTGCCAAAGCTGATTATCTGCATCGATGAGAATAATACTAGTGTCCACTATTACTTATTAAAAGTAGATCAGGTATATGTTCAGTGTACTCTCTATAGATGCACCCGGTTGCTCAAGATAAGGTCACAAATCTGTGTATAGATCTATCATCTATGGATCATATAGAAAAACAAGAAGGCACATACTTCTGCAAACAATTAACAGTTTCACAAAAAACATGAGTAGCATGCTTCAGAACTGATAGAGAATTGAGCAATGACCTGTATAGTTGGTGTGCCATGGAGTGGAAGAAGAGGCAGCCTCTCCCCTTGCTGTGACTCACTGATTGAGCTTCCTTTCATTGTGTTTGCAATTCACTCCACTCACTAGTCTGCACCTCACTCATAGGCTGCAGTCTTTATATTGCAGAAGGTGTAGGCCAGTAATGGAAGTGAACCGAAAGGACCCGATGATTCGGCTCTTCTGCATCAGTAACCGTCAGTCTGTCCCACGCGGAGAAAAGCTAAACGTTTCCCAGTCATTGTCCCGTTTGCAACGGGCCCGAAGCTCACCTGTTACACTATAGGTCCCCTCCGCCTCCGAGCCTTGCGCCAGGTCCCTGCCCCGTCGCCTTCAGCCACCTGTTTCTCCTCACCTTCGGCCTCCACCCTCTAATATATTTTCTACTTACATTTATTTAATAATTTTCTTTCCTCTTTCATAATTGCCTTAGGGCTCAGACCGTGGTTTCGAAACTTTGACCTAACTTTCTATCTCGTATTAAATTTCTTCCAAGTGACGCGTTGTTTTCTCCGACCGTGGAGTGTTTTTCATTGAGAGATCGAGCGTTAACCTAGTTCTCTTTGAATAGGAATTTGTTCTATTTTTCCCTTGGTGTATGCTCTTCACTGATGATGTGGTGCTAGTTGACGAGAGTAGAACATGTGTTAATGGGAAGCTAGAGCTATGAAGATGCACATTGGAGTCGAAGGGGTTCAGACTTAGCAGGACCAAGACTGAGTACATTATCTGTGATTTTAGTGGGACTAGGCACGAGGATGGAGACGTTAGCATCGATAGGCAGGTAATGCTCCAAAAGGATACTTTCCGGTATTTGGGATCGATGTTGCAAAATGGTAGCGACATTGATGAAGATGTTAAGCATAGAATTGCAGCTGGCTGGTTGAAATGGCATCAAGCTTCTGGCGTCCTCTGTGATAGAAGGGTTCCTCAAAAGCTAAAAGGTAAGTTCTATAGGACGGCGATCGGACCGGCGATGTTGTATGGGGCAGAATGCTGGCCTACTAAAAGGCAGCATGTCCAGCAACTGAGTGTAGCACCCATTGCGGGTACACAAGAAGGGATAGAGTCCGGAATGAGGATATTCAGGAGAAGGTCGGGGTGGCACCCATTGAGGAGAAATTGATCCAACATCGGCTGGAGGTGGTTTGGACATGTCCAACGGAGGCCTCCTGAGGCGCCTGTGCGTAGTAGAGTTCTAAAGCGGGCCACTGATGTAAAGAGGGGTAGAGGTAGACTTAGATTGATTTGGGATGAGGCGTTAAACAAAGACCTTAAGGAGTGGAATATTTCCAATGAAGTAGCTTTCGATAGGACCGCTTGGAGACTAGCTATCAACGTGCCTAAACCTTGAGCTTGTTTCTTGGGTTTCATCTCTAATCTACCCCAACTAGCTTGGGACTAAAGGCTATGTTGTTGTTGTTGTTGTTGTTGTTGTTGTTGTAGTGGACATGTCATTCTGATCCCTAGTAATACTACTGGCGGCGGAGGATCTACCCATCCCGGTGCCTCTAGTGATGGCTAACAGCGATGTCGGATGTTAATGTCGGTTCAACCTCAGAGAATATGGCCGATGTGGTTTCAACATTTTTTACTCCCGCAGTGGTGGAGTCTGGTGTCTGTTAAAACTACGATTCTCGTTGTCAAATTTGGAGAAGTTCTGCTTATCTCGATGGTCATGACTCATGGTGCCGACCCCTGGGGGGTGAAAGATGTTATACTCGTGTTGCAAACCCTATGGTCCGAAGATGTGTGGGGCCGAGAAAGTGACCCAGTGGTGAGGGAGGAGGGTTGAATGAGAGCCCCGACGAGAAGTTGGCTTATGACCCAATGTACACAAGATACATGTCTTCTAGTCGCCAAGATCACACGCTTCACTCATGATGTGTTAACCCTAGGAGCGATTAGGAAATCTCAAGCCAATGCGGAAGCCAAACACTAGGGATAAAAGTGGTATGGATATTTCCCGCGAGTCTCAGGCCTTAAATGGTACAGTCCGTATCCGGAACCGAAAAATCAATATTCGACCGTATCCGTATCCGCATAACAAAAGTTGAATGTCTATTGTAGATATATAATGTATATCAATGTCCGATGCATATCCGACATATTTTGTACTTTCCGTATCTGAATCTAATTCGGCAAAAAAACAAATATTCGTATCGTATCCGGGTATATCCGTCCGTATCCGATCCGTTTTCATCCCTACCAAACACAACTCTATTGTGCTACAGTTCTCAAAATAAAAATACGAAAGGTGCAGCACACTTCTCACGGCCAAGAAAGGTACACTCCGAGTAAGTGAATGAAAGCGAGCGACAGGTAGTACAAACTGCAAGCACTGGACCAATTTCCTTACAAAAGATGACTTCAAGAGACAGTGATCACGATACCATAAGCAAAAGATAGCATTAGTGGAGCTTCTTAAAAACACAGCTACTGAACTCATATACTGATCAATTCATACAATAATTTCACTCCACAATAAGTGAGCAGCTAGCAGTTCCTTCAGATACACATAGCATGTAACCTTTTGCAGAGAGGATAAAGAGGTACAGTACATGTGCATCAAAACATTTACCGTGTGGATCAATTCATTTTAGAGACTCTGACCGAACACACAATTCCTGGATAGATTAAACAAATCAAGCTCTGATTGCTTACTGTAGCCTGAGAGTGACATTCGAAAGCTTGGTTGATTGTATTGCTTACCTGCCGTAGGAAATTAGCCCAGTCACAACAAATGCAGAGCACAAGAGGGACAAGAGAAAGTCTGAACTCTTAAAAGAAAATTTAGGCACGAATAGCCAAGTCCAAAACGATTGACGACAACCAAAAACCAAACTGCAGTAAGAGAAACAAGTATCTGGTGCCTTAAATCTTGGGACGAAATCTAGGCCAACGAATGATTCAGAAACCACAGGAGAGTAACCTTCCAGAGCCTAGCGGAACAAGAATGGGAAGTCCTGCTCCCCTTCATGCAATCAAAATTCGATCTGCAGCACGACTCTGAATCACAGGAAATTTGAGCCTTGAGCTCCTCATTATAGATGAAAACAGATCCACGAAGAACCCTCCAACTGATTCAGACCTAAACAATAATTTGATGAAAAACAGTGAAACCTAGGCAAAGGACCAGACATGGGGAACCATCAAAATCACAAGATTCGAGTGGGGGATTTGCCAGGCAAATATCAGAGACGAGTTCATAGTTGCACTAGAAAATAATTCACCAACGTGATTTGTCTCAAAAGGATCACAAATTCCTCGAACGAAAATACTCCAAAAATTTAGAAAAATTCAATTGAGACAAGAGAGGAACGGGACTTCCATCAGATCGAGGATTTTTTCCTTGCGAACGTACCTTAGCATGTATTTCAGTAGGAAGAAAGTAGTTTACATACATTTCTTGATGCACGTCTACCAGGGTTGGCATACACAAGCACACAATGGACTAAAAACAGAGAAAAAAATTGAAGACAAGGCCAACAATTAAATAGCCCACAAGCTGCCATGGAAGAGAAAGAAAACACAACCCCCACGGAACCCATCGAGCCAATCCAAACGACCAAATACATGTCAGCCTACACAAAATACACCACCACCGAGGTCACATATAGAAGCCATGAGGCAACAAGGGGGTGTTCAAGTATCCATTAGAAGCAATAGCACCATGGTAACAAAGCATCTGCCATAATAGGAATAGCAAGGGAGGTAAAGTATCCGCCAGAACGATCGAAGCAGGGGCGTTAAAGCATCCGCCAGCACAACGATGGGAAAGTATCCGCCAAAGTAGTCGTAGCTTTAGCAAACAAAGGTGGTGAAATGTCAAGGGAGCACAAGTAGGCAACACATAAGAAGACAACCACCCCTGCAAGCCACAAGGCAACTAGGCTGCCAGCAGTGGAAGCGTATAGAGCAATCCCAAGTCGACGCCCTCAAGAGGAGTTTGAAGCAGGGATCAGATCTGGCGGCGGTCAGGGAACAGGTGGCGTCTAGGGTTTGTGGAGTGGGAGTGGAGAGGGAAGGAGAAGGAGGCGTAACACAGCGAGTTGGCTTCGTCGCCGCCACAAGCAACGGTGGTGGCGGAGTGGGGGTCAAGGAGCAGGAGCGTGGGGTACGGGAGCTTTTTTGTGCCTAGAGAGAGGAATTGTACATTAGAACAAGCTGGGTTAGGCCCCATTAGTTTCTTGAAAATTCCAGGTGAAAATTCTCTCCAAAACATCTAAATATTTTTTCCAATCAAACGGGGCCTTATAGAGTTCTTAGGCTAATAAACCTCCCTCATCCTGCCCATTTGGTAGGAATTCTAGAGAAAGAGTAATCATCCTCTTCTCTCTAATCCCTTCTTATGAAGTGCACCTGGCCTAACCCAATAGGAAAGAAAACGATGGAAAGAGCGAGAGCCGAAGAATTCAGACTCTAGTCTATATATATGAATATATGACCTAAACACCAAGTACTAATGGTCTAGATTCTTATAGTAGCATCGGATGGCCATGCCACGTTCGCAACTTTGCTTCGCCTTGACGCAAGATTTGTGATGGCACCACATGCCTTTCATCTCGGATGCCCAGCCGCACTGGGTTTGCCCCTGGTTTTGAGTATCGAAACAGGAAACCTGTCGGCACACTAGTTTTGAGTCCCCAACGACCCAAACCCTTCATCACTGTTGTGTAGTCACCACGCAACCTCCACGATGTCGATGTGTGTCCAACCTCCAACAAGCCTTGATGCCTTCAAATCTTTCGTGCTCCCGCCGCAAGGGGCGCCTACTCGGGTTGCGGCCGTCTTTCTCGTACAACCTCATGCTTCCTTGCTGGTCCATGTACTATGCGAGTCACCCATGACTCCACCCGATCTCGTCAGGTTTCTTAGCACAAGTCTACTCGCATTCATCCCCGAAGTTTTAAGTTGGTCTTTCACCTGACACCATGGGCTGCCACGTTCCATCCTACACATGCACTTCACAAGTCAAGGTAAGCATCAACACACAATGATTGTCAATCACTCATCATCCGAGCCTCCCAGGGTGACCACCATTGGTCTTGAGTCTCCCCCTTAATGAGTGCAATGACAACACACCTTGCAAATGGACATTATAAATGATAAAATGAATATAACACGAACATCTCTCCAAAATGAACCAAGAGAAATGTAAAGGCAACTAAAGATCACAGGAAGAAGCAAATCTTAGTACCCTAAGACAAGGGCAACAATTTGACACAACTCAGAAAAAAATTCAAAAAGTACAAAAAGGTAGAAAAATGCCCCCCTTTAACATATATCACAAAACATCCCATAGCTAAAGGCTCCCCTTTCAAATGGGTGTGAACTCAGGTATGAATTGTTGTCTCCAAACTTGGCCTATATTGTATTGACGGTCGTTAAATACTATATTTAGCCGTCAACTTTCACGGAAAATAACGACCAAACTTAGTGCTAGGAATTCATTGCTAATTATTTCCGCGAGTTTTGGTGAATTGTTTGTGACATGAAGCCACGTTGGAATACAAGTATTAAGTGCGCAAGACCTAAGTAAAGTGGTATAGCTAGAAGGAAGCGTATCCTATGGAAACCAGTTTCCATGGAAACTATGAAAACTCTCCTCTAGACCATAGGATCTCCATCTAATGACTACTATGAAAGGTGGGACAATTTCACAGATAACCTCTTCCACCGCCTCCCATCCAACTACAAACAGAAGCCCTGTTACCCCCTCCGTTACGCTCTGTCACTACCGGCCTCGCGATCCCCGTTCAGTGCCGAGCGCTGATGCCGCCCTTTCCTGTTTGCAGCACGCGTGTGGATCCTGTCACCGCGTACACGCACCATGGGCGCCTGGACCACGATGATGGAACCCTGGGCCCCTGTCACCGGCCTGCCGCGAGAACGCATCGTCCTGGTACCCTGGACGTAGAACACGAATGCCCAAGGCACGACGCGCCCAGAAAGCTCAAGCCCCTGCTTGCGAAAGTATGCTCCATTGCAGGTAGTAAGTACCCCACGTGCTGAGAGTCGCTGCTGTGTCACTGCTCAGCGTTAAGAGTCATCCTGAACTGAACCGATGAATTTCGCATGTAGGATAGAGTGGTATTTGCTGCCATCTGCGCTCGCAGGTCCAGAGTCCAGACGACAGCAGGGAACGATGCTGTTGGATGCGCATGTCGGGCCCGGTGGAGGGTGCGCGTCCGATCTGAACTATCGTCTACTGCTTGCTCGCATGCCGGGCCCGGTGGCCGTGCTCGCGCCTCCCTTCTGCTTGAGTGCCATGGATGGCGCGCGTCCGTGCGCGAGGCCGGCCGGAATTCGCCACAGCTCGACGGCGGCAACGGATGGCGCGTCGCCGGTGATGTTGGTGCGGCGTCCAGGCGTCGTCATCCAACCCGCAACATACAGGGGCGTCGGGAGGGCATGCGACAGGGCGGCGCCGGCGATGGGATCCACGCGCATGCTCCAAACAGGAAAAGGCGGCATCGGCGCTCGGCACGGAACGGGATCGTGGGGCCGGTAGCGACGGCGCGTAACGGAGGGGGTAACGGGGCTGTTGTTTGCGGTTGGATGGGAGGGGGTGGAAGGGGTTATATGTGAAATTGTCCCACCTCTCACAATAGTCATTGAATGGAGATCCTATGATCTAGGGGTGAGTTTTCCTAGTTTCCATAGAAATCTGGTTTTCATAGGATACGCTCCCTTAATATATAGATACAATATAGATAATTAGACTAGCAAAATATATTTGATGGGTTCATGACATAGCTGTATTTGATGAATTTTTAGTTGCTCGGTTCGTTGTGTATGTGGTTATGACACATTAAACAAAAATAAAATAAATAGAAAATATGTTGGTTGTATATGTGGTTGTCGGTCATCGTGTCGTTTGTTCTAGGTTTTGGAAACCTCACCCTGCAGGGCAGGTGCCGCCGAGATTTTCTATTGACACTTAAGTTGTTTTTCAGGAGAGGTTATGGCATTGTGCTGGCATGGACTCTGGCCACCCCGTCCTCCAGCCCATCGGCGTGTAGCTCTTCCTCGGTGTCGGTGTGTTTAGACCGGCGATCCCTGCGAGGAGGTAGCCCAACGCAGTGTAGATCTAAATGAGTAATGAGAAAGTCGTCGAGAATAAAAAACAAGATGGTGACAAGAGACACGAGAGACATGAGGAACCCTATCCGTCTTGTATGTTGGTGTAGCTTGTCTTCCTTGTAGAATGGATCTATTGTGGAGACCTCTTGGGTGTGTTGAGCTGTGTCGATCTAGGGACCCCTACCCTCTTTTATATATCCCAGGGGGCAGGGTTACATGGAAAGTATCCTAATCGGTTACAAAATAGAAATCCTAATGAAAATAGGAAACCCTAGGGAATCGGGATATCTATACCCGACACTCGGCTTGCCAGTGTGTAGCTCGCGACTTGTTGTTGCAGGACAGCAAGGTGAGGCACAATAGATATCATGTTCATAGATCATGTAACCTAGTTAGGCGTCTCTTGTTCAAAAGTTGTACGGTTGGAAATATGTAGATCTTTGCATATCTATAACCGTATATTTTTTGAATTATCCATGTTTTTTGCACATGCAGAGGATGCGTTGATGAGCTTAGTTGGCATGTTGTACTCCGACCTAAGATATAGTTTCGGTATCATCTCTCTGTTGTTCTCCGGATACATAATCTCCCTGGCAGGAGGGTGTATTTGGAGAACAGTAGGGAGATGCTGTCGAAATTCTATCTTGGGTCAGAGTACAACATGGAAGCTAACCTCATATACGCATCTTTGGGTGGGATTAGGACCTATCTTCACCTATTACAGAGTATAGTCATCATGTAGATCCAATCGATCTTTATATTACTAGTTAATATGTTATTGGGTCGCTCAGGTAGCAATTCGTAAACCGATGAGTTAATGGACAAGGCTCGAGCTTTCTTGGACCACGCATTTGGCATTACTAAAGGAGCTAGTCAGACTTGGTATCCTTGCATTAGGTGTGTGTTGGTGTTTCTTAGGCTCTAGAATTAGATTCTGCAAGCGCACATAATAACCCATTGTAGTAGGCTATTGTATTTATATCCTCGGGGAAGCACTATGGTTAAAGAGTATTGATAAAATAAATGAATAGCCTTTATTGCAATATTCAGCCACTGACTTTCAAGGAGATAACAGGGTAGCAAGATAATGGTCAAATGAATGACTGGATAGAAGGCCTAGAATAGTTAGGGATACAGGAGGCTCACTAAAAGAGTAAAGGAAAGGAGTTGGGAGAACAACGGTGACAAAGGATTTATGACACTCATAAAAACTGAGCAGCCACCCTAGACTTAGCCTAGAATTCTAACTAGATGTGGAAAACTTATCTTGTTTTGATGGCTAGAGTGGGAGGACCCATAGTGGGATGAGAAGGGGTGTCCTCCAGGCTCATCAACTACTATTATAATAACACATGAACGTGATAGACTACAAAGGACGGATAGGGCTATCACCACATGTCACCTACTACTGCGGTACCGTGGGGTAAACCACACTCCCTAGCTAACACTGAGCCATACAACATGTCTGCACTTAATGCTAGAAATTCCCCCGAGGCCTTGACAAAGGAAGATCCCTTCATCCTAGGAACTTACAAAGAGAAAGACCCGCAAGATATGCTACCGTTAAAGCTAAACTAGAGGAAATAAGATAAACTATTCCACTTCACTCAAGATCATAGATCAAAAGTAATAAATATAAAGCGGAATGTAAAGCTTACTCAAGAATATAGAAGATGAATATAGTGATAAAATAAGTTCAACAAAATAAAGTAAAGATACAAGAGATTTATCAGAACTTTGATGCCTTCAGGAACCCGAGAAAAGCTTGACCCAGCCCTAACTCCTAACTACAAATCCTAAACTACAAAGTGGAAGCGAAGAACTGCTTGAATCATGACTCCTTGGTGTGTGTCTGTTGGATGTGAATGGCTTGTTTTATAGGGTCTTAGGTCACTATCCAGCATCACTCTTAAACCATGCAGGTGGAGTGACTCCCGCATGAAGGAGGTCGCGTGCTCTTGTAATAGAGAGCCAACCGACCAGGCCTAGGTCAGCCAGCCTGTGGTCTCATCCACATGGCATTGACCGTCTCATATGTGGTCTTCATGACACCTTGGTGTCGGTTCTTGTAGCATTCAGTTGAGGTTGTCCAAAACCACCATGTAAGTGGGCCCTTCAATCTAAGGCAAAGCATTTTGGCTCCTCGGATCAAACATACTCAAAGTGCATGCCTCATGATGGCTTGAAATGTGTTTGTAGTGCCCTGAATCAATAACATGGAAATTGGGCTCCGTGGGTGGCCACCCAGCCTAGGGATGGCCAGTCGGGTTAGCTGCGGCCTAGGGTTCTCTCTAATTTGGACATGTTTCCCCACTAAGTCACTATGAGAAAAACTTGTGGAATTCGTCAATTATAAGCAACTTTATGCATGGAACATGGTGTAATTTCTCACATTACTTCCGATATGTTGAGGGTTCAACACGCTCAATTGACCGTCAAGAGTGTGCAAACTGGAAACAACAAACAGAGATCGACATGGGTAAACATCTTTTCAAGTATGGATTTATGGCAGATTATACCATGTGGTTCTTCCATGCCGAAGCGAATCGTATGACAGAGGAGGTCATGAGACAGCTCGTCATGGATAATGATTCTAATGTCGGGGTGGAAGATATGTTAAATGACTATCATGAAGCACACTTCGATGGAGGACCTAGGGAGGAGGAGCCGGAGCCAACAACAAAGGTGTATTACGAGACGTTGTCTGCGGCACAGGAGCCCCTTCATGAGCATACCAAGGTTTCCGATCTAGATGGAATTGCACGATTAATGGCTATAAAGTCTCAGTATAACCTGAGTCGAGAAGCCTTCGATAATATGTTGACAGTTAATGGTAGTCTCCTTCCTTAAGGTCATATCTTGCCAAAGAGCATGTATGAGTCATAGAAACATGTGGAAGCAAAGTATTTTTAAAGTGTGGATCCTCTAGATTTCTCGAGGTAGACTCAAAGTATTGTCCAAAGTGTGGATTCTCTAGATTCCTTGAGGTACACTATGTCAGACCACTTTAAAATTAATCCAGCTTAAGTGCACTAAGGGCCACCATAAGGCGTTCGACACATAAATCAGATTAATCCAGAGATTTGTTGAGTCTAGCTCCATTAAACCATGTACTTATGATCAAAACAACACACTCGCATGATGATGAGTCCCAGAGTAACATTCCACAAATAAAAATCCTTAAGGGGTCTAAGTTATATTGTACAACTTGAGTTGGAAAGACATAAATGAGTTTTAGAGTTCACTGCAGCAGGAATCAAATGATGGTCCAAACAACAATACAAATAACATCATGAGGAAGCTGGCTCGACCAAGTAAAGCTGGCTGCCACACAATCCTTGCCTGAGGATGTGACCCAAATGAGCAACCAACCAGGAGGAAGCTGGCTTAGCCAAGTAAAGTTGCCAGCCACCACCTCAAGTGTATTACCTGAAAAATAGAGCCACAAGCAAGGCTGAGTATACTAATACTCAGCAAGGCTTACCCATCAAGCGTATTCTGATGATTTTTACCTCCAACATTTCTCTAGATTTCAAGCTCACAAGAACATAACAATACTAACATGCTTTACACTAAAAACATTCCACGAGTTTTAATGTTTATTTGAGTGTAGGAGCAACATGTCAGAAAATGGGCCGAAATGGCATAAACCTCCGAGCGGCCTGGATTTGGTTAGCCAACCCTCCACCTCCTAGATCTGACATGTCACTGATCTAGGAGGAGAGAAACACACTCCTAAACAATCTAGGCCATGAAGTTTGTGTGGGTTTGATAAGAGGACCTATAAGGCCTAGGACATTGATCAAGGGGCCACCTTTAGGCTCTAACCGCCTCCATATCAACATCCACCAATGGAACCGTCATAAGGAAGCAATCCAGAGCATCCACAAGAAAGGCGGTACCGAACAGATAAAATCCTAGGCCAGCTGGCTTGGGCTAGGCTGGCCGGCTAGGTCTAGGTCGGCCGGGCTACTGCGTGCGAATTACATGTCCAGACTTCGTGTGGAAGCCACTCTACTAGTGTGTGTCACTTTTACATGCCAGCTAATGCCCTTGATGGACTATAAAAGGAAGCCTCCACCTCCATTTCAAGACACCATCCAATGAGAGAAGAAGAGTCGAAGATGCAGTTTATCCACTTTATTTGTAGAAGAGGGAGAATGTGAGGTGAGTGCTTGGATGAGAGCCAAGCTGGGAGGACAGCCGGGTTGTCGGTTCGACTCCAACGACGTGCCGAGTCAGGTTTATTGGCTCTACTCTAACTATATATTCACCTCACAGGAATGAATCTTTCTTGAGTAAGTTCCTTATCATTCTTCAGTGTCTCGCTAGTTCTTCTCATTACTTCTAGTAATTTGACTTTTAGAGTTAGCAAGCCTGCTCATTTGGGGTTTTTTCTTGCCTTAAGCTGAGGCGAAAGTCAATAGCTAGATAGCTTAGGCATGGTGCCTGTGCTTGATTGTTACCTTGGGTTGTGTTCCACCCCACGGTACCGTTGTGGTAGGCGACAATTGGTGACAGCCATATTCGTTTATGTTCAGGTGTTTTCATAACAGTAGTGCAGGTTGGTGTCGGACCCCTCCCCCCACTCCCACGCCCTCTCATCCCTTTCTGAGGTCATTCCCTTCCAGTCGTCTAAGCAGATTATGTTAGTGAGTAGCAAGTTATCTAGGTAATGAGTCAGCTAGCTAGAGTTAGGCCCTCTACCCTCGAACTCTTCTCCCCTAGTGGATCCAGTTGAATAGTTCTAGGCTTAGTCACGTCTATCGTTCCTTGGATTCGATATCCCAGGTTTCACTCCCCTAATGAAAAGCTACCACGATCTCTGTGCGCTTGCGGAGTAATTCGTTAAGCCTAAGAAGTGCCAACAAGATTTTCTAACGCTGTTACCGGGGAACGGTACCAACTTTAGTTTAGAGCTTTTCAGCTATACACCTTTTCACCTTACCACATCGAGCATGTTCTCCTAGTTATTTGGTAGTTCCGTCTCTCGAGTTTTGGAGCCACCACCATTTGATGGCCACGAGACCAGTCCCAGACTCGTAGTCATGGTTCATGCATATTCCTTCTCTAGTAAGTAGGATGAAAATATCTATATTCACATGCATGCCCACGAAGAGTATTGTTCTCTTCCCATCACATTCGGTATGAACCAAGACACCTTTTGGTGAAACCTTTTCCCTTCTCTATGACGGGAAAGACAAAAATAGGAACGACTAAAAGGCAGGAGAGTTGGACGATTTTGGATGAAGTTGAAAGATGCTTTTGATTCTGCGAACCATTAGGAACGCCGCCTGTTCGCACCCATGCAGCTACATCTTATATCTACCTCAACCTATCATCGTGGAAATACCGAACCCCCAAAGACCCAGATCATGAGCCAATAGTTGAGGCTATGCCGTTGTTCGTCCCACCCTCTTCATATGAGAGGAGCATATCTCACTTGGTAGGGCCTCAAGCCTATCAATGGAACAGAAGCGCATATACTCAGGGTCTGAGGCATTCATTCCGCAAGCCACACAATAATTTGAGAGTTTTTTTTGTGATTATGAGCAAGCAATGGATAGAGTAATAAGCGGCGACATGCTCCGAATATTCCTCTGCAATATTGGGGACATTGAACAACAAGAAGTCATGTTGTGATCTTGTCTAGATTTAGTTTTCACCATGGTGATCCAGTTTGAAATACTCTTGATCGGCTAATTATCTTGTTATTTTGTTAAAATCATTAGTTAGCCCATTAGATTTGTTCTAGTTGTTGCATGGATAGATAGGTTGCACATTCGTAACCATTTCATCTATCTATAGATAAATATAAATGTTTGATGAACTATTTGTCTAATCAAGATTAACACAAAGTTGATTTACATCTGTCTCAAGCATCACATAATAATGTTTAAGTTAAACATTTGTAGCTTTTTACATTAATCTTGATACAGTAGTTGCTTTAGTCAATCAGTTGTTTCGGATTGGCTGACAATCTTTTTTTTTTTAGCGTATCGGCAAAGTTAGCCTATACGACGTGTGGAGAGAATTTTGGAAATCCAACGGATGTGCTCTCGTGTTTGATGTTTTCCTTATTTTCTTGTCAATCAATAAGTTAAATTGACTGGTACACCTTAGTCATCGAAGGTCAAAGGTCTTGGCTTTCTTGACGAAACTCTCAGACCTAAGTGTGGATTGTTGTGTCAACGTGTGCATACTTCAATGCACCATCAAATGAGTCGGTGGTTCCCACACAGAAAAAACTTTATTTCTTCTATGGTCTTCAATATAATAATTTTGATATTTGACAATAGATTCGCACGCCTTTCAAAACATAACCCCCGATTGGCAAGCCTTTAGAAATATAATCATGTGCATGCGAATTCTTTCTGTTTGATGGATTTGTCTCCTTTTTCTCTATTTCTATTCTTTTTTCTTTCTCTTTTGCTTTTTCCAGACCCAGTGAATGGACAAATCTGCCCCTACCATCATCTTCTTTCTTGCTCGCCTTCTCACTGTTGTACCCGTCCAGTCCCCGTTCTTCGTCGCCCTGCGACGCCCTCCGCTGGTGGATGATTCAGCAGAGCTTCCTGCTGCCACCCGGTCGCCGCTTCCTGCTACCACCCAGAGCAGGGCTTTTATGTAATCTTGTGTTGGTTAAATCCTCCGTGGAAATATTAGTTCTGCATGGAAGAAACAAGCAAGGGCATAGTTGTCCTTTCAATTGCTCTGGGTAAAAGAAAAGAAGTGAAATAGAGAAAACCCCCGAGTCAAAAGAATTCGTATGCAGTGGGTTATATTTCTAAAGGCTTATAAATCGAGTGTTATATTTTAAAAGTCCTACGAATTCAATGTCAAATATAAAAATTTCTCCTTCAACACAAACTAATTCGGTGCTAGCTTCATGGAACTATCGAATGGATCTGTGGTCATTACACGGAGAAGTTTTCACGCTGTTCAGCATATCCTTTGAGCACCAACTTTAAGCACCAACTGTCCTGGTGCTTCTACTATACTTCCCGCCGTCTCGTAGCCCACCAACTAACAGTGGCGTAGCTGGGATTTTTCTGAAGGGTATGCCATAATAATTTTTCTATATATCAATCAATATCTGAACAATACGATCGGCAAAAAAAAATTAGATGTATTCTCATGTTAGCCCGTTAAGTGCTATAAATCGGCTAAAAAGCTTGTTTCTATTGTTGCACTTGCATTATCTTGTTAGCCTGTTAGGTGCTTTAATAATCCACTTTAAACATATAACTATGATTAGTCAATGGTAGGAATCGGACCTCACCTATATGTACCTCGTACCGTGAACTAAAGCAGAGCCTGTTAGGCTGCTTGGTTGCAGAACTGAAAATGGCCTGAGGGCCGCAGGGTGCAGGTGTGTTGGTGACGGCAACACAGAGAGTCGAGGGGCTGAGCTAGAATTCTCTATACATATGAGTATACAAGACATCGGCCTGCCCGTGTGCCCTCAGCAGCGGCGCGCATGACTCACGCACCCTACCGATCGCTGCCAGCACGGCATGGGGGCCACGCGGCGAGCGCGCACGCATCATGCCCCGGATGGCCCCCAAAATGCTGAGCACTATAGCTAGGATTATATGGTTGGGCTATAGGGTATGCCATGACCCACCTAGCATACCATGTAGCTAGGCTCCTGCCAACTAATTCAGTGGCTATTTGTACAGAGCATCTAATCATTTGGTGTTTCTGCATTTCGTAGTTTGTTGACCGGTCTTTTATCTTACCTTATCTGCCATCATTTCGACCTTCTGGAATATAATTATGTGGATGTCCATAATCAATTGGATGTTTGATCATTTGGATGCTACCATTTAGATGGCTTTTAAAATATGCTAGAGATCTAAAATGTGTACAAAGATATATCTAGATAGTCTTGTTAGTCTCTCAATTACTATATTGTTAATCGATCACCAAATCACGAACAATCTCTTAGGACTATTTTTTTTACACGACCTTTAGAAGATATGGTCGATATGTTTTTTATGACCTTTTACTCCCCACAGTGGTTGAGTACACTGTACCGTGTTCGCAGTCTCCATGATTGTGGAGTCTTATTGGTAGAAACAGCAAAGATGCCTAAGATCCCAACATGAAAATGTTTGAGAAAAAAGGTTAAAATACAAAAAGTTCGGATATGAAAAAAATGGATGTGCCTCTCTTGTTCTCATTCTTTATCAAACTGACTGATACCGGACACGAGATATCCTATATACGTTTGTCAAGCGTCTATCTTCTTGTTACCTCTATATCTCATGGAGCAGTGCAAGAAGTACAGCAGGTTTACCACGCCCAGAGCAGCCATCAACCAGAAGAAATAATCAAGGTGCCCCTCGTTCAGGTCGTCCGGGACCCACCCGGGCTTCCCGCTGCGCGCCGTGACGGCCACGACGGCGGCTAGCACGGCCGAGTTGAGGTAGTTCCCCGCCGCGACGGCGAGCTGCGCAAGGGCGGTCCGCAGGCTCTTCATGCCGTCCGGCGACTGGTCGTAGAAGAACTCGAGGATACCGATGGCCGTGAACACCTCACCCGCGCCCAGCACGGCGAACGCCGGTGCCTGCCACATGATGCTCATAGTCATCGGGTCAGCATCTGATCTCGCGAGCACAAGCCGCCGCGCCTCGATCAGCGCAGCGTACACCATGCCAACCACGGACAGCGCGAGGCCGACGCCGAGCCTCTGCAGCTGTGACAGACCCCGCTCCTTGCCTGTGGCGCGCCGCACCAGAGGTACCAGCACGGCATCATAGATGGGGATGCAGACCATGACGCTGATGATGTCAAAGGTCGATAGGGACGCCGGCGGCACCATGAACGAGCCGACGCGGTTGTCCATGGCCGCGCCCTGCTCGATGAACGTCGAGGACATCTGTGCGGTGACCGCGAAGAAGGGCACCATCGACACCCACACGGGGAACATCCGGAGCAGCATCTTCAGCTCCTCAACCTGGGACACTGTGCAAAGCCTCCACGGGCTCGTTTCTTCTTTCTCGTCGGAAGATGGCAAGGCAATGGCAGCCTTGTCCAAGAACCTATTGACGAATACAAGCTAAAAATCAATTCCTTGTCTACAGAATTTGGCCTTTCAGATGTCACATGTTCAATTGTGTCTCCTTATGATTCAATTCGTTCGTACAGGAGTAGAATTCACTCGTTGTTCATTACCTGAATTCACTTGTATGCTGAATCTTGCAATTTCCTTCAGTTGGAGAAGGCGCCTCATGCAGAGCAGAGCAATCTTCAGGCAACACCAAATGGTAGTTTCTCACAGCTGCAACAACCACCTGCGAGATTCTTGTCAGAGGACTCCCTCCCACTTTCTGATACCTGTAAACCTTCCTTCCGGCGACGAACACGGCAAGCCCTGACACCATAAGCATTGTCGGGATCGCAAACCCGATTCCCCACCCAATGCTGTCCTGCACCCAAACGACCACAGTAGCCGACAGCAAGGAGCCTATGTTGACGGAGAAGTAGTACCAGTTGAAGAATGAGCTCTTTGTCACCCGCTCCACCGGATCATTTGTGTCGAATTGATCAGCACCAAGGGCCGGGGTGCAGGGCTTGATGCCCCCATTTCCTAGGGCGACTAGGTAGAGCCCCATGTATGCCACGACAAGATGAATGTGGCGATTGTATGAGGAACCCATGAGCAGTGGGAGGAAGCCTGAAACGGTCAGGGTAAGCATCCCCTGACAAAACACAGTCATTCAGAATTCCGAATGGAGCATGTAAATAAGGATATTACGTACATTTGGACATTGCAAGTTGTAACTTACAGCTGCGTAAACCGAGAGGAAGATTACTATTGCCCTGTATCTTCCCCAGAATGTGTCGGCCATGAAGGCTCCAATGAGAGGCGTGAAGAACGAAGTGCCGATCCAGGTCGACACAGCCGTCGCAGCATCGACATTGCTCTCATGGATCACACCGGTGAGGTAGGTGACTATGTTCTTTCCAATCGCCGCGGAGGCCACGCATTCAGTGAATTCAGCACCTAATGAACACATGCTCAAGACCTGGTAGGTTAAACAAGGGAAATATACATCAGGAGGACAAAGTAAATTGTTTTTGCCTACGCTACCTAAAAGACAGAAGCATGCTCTCCAATTCCCTGTGCTCTGCTTTGGAGCAGGATTATTGTTGATATCAACCGTCCCATCGCTAGTAAACTCTGAACTTTCATCCTGAGGGGTAAATCATGAGTCTGTAAACCTAAACTGAAAATCTAGCTTTGAAAAGTGTAGGTTGTTAGACTACCTACACCTAAAAATATTTATTTTGTAGTTGACAGAAGTATGATGATAAAACGTTACATGGGGACATGGATGTTCTGGGATTCAGCAATGGTGTCTGATTCCTATGAAAGAATCCAACTGAATAAGGCCACCTTGCACTCCTACTTTTCCAGTACACCTCCCTCTTCTGGTGCTACAATATGACATAAGAACAGAGGACAATTAGGCCAAAGAAATGAAGCAAAACACTTTTGTTTCTATATTACAATAATTACATATAATTTTAGTTTCAGACCAAGAATTCCTTGGATACACTATCCTTTCTTTAATTTCCAGTTGACCAATTGAGGAAAGAGATAATTTATATGCCACTGCATTGCCAACCTCACTATCTTATCAAGAGCACTCATATGCTTTTTTGTGTTTATATGAAGCAATCTTTTAGCAAACCAAACGTGTTATTCATAAAGAAAAAGGAACTGGAAGAAGAGAGAGAGACCTGATGATCGATGTTGGTGTGAGCTAGTGGAACTCCTGCAGGAGCAAGACTCGGTGAAGCAACATACTGGATGAGCTTAAAAGAACTGGACAGAACAAGTATTTTGATCCAAGGTCCTAAAACTCAGGAACTGTCTGCAAGTTCTATGCAGGACGTTTCATCAAAAAAAAGTTCTATGCAGGACTAGAAACCATACGCCAGGGTTATGTACTTGTCATTTCGCAAGTATCTCATAGTCTTGCACCGCGACAACAAGGATTGGACAACGATCGATCAACCAACCAGCTCGGTGAAATTCTCATTAGAACATAAGTCTACGTATCCCTGATTTGTGCGTAAAACCTTCTCGGATAGTCTGATGTTCCAGCCGAGGATATTTTATAGAACACGTTTTTTAGAGTAAAAACGACTTGGCTGATGGCAGGAGAACCAAATTCACATACAAGTAATGATAGCACCAGCTTGAAGGCCAAAGGGGAGACAAACAGGCACTGTCAAGACACAGACAGCTAGGCTGTGTTCAGTTTCAAAAAGTACTTTTTACTTCCTATTTATCTCTTTTACGAAACACGCTTATTAAAAAAATTCATTTTCCATATTTTCTATTTATCCTACTCACATAACACGTTTTAAAAAAATATATTTTTCCTCCTCAGGAACTAAACACATCCCAGGACTACTAGCACGAGGCAAACCACCAGTTGTCGGACCGGTTTGGCCGTGCTCGGTGATGCTCCCTAGCGAAATTGGTAAAAAGTGTGTTGACAAAATTGACACCCCAAAGTGCTAGAATGCTCAAATCGCAGCGAATCTCACTCGCGTCGCCCCAAGTAATGGGCCTAATAACAGGTTTGCCTCGGGGACGGTGAAAGCCTACGAATGTACGGAGTATGCTCATGAGAGAAACCGAGTATGCTCATGAGAGAAACCAAGAGCTATTTTCAGTATCTCAGGGTGTGTTCGGTTGGGCTGTGGCCGTGAAAAAAAAGCTGTTGTGGGCTGTGGCCGTAAAAAAAGTTGTTGTGGGCTGTGAGCTGTAAGAAAGTTGAAAGCCATTTGGTGAAACAGCTCTGGCTTTTTGGAAACTGACTAGTGAACCCTACATGTCATGTAATAGACACATATAAATATATATGTTTCTATATATGAATATTATATATAAGAGAGATATTTATTTATCTTTTATACATATATTTATGTATATATATATATATTCTATAATATATACCCCTTATAACATCGAAAAATAGGAAACGAACAGAAAAACCTTCGTCTCCAGATTATTTTTAGAATTTGGCAGCAATTTTCCTATTTACGGATTGAAATTGTATTGGTCTGCTTGACTGCTCGAGGAACAAAGAATAGGGTTTTCATGCTTGTTTTTATGAATCACTTCTACAAATAGGTGTTCACCGTCTCTGTATAACTTGTTATATCCCGTTGGAGCATACGACACATTTATCTGATAGATAATATGTTGACCAAAAAATTTATTTCTTTTATTTACCACCATTTAGGTGTCATACAATTATTATACAGCAAATAGTCTATATATCATCTCTCCAAGATTGTGAACTGAATCTAACTCAGTTGGTAGGGGTCCTTGTGGTGGAACCTATCCACCCAGGTTTGAGTCCTCGACTCGGCACAGGTGTCACATTTTCCTGGATTTATTCCAGGATTAACCAGCATTGTTCTTTCAGTGGTAGGCGACGTCCCCGTCGATTACGAGACGCCTGTGGTGACTTCGTCAGTCTCGTGATTAGCCGGCTCTTGGAGGTGCTTATAGGGGTAGGGTTGCGTATATGTATTCATAGGGGTGAGTGTGTGTGCATTTGTGTGGGCGTCTTCGATTGTACTGTGATTCTCAAAAAAAAATCATCTCTCCAAGATTTAGAGCTCTGGGAGCGCTCAGCCACTTCGCGGTGTATCCGTGCCGGCCACGTGTCATCTGTGTTGGGCCCTTACAGTTTTACTACGCTTCATTTTCTCATCATGGGCTGCTTTCGTTTGGGCCTGTTTTGTTTCGGCCCATCCACTAAAAGAGGGAAAAAAACTTCGAACTTGTGGCTCATGGCGTATGCAGTCGGTGTACATAGGGCATTTCTGAATTCCTGGGTTGGACCATCGTTGCATCACCGGCCCATCGTTGTTGCTTACTGTGTTGGCCCTAAGGTATTAATCTGCAACCAGAAAAGGAAGTGCCCCGTCACAACCACTACTAGACATTTTCTGAGCTTGGCTTCCTCCGACACCTTTTGGATGTTGTTACTTATATCATTCAGTTCCTTTATACATAACACGGTATGACTATGCGAGCACACAACATTTAATTTTCAATCAACAATGTTTGTATATGTAAATTAAAAAATGACATAACCCTCGTTGCATACATATTCTATTGTTTCCTACAAACAAAATAATACTGCTCCTGTTTCTGTTGACACATCTGGCATGTCATCCAAACATAAACTTAAAATAGAACCCGCAATCGATTTTGAAGCTCACGGATAAATACTCTCTGTCCAATTAGCTGACTTAAAAACAACACCCTCAATTAACTCCGATCCTCATAGACATAAACTGTAGACTAACATATATTATGCCGAGTTGAAATTAAATCCTTATTCTCTCCCACATGTCATTATGTCAACGAATAACCAGATAATTTACTCCCACCATAAAGTCCAAAATAACCCTAACGTGGTTTCCAATATGATTTTTTCATGAGGCAGACATCCTATCTACAAGCGCGGCAAATCGCGCCAAACTATCTAGTCTAAACCATGTGCGAGTATTGGCTCCGCCTGCCAACACTCGATTTTTTGAACGGTTGCACAGAACTAACACCGCACGTGGGTGGACCCACAATCGTTCTCTACCGCTCCTTTCTTTTCTTTCTTCATTTCTGTACCCAGCACAGCAACACTCGAGTCCTTGACATTGCCACCGGCAGGCGCTTGCGGCCCTCCATCCGCGGCCAGCCATGGCGTTGGGAGACACGATGGCGGAGCCATGGCCAGGAGTCAAGTTAGGGTTCAGGGTTGCCGGTTTGAGCTCCGGCCATCGCTGGACCTATAGGAAAGAGAGAGAGGCAAGCCGGACCGGCGGAGGTGGCGTGCGCGGGGGCAGTGAGGACGGGGCCGGTGGCGCCACCGGCCCGGGCGGTTGAGCCAGGTTAGGGCGGGGGAGAGCACATGAATGGTTGGTGGGGGTTGTTGGCGGCTGCCGCAAGCGGGCTAAGGTGTCGTCGGAGCTCTACTGCGGCGTGGCCGCAGCAGGGAGGTGGCGCGCAGAGTGGGGGAGGAGGAGCTGGAGGTTGAAGAATGGGTCAGAGGTTTGAAGACGATTCATCCACCTTTGGATACAGATCTGATGGCCCAAAAAAATCGAGTATGGGAAGAGGAGAAAACACTCAGACTGTGCTGTAGATAATCCCTTATTATAAGTCATGAAAATTATTATGACATGGTACGAGTTAGAACTTAGCGTCATTAATATCCATTCTTGGGATTAGAAAACCTACAAGATATTTTGTAATGGAATATTAATATGAATGACTATATTTTTACTCAATCACAGTTAGTGGTTATATAGCCATTTTTTCCTCAGAGAATGTTAGCACTTTATTGTAGGAACGTAATATTTTGATGTACAGATACGTAGACAATTGGTTTGCCGTATCGGACGGTCACAATTCTGTTTATCTCCGTCTACAAATGCGATGGCACCACCTAATACCTCTTTCCGCACGCAACGCACGATGGCTTACCGTGTTGTTTTGTTGGTGGTCATCGTCTTTCTCGCACCCGTCATGCCCAACGTCGCAGGGGAACCGTGGCAAGCTTGCGGCGACACCGGCAACTATGAGCCCCAAAGCAGCTACCTCACCAGCATCAACTCTATCGCCGCCACGCTCCCCGGTAACGCCTCCGCGTCGCCGGACCTCTTCGCCACGGCGGTCGCCGGTAACATCCCGGAGCAGGTCTCGGCCCTCGGGCTCTGCCGCGGCGATGCTAACGCCACCTCCTGCAGCAGCTGCCTTGCCCAGGCGTTCCGCACCATGCCGGACACGTGCCCCAGCAACAAGGACGCCGCCCTCTTCTACGACAACTGCATGCTCCACTACTCCAACATCCCCTTCCTGCACGACGACGGCTTCTGGCCCATTGGGGTGGTTGCGTACCTGATGGAATATTTCAACTTCAGCGTCAAGTCCGAGCCAGAAAGGTTCAATCTGGTCGTCGCCGCGCTCTTGAACGCCACCGCCGACTACGCCGCAAACAACTCCACGCGGCGGTACGCGGCTGGGGAGGCTCATTTCAACCAGGAATATCCCAAGGTGTACAGCTTGGCGCAGTGCACGCCGGACCTGACGCCGGCGAGGTGCCGGAGTTGCCTCGCCTACATCATAGAGGAAAGTCTTAGCATGTACGCTAACCTCATCGGAGCCAGGACCCTCGCAATCAGGTGCACCTTCCGGTACGAGACGAAACCCTTCATCAGTGGACCCCTGATGGTGTCGCTAGGAGGAACACCGGGGAGCTCCGGAGCGCCAGCGCAGGCGCCGGCAGTTGTGGTGCCCAGGGCACCGGCTGCGCGCAGAGGTATTAGGCCCCCTTCCCTCGGATATTAAGAATTTTAGTGCACTGCTAATCCAAGTTGGTAAAAATTATCCATGTTATTTTTATCTTCGTGTGGCAATAGACCTATATACATGACAAGTCCAATCTTCATCATATCTGTACATACAATACAATATTTTAGCTGAAACAGAACATTGAGAATCATTTGTCCTGAGATTTTCTGCATAAACTGGTTAATTCACAGGTCCAAAGTACAGGGTTGCTGTCTTGGTTCCTATCGTTTTGCTACCTATTTTAGCAGCCATAATCCTTATGGCTTGCCTGTGTCTCTGGAGGAGGAGGCGTCCAGTAACGAAAGGAAAGCAAACATGTACGTGCAGAAATTCTCCAATTTAGGCACATCGATTTATGAAACCATACTGTAAATGACTAATCGACTTGCGGTGATGTTGACATCCGAACAGACGAAGGTTATCCAACAACAGGAGAAGAGGCCATGGAGAGTGTCGACTCCATGCTGATGGACATATCTGCCTTGCGTTCTGCAACTGGGGATTTCGCAGAAAGCAACAAGCTTGGGGAAGGAGGGTTTGGTGCCGTGTACAAGGTACTGGAAAACAAAGGACATTGTCTCTCTGAATTAATATCACAATTCGTTTGCTTGATGTTTACAGGGTACTCTACCAGACGGCTCTGATATTGCAGTGAAGAGACTGTCAAAGTCCTCAACGCAAGGAGTGGAACATCTGAAGAATGAGCTCGGTTTGGTTGCGAAGCTTAAGCACAAGAATCTCGTCAGCCTCGTGGGTCTCTGCTTGGAGCAACAGGAAAGGTTGCTCGTCTACGAGTTTGCTCCTAACAGGAGCCTCGACCTCATACTTTTCGGTACTGATTCAGAAAAGCATTCGACCTTCTTTCTACAGAGTTTGGTACCCCATGTTAGACAGTGAATGTTCACTCATGCTATTGGCTTTCGCTGATTGTCAGACACCCTTAAACGTGAACAACTAGACTGGAAAAAGAGGTACAAGATCGTCAATGGCATCGCCCGAGGCCTACAGTATCTTCACGAGGAATCTCATCTTAAAGCTGTGCATCGGGATATCAAGGCGAGCAACATTCTGCTGGACGGCAACATGAACCCCAAGATTGCAGACTTTGGCCTCGCAAGAATTTTCGGTCGAGATCAGATACAGGGTGTCACCAAACATGTCGTCGGCACATAGTCAGTTCAACAAAGCAACCGTTTAGTTCAAGTCAAGTAATACAATAATACTAGCTTTGCAGCTATCCTGTTGTGACCAAGCACGACCAAAACTCTCTTTGCCGTTTCAGTGGATACATGGCGCCCGAGTATGTGACGCGCGGCAACTACTCTGTCAAATCAGACGTGTTCAGCTTTGGCGTCATGGTCCTTGAGATTATAACGGGGAGGAAGAAGAACAAACACAACTCCAACCCTTGGCAATCTGAAGACCTATTGACCATGGTAAGTAAATGGTTACGGGTCGCCGATTTGTGATCACAGATATAGTGCCCCAAGGGCACGTCATTGTGCAGTTCAAATTTGGTCATCAGTAAGAACGAGTGGTGCTGTGCAGGTATGGGAGCATTGGAAAGCGGGAAGAGTGTCGGAGACCATTGACCCGTCCATGAACGGCGTTTTCTCGGAGGACGACGCTCGAAGGTGCGCTCAGATAGCACTCCTGTGCGTGCAGGACAATCCGGTGGATCGGCCGGTGATGTCGTCGGTGGTGATGATGCTAGGGAGCAACACGGTATCCCTACAGGTCCCCTCCAAGTCGGGTCTGATGTGTGAGTGCAGCTACGATGAGTTGGTCCTGTGTCTGTTCACCGAAGGCCATGTGTTGTTTTGGATTTTTAAGATAATAATAGAAAAAAGTTCCGGCTTCTAATGCTTTAAAAGTATCTTGTACACATAACATTAATTATATGTGCATTAACATACGCATCACCATACTGTAAAATGAAAAAAATTTGATGTAGGGGTAGAAATTTTTATTCAATTTATCTATCAGTAATGATGCTAGGCTACAGGCCTCCGGATGCATCGGACGCCCACGCTCCATTCCATTCGCCGTTCGCGCCTCTCCCCAACGGAATCATGATGCCCGTGGACAGCGGCGGAGCAGGATGAGTGGCCGAGCTCCCCATGGGCGTCGGTGGCTCCTGCAGCTGACAGAGCTTCCAACGGGCCGTGCAAGGGCGACGCAAGCCCCGACGGCGAGCTCCCTTCCTGCGGCGCACATGTTACAGTTGGGACTTCGCGGTGTTGCATGAGCGATTTCATGATGCTACAGTAGCCTTGCTTCAACGTTGTAACAATTTGAATGCATTGTATGAAATAGAGTTCCAATGTTGCAGCGGGAATTTTACCCGTGCACTTTGATGCTGAACCACATTGATTTTAACTTTTTCTCCGCATATAACACCGAAGAACATGTTTCCGCCTACAGCCTACTATTCTATATACAGTGCACTAGCTTTTTATACTCCGTGGACTCTCTGGACCGGGTCGTCTTTTTTTTTTAGCCCCTCCCCCCACTGGCTGGTCTTGTTTGGCAACGCGCTAGATGCGACAGTGCGACACGCATCCCCCGTGTTTAGTTGTGGTTGGGAAAAAATATTTTTTCTGGGATGCATGTTATGTGAGGGGGATGAATAGGAAAAGAGAAAAATGAATTTTTAGGGATGCGTGTTCTGTGAGGAGGATGAATAGGAAGTAAAAAGTAATTTTGGGAACTAAACACCGTTTCGCCGCAAAAGGTGGACGATTAAGTCACTGGTAATGGAATGGACGGACATTATCCTTCTTCGGTTCTTCCCATTGAATTCCACGCCATATCCTGCACAACTTGTCCCGCCTACCAGTCTACACTAGCTTTTTATATCCACATGTCCGAATACAACTACTCGTCGTGCCGTGGTCGTCGGCGGCGACTCGCATTCAACGTCTCCACTCTATCGACGTGCCGCCGCCGGCATCAGCCAGTTGTCGCCGACAGGATTCGCACTGTAGACTCCTTTTCCTACCGTCACACCATGTCCAAGGGGTGCACTAGGTCCGTTTGCGAAGTTTACAGATTTTTCATACCAAATGTTTAACATTAATTAGAAGTATTATATATATAGGTTGTAAATCGCGAGATAAATCTAGTAAGTCTGATATGTGCAGTCATTAGGACATTTTTTATGACCGTTTACTGTAGCACAATAGTGTCTAATGACTAAATAATTAGGTTTAATAGATTTATCTCGCGATTTATAGTTCATCGGTGTAATTGGTTTTATTTTTAGACTGTTCAATACTCCTAATTAGTATCCAAACATTCGATGTAACAAGTTTGTAACTTAGTTTACGAACCAAAAAGTTCGTATGTAACCATTTTCACTAGCAAATTTTGTGAACAGTTTATAGCCATCATGTGGACAAAAAAATATTGATGGATGAAATAATCAGTTCAAGTATGGTTTCTTGTCACATGTTTGTAGGCTAGTCATAAACATTAATTTTAATGCACTAGATTGGTTGAAGGAACATCTGATCTCGGGCTAATCACAATAGAAAGATTCTTTTTTGTGTTCCTATGAGCTGCATATAAACAAACACATTTAATTTATATATGAAGTTGCCCACACAATGGTTTTGGTGTTGTATAGAAAGAAAATGCAAGAGACAAATATGTAAGAAACAATTCACACATATATGGTTTCATCTAGATGAAACCCATTTTATCTCTTCTCACTAACACATTGCCAAATCATCTAAAGTACAGACATGTTACCCTTTTTGATATGCATATGCATGAAACTCTCAGGCCAGTCTCGGTGGGGGTTTCATAGACATAGTTATCTAGAATCAAAGTTAGATAATTTTGCCATGAAACTCCTCTCACATCCCATGAAACTCACCTTCTTAATTACTGATGTGGTAAACCCCTAATTGAGACTGGCCTTAGTGACAATTTTAATATGTTCCATTTTATATGATGTATTATGCATTTAACGATAATGAAAACAGCATTAAAAGTCGTCTTGACCTGCCCATTGTTGGCAAAGGGGTGGGGCTTCCTTGTGACCCAAGTGCCTATGGCCCTCTGGATTCGAAGTTTTCCTACGTTAATTCTCGTTAGACCAACCTCAGGTGTACTCCTGCTCCCATTAATTAAAGAACTCAAAAACTTGCATGAAGCAATTATTAAAAAAATATGGATAGACAGATACTGCAATATATGCTAGACGATAGTCAAAAGCTTTAACCACTAGATTAGAGACACTTACATAGTAAATTTGTCGTTAATAAGACTAATAATACTAAATCTGCTCCATCTGCTCCCTTTGTTCTTAAATATAGGTCGTTTTATTTTTTCAACAAAAAGTTTGACCACTCATTTTATCCACTATATTATGCAAAATATCATATTTAATGACTTAAATTTCATTGTGGTTACACAATTTTTTTGAATAAGGTACACGGTCAAACTTGAGGTAAAAAATATCAAACGAGCTACAATTTAAAATAGTTGGAGTATTTTCTAAGATTTTGTGAGGACAGTCCCGCTTGTTGTGAACTCTTGATGCCCGTGCCTCACAGACCACAGGGCCTGCGTCGACAAATTATCATTTAAATATACATAGCTTAATAGCCATGTGTGACCTCGATGCGTTGTTCTTGGAGACTTCGACAAGGTGTCATGGCGCAGCACCTCATCCTCGCCGCGCTCCTCGCCGCCGTGGCCCTGCTCGCGCCCGGCGCAGCAGGTCAGGACTACCCTTGGCTGGCGTGCGACTACGCGGCCCGTAACTTCACGCCCACCAACAGCAGGTACCTTGCCAACATCAACACCATCGGCGCCACCCTGCCCAAGAACGCCTCCTCGTCGCCGGAGCTCTTCGCCACCGCCGTCGTTGGCGCCGCCCCGCACAAGGTCTGGGCCCTCGCGCTCTGCCGTGGCGACGTGAACGCCAGCTACTGCCTCAGCTGCCTCGACCAGGCGTCCAGTACTCTGCCCAACTCGTGCCCCTACAACGAGGACGCCGCAATCTACTACGACAAGTGCATGCTCCACTACTCCCCCACCGGCTTCCCGGCCGTCGTCGACGGCTCCGGCACGACCTACGAGTCCTTCGACTACGGGGACGTCTCGCTGGAGGAGAGCGCGAGGTTCAACCAGTTCGGGGCCTCGCTCATGAAGGCTACCGCCGACTACGCCGCGCACAACTCCACGCGGCGGTACGCGGCCGGCGAGGCCGACATGGACCTGCCTGACTTCCCTAAGCTGTACAGTTGGGCGCAGTGCACGCCGGACCTGACGCCGGCGCGGTGCCGGCGGTGCCTAGCCGCGGTCATAGCACAGTTGCCGCAGCTGTACCCGAACAGCAGCGTGGGAATGGTGCTTGGGGTCAGATGCAGCGTCCGGTATCAGACGGACTCCTTCATGGATGGTCCGGTGATGGTTCGCCTAGGGGAGGGACGGGCGATGGCGCAGCTCTCAGCGGCACCGGCACCGGCACCGGCACCAGCAGCCATCCTTCCATCAGCCACCCCAAAGCCTGGAGAAGGTAGGAGGGTATCTTGTATTGGGTTTTGCTGATTTTAATTTGTGGACGACTTAACTCAAGTCCGTAGTAGTATGCAGTGAAGAAAAGAAGGGCGGCAGGAATCATTGCAGGCGTCTTATGCAGTGTTGTCATAATATTGATCCTATCAGTTTTTGCGTTCGTTTATCGAAGGGGTAGGGCTAAACCAGAAGAGGTGGACCACCGTGAGTAGTAGTATCAAAAAGTTTATTCTTCAACAGTTTGTGAGTTCTCTGTTTCCTGACATAATTCTTGTCACATCGCAACAGCATTGAAGAAAATAACGAGGGTACAATGCATGATTTTCGATTTCCCCACTCTGCAAGACGCAACTGAAAACTTCTCAGAGAACAACAAGATCGGAGAAGGTGGTTTTGGTACTGTATACAAGGTAAGTTAGCAGGGAAAATGTTAATGAGCTATAGGGGTTTAGTTTCCAAAAAGGATTTTACTCTGTATTGTCTGACAACTGATCTGCCCCAGGGAATACTCTCAGATGGGCAAAAAGTTGCAGTGAAGAAACTTCTAGGAAGCACTGGGAATGGATTGCATCAGCTACACAATGAAATTCTGGTATTGGCAGAGCTTCAACACAAGAACCTTGTGAGGTTACAGGGTTTCTGCTTGCATCGGGAAGAGACACTTCTTGTGTATGAATACATTGAGAACGGGAGCCTGGACAACTTTCTATTCGGTATTTTTCTTTGTCTTCGACATTTTCAGAAACATATCCACTCGGTAATAGTGAAGCTGTTAGTAACAGATCAGTGAATATAATGTAGACAAAATATGTAAGATAACAAATAAGAACAATGGGAGAAATTAAAAGATGCCATCGAATGTTTAACACTTACCATTGCATTTCCGGGCAAACCATCTGTCCTACCGAAGAGTAGGCTTTACATTTTTCTGAATGTTGTTTGATAAGCCTGCGGTATGAATAAGTTGAGTATTTTGTCCCAATAGATGACAGTGGGGAAAATGAACTAAATTGGGAGCAACGGTACAACATCATTCTTGGAATTGCCAAGGGTACACGGTATCTTCATGAGGAGTCAAGCACGAGAATTATCCACCGTGACTTGAAAGCAAATAATATTCTACTTGAAGAAGACATGGATCCAAAAATTGCAGACTTCGGATTGGCAAAGCTGCTAGGAGAAGACCATACAGATACAAAGACAACTAGAGTTGTTGGAACATTGTAAGCTCATTACTATACAAACCAAAATAGTCATACACAACAGATATATAGAAAAACGAAGTACATATAGAGCGTGTGTTACCATGGCCAAGTTTTTATTCTCTGCAGCGGTTATATGGCACCGGAGTACGCAATCGATGGAATTGTGTCAGCCAAGATCGATATTTTCAGCTTCGGTGTGTTGGTCCTTGAAATTGTGACCGGGAGAAAGAACAGCAGTTCTGAATCTCATGACACGGTGAATCTCCTTAGCGATGTAAGTGTTGATCATACTCCACTATATTTCTCCTCTTGTTTCTTGCATAGTAAAAAGGAGAAAAAAATATTCAAATTACTCGCTTAAGTAAAGGAGATGTTTGGATAACCCTCTAAATTACTTCGTAGTTCATTTGGTTTAATTTATTTGTAATGTAGTTTGTCATTTTTTATTTCTCCATACACAAGTCGAGCCTTAGATTAAAATACGAGATGATTTGCCATACATAACTTACGTTAGAAAGATACTACCATTAGTTTTTCATCAACTTTTTATACAGTCCGATATTTAATATTGATTAAAAACTTATGATACAAAATATATGAAAAATAATGTTTATCTTTTACCAATGTTGTGTTGTCTACCAGCATCCTGGTGAAACATAAATGATTAACTATATTAGGGTAAATTGAACCAATTAACATTGTCTAAAGGATTATCCAGATTCTAGACATACTTAAGTAGAGTGATTTGGACTTTTTCTGCAGAAATATACATGATATCATCCAAATTCTTGATCGGCACAGCCTCTTCCATAAACTTTCGGAAAATAAAATATCATATCTGAATTTTGAAAGAACTGTTTAGTTCTTTGAGGAAAAAAATATAATGTGTTGGGCAGGTTTGGAATTGCTGGACAAAAGGGACAGTTTCAGGAATGATTGAACAATCCCTCGATGGATACTTTCGATGGCAAGCGTTACGATGTGTCCACATCGGCTTACTTTGCGTCCAACCAGACCCTAACGACCGGCCTCTCATATCATCCGTCGTTTCCATGTTAACGAGGGAAAACATGGAGTTTCCGCCACCGGCACAGCCTGCATTCTACTTTGGAAGAGAATCGAATTTACCTTCTCCATCATGTGGGCAACGCAACTATGCTTATCATCCATCTAGTGTAGAGGGCATTTCTGTAAATGAGGTCACATTTACTGAGCCGTATACCAGATAACCATGGAAGAGTACTAGCAGGAAAACCCCGCGCAGTTGCGCAGGTTAGAAAACTCAATTATAAGTTTGCTCATATAAACAACAGACATAAACTTGTTGGAATTCATAAATACTTACAAAAGAACTATCTAACTAATGCAATTATATTGTACAATGCTTCAATTATAAAATACATCAATATATTGTTGTAGATGGAGAACATTTCGTCGATTCATGTATCAATGTGACAATGAAGACATCTAATGGCCATTTAAAACCCTGAGAAGATAGAATTATGTAATTTGGTGGAAGCTTGTTCATGAAACCCACGATGGTTTGTTGTAGGGCCAATAAAAACTGGAAAATCTTAGATGCTATTTGTGGGTAGCCCATGTCTAATTTAAACTCCCAGCTTTTAGAGCAACACCAAGCCAAAGTTGGCATTTCGTCATTAACATGCATCCAGCAAAGATTTTTGTGATAATCTTAAGGACGTGCATTGTATCTGTGGTTAGCTTCCATATTTTACATATTGCCAAAGAGAAAAGCAAAGAATATAGACCAAACATCATGATTACCTCAGGCAGCAGGGTCATGTATTTTTGTATGGTTCTAATTTGTCCTTTTGGTTCTGAGTTTGTCCTTCAGTCAATAAATGTTTTTTACCTGACTAAAGGAAAATATAGTACATGCACAAAAAACTTCACTAAAAAGAACAAAACATGTTTGCAGGGATTTATATGCTACCACAAAATTATACTAGGAAATACATTAACACTAATAGACAATAAACAAATTAAAAATGGATGCACAAATGTGCTAGTACAACGTACACGCTGGTTATGCCATCAAGGCATCCAATTAACACTTTAACACGCACGTATGCTATAAAATTTGATTGTGCCATAATAGAAACTGGAAAAAAAAACCCGACTGCATCAGAGAAGTCAGGAATCTAAGGTTATGTTCCAAACAAAGAAATGGCGCCACATTGCAAATTAATAATGGGCTACATAAAACTGTAACTCTGTAAGAAAATGAGTGCATAGCTTAGATTAATCCAAATTACTTTTACGGCAAAGAAAATTGAAGGGGGTCACAGGGAAAACTTTGTAGGTTGGTCACTGAACATTTTGTAATGCTTCCGAAGAATTATAAAGAACATGAAATGCAGCAACATTTAGTACAGACTTGCAGTAAATATCTCACAGTGCATGAGTTAACACACAGTCATATATTTTGCATATTTATGCAGTAATAATACTATGCAATAAATTTGAATAGCAGTAGGAACATTTATTCTACAGGAACAAGGATACAGTGTTCCTACTTTCATATAAAGAAAGAAAGAAAAAAAAACCATTGCTACATACATGGATCAGGAATTCTTATTAGATTTAAAATAGATCAAGTTAACTGGATCGCCAAAAATTTGAAATGATCCAATTAGTCATCTATGGAGTGTAAAGAAAAAGAGATTGTGTCAATAGAAGCTCACCATCAGATGCTGCTACTTCTCCTGGAAGAGAACGTTCATGCTCTTTCTTGACTGTACAGCGGTGAGCAAGATCTGGTGAGCAATAGCTCGGGCTCATCTCCTAATGATCCCGACTTCAACAAAACATCACTCAACTCAGATGCCCCAAGGCCCAGCTCACAGGCAGCGGATTTGTTCTGCTTGAACCTTGAGGTAGCATCTAAACCACAGGGGTCATGAAAATATTTAGGCAAATATGTTCATCGAACCATTGAAGTGGCCATTTTTCAAACATTAGCCTTACCAATTGGATTACTCTGTAGTTGTAATTCCAAAATTCAATCACTTATTAAACTACAGCTTTCGTGGACTATTTTTTAGATCACAAAGCAAGACAGGTGCTCAGCTCTTCCATTTGTGCAGCTCACTATTTATCTTCTTCAACTTAGCTTCCAATAACATGACATCAAGATTCAGGTGATCCTATTGCATCTGCAGGTTGTAGAGAATATGAATTGTAAGCATGTCACACAAAATGACCTAGTAGGTTGCATGTTAAAAAACTGGACATATGTGGAAAGCTAATGCACAAACAATATGCTGGGCTGTACTCAAATAATAGTACAAAACAAATCAAGCAGTAAATATAGATGATGAAACCTAACTTTGGAGAGGATCAGTGCTTTTGTAGTTCTGTTGGTTTAGTTAGAGCACAATGGGCAAACCAGACACCCACCATTGACCACTAACACGTTGGTGTCTCAAGTCTCACCTTGAGCATTGTGCCGAGCACGTTGGAAGCTGTAAGTCTGTAACCACGTCATGTGCACTTGGATCACGCAGAGGCGAGCGGCATCACTAACACGCTGGTGCCTTAAGTGTCCTGCTGAGCATTGTGTCGAACACTATGGAAGCTGTAACCATGTCACATCCACTTGGATCGGACAGTTGCGAGCAGCATCAGGTGGGGAATAAGAAAGATGGGAAGGCGATGCAGAGAGCAGTGATTACCGTGAGCTCACTAACGCATTGCTCCCCCCTTGGCCCACGGACGGCAGCGCGGCAGCTCGCTGCTCCTTTGTCGGATGGCTTCCAGACTCCACTCATGGCCAATCATGTCATATCGGTGAAGCCAGCACTGAATAAGCTCGCTACTCCACCTCGCCGGCATGCGCGCAGATGCCACGCGCTGGGAAGCCGCCCTCGGTGACCGAACGTTTTGACGGAGGCGGCAATTGGGGATGGATGGGGAGGGAGAGGGAGAGTGACGGGGGAGAACTGGAGCAGTATGTTCGAGAAGTGACTGCTGCTTCGCTGGCTGCGTCATTGCGTGAAGAGAGCTCGACCACATGGAGACTGCCATTGGATTAGCAACAAGTAGCTGATCGGACAGCCCAAAATTAGAGACCGACGTGGCTTGATGGGGTTTCAGTTTTGGTATAAAAACCATATAGATAGTAGATTGGGATATTTTGTAAAAATCTTTTACAGCTCTGTAGTGATGACATGGAGAAATTGCCAAATGACAATTATTGAGTTTGAGGGAATTCAACATTTCCTAGCAAAGTTATAGAAACCGACTCTATTTAGCATCGATGACTGTCACCAATCGTCCTGCAATCAGGACCTAGTAGGTCCAATCTAACCACAATTCCAGTAAAATAGTTCTCCTGGACGACGCAAAAGAGAAGCAAATTTCGCACAAACACAACTGTTCACTTTAGCCCTTAAGCAATGTACTCCCGCCGTCCCAGAAAGAGGGTCGTTTTGGGTGTTCGTGCCATGAGTTTGACTAAATTTGTAGAAAATATGTACAATGTTTAAATCTCTAAATATTTTTTATAAAAAACTAGATCTAAATATCTATCCAACAATATCAATATTGTACCATAAATGTTAATATATTTTTATATATAATTGACCGAAGTGTTTTCTCGGGAAGTGAGAAAGACACTTATTTTGGGACGGAGGGAGTATATCATTCGCCAATTGACCATCACATGCATGTTGCCATCAGCATATTATCAATAGCAAACGGATTTACACCTCTGAACTCTGATCAACCATTTAAATGCTATACATAATTTCGTTGATTTGGGTTGGGTAGAGAATGGACAATAAGCAACAACTATATCTAGTGGGTTCCAAGTATGAAATGTACAGTCCCTCAATATCTTGTGGATTCCAAAATATCTATACTATAAAGGAACCAACGAATTAAGGACAAAATCCACTCAAAATACTACTCCCTTACCCCTCACAAAAGCCCCACTTTTCATAGCTGAGCGGTAGGCCTAGGACGACTAAAGGGAGTGGCGAGATTGATTTTGTTGTCCACCTCATTTACAACCTCTCCTCCCACCTCCTCATCCCTATTTTTTCTTCACCAATAAATACACCCAACAGGAGAAGTAAAAAAGGAAACATCCCCCCTATCTCAACCCAAGAAATAAAGGAAAATGGAAAGCCCCATATCTGTGACATCCCCAATTTTGGACATGATCAAGTTAACTTTGTCTCAAGAAAGAAAGAGTACAAAAAAGAGAGAGAGATAAATTCGGAGCCAAGTTGACCAAAGTCAAATTTTGGCAGAAATAGAGAGGATATTGAAGTTTAGCATTCAACAATTTGGTATTGGACCTATGGAAAATATTTGAACCAAAGTTGAGACAAAAAGGAAATTGAAAGCACCTCAATTAAATGGATTTGAGAAAAAGATAAATGTTACTATTCAGTATATGAAAATAGGAAATTTAAGTTTCAGGTTTTTTATAGTTAAATAGATATGTTTGTGGCCAAATTGGGAGCAAATGGTTGGTCTTTTGAGCAAGGTATGAAAAAGATAGTTGTTTAGCAAAGTATGCCAAACAACATTCCTATTTGGACCAGAAAAAGAATCAAATTGGATCTAGGAGAATAATTGAGGTAAAAATCGAATCAACAAAGGTTTAAGCAAAAATCAGAGTTTTTAAGGATGAACCGAATTTCTTCAAATTGAGCTCAACCAATAAGAATTTGACAAAGGTTCAAAAAGGAGGAATGAAACTCAAGTCAATGTAGAGAACTTTTGTATTTCGAGCAAGGTCAAGTTCTATTCAAGTATTTGGAGAAATTCGAGGTACAAGATCATAACAAAAAATCTAGGGTTTTCAATGGAATGAACACTTCACCTGAAATGTGATTAGGGCTCAAATTCGAGCATTTGATCGAGCTTTTCGACATTGTTCCAAAAGAGAAGATGAAATTGAAACAACTTTCTTTTGGGGATCGAGAAGAGTATGAATGGAATTTGAAAAGTAATTTGAAGAAAATCAAATTCAAAGTCTCATAATGGGGAATGAAATCGGCGACATTGGAGCTTTGATTCTGCTCGAAATATTGACCGGATCAACAAAGTGTTAATAGTAAAGATGTACTGCTACGATCCCTCTACATGTTTGCTATTTAGAGTTTGATGAGTTGAGAAGAAGATTTGGGAGAATATTTGCCCGCAATCTCTCCGTTCAGAGCTCGGAATGGGGGGCAACAACGACCGACGTCGGTTCAAACGTCGGTAACTCGGCCACGCGTCACCATGCATGTTTTCACCATGGCAAGCTGCTCAATGGATTTGCACTGGCTTCAATCAGTTCCTTTTCCTTTCTTTCTCTCTTCCGGTCTCTTCTTGAACTACTACAATGGAGCACTGTAATAACGGGCAAAATAGCACTGTAATAACGGGCATCCCATATGTTATTAAGTTAATGTCATTGCAGTGGTGCCACAGAAATAATGGCGAACACGTCCGTTAATAGAAATAGCCACTGCAATGACGGGTAGGATGACGCCATCGCGCCCGTTATTATAATTGTTGCCCATTTTATTTTACTAGTAGCATTTATGGAGAAATTGGCAACTTCACAGTAGCAGGATTCGAACCCACGACCTCTCCCTTATGCACAACCCCATCTACCACTACACCACACACTCACTTGTGTCTACTATCCATTTTCTTTCCCCACATAATATACTCACTTGAGTGTAAATCATTTGTTTGAGGCTCTAAAGAAATTCAAATTAAAAACTTATCAGATACATAGTTTCATAACGTTTTGAGATTTACAACTTTTATTTTGATAGTTTCTCCATCTGAGGTCATTGACAAAATTTGAAATTCAAATCTGAACTCTTTCAAACTTAGTTTTCGTCGACTAAATGATTTCAAATTAGAAAACTGATTAACTAGAAAGTTTATAACTTTTCAAGATCTACGGCTCTTATTTCCTTACTTTCTCCGTCTGAGGTCGTTTAAAAATTTCAAATTTTAAATTTGATAAATCTAGTGCTTGATTTTCAATAACGGACGTAGTGACGTCAGCGTATCATCGTTTGTGAAAATGGTTTGTAATAACGGATGCATGATGTCATCTCTTGTTTGTGCATTTTTAGTAATGGGCGGGTGACGTCACCTCTAAAGTTAGCCCTACCCTCGATTTTTAACAACAGACGGTGACGACATCAGCCGCAACCGTTATTAAAGATGGTATTTGTAATAATGGCCCATGATGATGTGAGCAGTGATACCATAATTAAAGATGGTATTTGTAATAAAGGACAATGATGATGTCAACATCGTCTGTTATTATTGTGAACCATCCATTTCTAATAACGGTTGTGATGATGACATCAGCAATGATGCACTACAATGATGTTTTCTTGAGTGCCGTTATTACTGGAAAAAGGGCGGGTTATTACAAATGATTTGTGTAGTAGTGTTGGCCGCCAGCAAGTTCATTGTCGCGCGTCACCGTATGACCTTCTCGGGTCGATTCCTTCCACCCACAACGTCACCTGAACCTCTTATACCACCCACACCAACCCTCGATGACCGCCATCCACTGTAGAGTTCGCAGAACTGCCATCTTCCTTGTCTTCGTCGGCCGCCACCTGCCATGGCCATAGTTGCACATGGCCAGCTCGCACCAGGCCACCTCTACCCGAGATAGCACTTGCATGAGGTTCCCCAAGGTCCAGTGCTGCTCTCAGGCAAGAGGTTTGTCTCCAGATTGCCGTTGTTTGGTCTGCCGGCGAGCCGTTGCATCAGGCCGCCACCTGTGTTGCCGGCGGCCATCACCGAGGCTCTTATCGTGAAGTAGAAGTGGGGGAGATGGTGCGCGAGGTCAACGTGATCCGGGTGGGGCAAGTCCTGTCGCCGGGGTCCTCACCACCGGCGAGGAAGCTGCCGGTCATGGCCGGCCAATCCGGTTCTTAGTGCTGGGCGCGCGAATGACCCAGGGGTAGAAGAAACAAAAAGGTCAGGTGGTTTTCTATAAAGTTGTTTATTAGGTTTCAGAAATTAGATTTATATTCTAGCATTAATTGATTAAAAATTAATAAGAAATAGGTTTGTTTTAATTTATTTATTCTTTTTAGGTTATTAATAATTCTTTTACAACAAATCAAAAATATTTAAGGTCAAGTTTAATTAAAGAAAAATGTTGGTTATCTTTTAAAAACTGGGTAGTTAGTGTTGGCTTGCAACTTTATCGAGAAGTAAAGTTGTGAGTCATGCTTTCAATGTTTTTGCATATTGATCACTGACTTGCATTCCTCTTTAGACCCAAAGCTCACGAGAGAACTACCACTAATGAAGGAGGTTATCGTGGTTGCCTGGAGTTCGAAGAAATCAACTGAACAAACTAACATTTTTCTATTCTAGGCAAGCCCCGGTGCATACATTTCTATTTGTCAATGAAGTAATCATGTGTCCAGTATTTATGCTTTTATATGCATTACGTATAAGAATTGATTGGAACCTACTTTGATGCATTGAACCTTTCCTTGATATAAGGACATCTTTGCCAGCTATTTAAAAGAATTCATATCAGATGTCGCCACATAGTCATGCTTAGATCAGCTTTTATGCTAATAATAAATCAAAGTTTAGCATGAAACATGATTGATGTCATCTAAAGAAAAAGGTGAGCAATAATGGATAGGAGGATTAAGATGGATTAAGGAGTTGGCGTGGTTTACTTGATGATCAAGTGACCTGTTTGCTTACTGGGTACAGGGGTGGATCCGGTTGGTGGCACGGGGATGGTGTGGCATACCTTAAGCCCAGCCCAACAAGCGTTAGTATAGATAAAAAATTAAAATTCCCCAAAAACACTCCTAAAAAGGGCAGTTGGAGACTCAAACTCAGTTTGAGGGCTATAGGGTGAACATCCTAACCACGGGACCATGTAGTTGTTATTTTTTTGGATAGCAAACATAATTCATTTGAACCATTATGGGCCCACGAAACCACTCAAACCATGAACACATGGTTTTGCTGGCACGCAGCCGGCGTCCCTCATGCATGACCTGCGATTATTTCATATGAGAGGTATACATATTGCGGTCGTTGATAAAATTAGTCAAAAGCTTGATAGCCGGTTTGAAGAGGTTAATATGGAGTTATTTTTATTGTATATCTGCCCTCAACCCTTCCAATTCATTTGCAACGTTTGATGCACCAAGCGGAGATATGTTGGTAGATGTAGATGAAGATGATTTAGTCAATACTTTTATGGTCATTAGAAAACGTATGCTTGATAAAGGGTGTTATAATCCTATTTATTATTTAAAGTTGTGTCTTTTATATTTCAAAATAATAATGTGTTATTATACTACTTGGATTGTAATTTAATATTTATTATGCCATTTAGTAGTTGTGTAACAAATTGTTAGGCAATTTTTATAAAACTTCACAGAATTACTAAATGGGTTGTACCGGTTTGCATTTGAACATTTTGGTTGGCATAGCCCATCCCAAAATCCTAGCTCCGCCGCTAATTGGATATGGGACCTGCAAAATCGATTAGGTTGATTGGCCCATAGATTGCAAATAATGTTACTCGTGCTTACTGGGTCGGAGAAAGACGGGGACGAAGCTTGTAACTCACGTTGGATGTCACCAGACATGGGACCTGTGTGGGGGTGCGTTCCCGGGTTTGAGTAAGGATATTTCCAGTCTTTGGCCCAACCGACTGAAAGATTGTGGCACACAGTCGGTATAACTATGCATACCTAGGCACTATGTATTCCCTGCAGGGTGTAAATCGTCCAGATCCTCCACAATTATGGGTTATGAATGCAATTGATCAGCAGCTAAACTCCATAGTAAGACAAGTGGAATGATATGAAATTGATTCAATGCTGGATGGACCTTAGTACCATTTGTTTGCAAAAAAATTTTATAACTTAGTAATAACTTAATCGGGTGTAAAACTTGAAAGTTAAGGATCAAAAGATTAATAAGCTCTTTAGCAAAGCAATTGAGTCATCCAAACCTCCAAAATGCTTTGCATACTCCTTGAAAGTTTTTTTTGGTAAGGTAGGTAAGTCTTGCTGAGTACCTTCATACTTAGGGGATCTCCCTTGTTGTTTTTCAGAAGCCCTGGAGTAGTCGAGAAGGAGGTCCCGAAGACCTAGAACATCGTGGTCCTTGTGTTTCTAGGGTTGAGCCGGAGTTGTAGACTTTTTTTATAATAGAACTACCTCGACTGGTTTGTATTTAAACTCCTAGAAATGGGTTGATATGCATTTAAGTTCACTTCAAAACTTGAGTTGTAATAAGTAAGAACCTTGGTATGTTATGTAAAAATGGTAATGCTCATTGTGTTTTCCTTTCCAAAAACGATCCTATTGTATAACAAAGATATGAGTATAATGTGGTTCATCGAGGAGTCTTTGGGACACTCGACAGTTCACTAGTTTAAACTGTTTGAAGTGCATTCAATGTCTTTAAATGGATGTTACGGCGCACTTGAGCCAGTCTAAATTGGGTGGTACTGCCACAATATATCATCCCAAGAAATAAAGGAAATAAAAGTAGGTGCTATTAAAAGAAAATAAAAGGCGTGCTATTAAAATGAAATAAAATGCGTCTCTCTCCATGACCAAAATAAAGAAGGAATCCTCTCCTACCCCACGGCCAAGACATGAATCTCCCCACAACAAAAGAAATCCCCACACGGTCAAGACATGAAATCTCCTGACTGCAAAAGAAATGGCCAAGCCAACCATATATGTATGTCTCCAAGCCGCCCCTCAATTCCATCATGCCCCCACACGCCTTGCCTACAATTCTCTTCAACGATCACACATGTAGAATGGTGTATTCCACGTTTTTTGGCTTTGGCAGAGGGTCTTGACATGGTTCATCGATCCGAGGTGGATTTATTTGTTGTTGTGGCGAGCATTGGCCTGGTGACACACTAATGGTCAGTGGATCCAAATGCCACTAGGGAAATCTGCTTGAATGGACATGAAGTTCGTGTGTATACCATTCCTCTTGTGAATGTTTTTTGAGCATATTGGTTATTTGGATATATAAGTCTGGTTTTGTGATTTTTTTACCATTCCTCTTGAGGGTGTCAACGCAGCCGGTTCCCAAATGGCTGCGATGCTCCTCATCACAGCCGGATGGGAATAGGAACCGGTTGTGATGAGGGTGTCCAGGACAGCATCATCACGAGCTAAAAAATAGCAAAAACAAATTATGCATTCGGAGCAACTTTCATCTATACTCCGAGTGACGTCTTTGTATACTTTTTTTATAGTTCACTACTACACAACACCCATCACAGCCCGTTCGTAACCCCCTTCACAGCTGGTTTGGGGAGGCATTTCATTTATAGCAGCTGTGTTGACACCCTCAACACAGCCGGTTCCCAACTGGCTGCGATGCTCCTCATCACAGCTAGTTGGAATAGGAACCGCCTCTAATGAGGGTGTCCAGGACAGCATCAACGGGCAGCCACCATAGCCCTGCCCAGTCGAAAGATTTTTTGCGTGCTACATGGTAGCTAGGATTCGAACCCACGACCTCCCCCTCGCACATACCCCCTCTTACCACCACGCTACACCACCACATGTGACCATATCACATTTTCATTCCCCACATATTAAACGAACCCGAGTGTAAATGACTTATTTGAAGGCCTAAACAAATTCAAATTAAAAACTTGTCAACTATATAGTATTGTAACTTTTCAAACACTACAACTTTCATGTTGTCCGTTTTTCCATTCGAGGTCGTTTGTGAAATTTGAATTTCAAATTTAAATAATTTTAAACTTGGTTTTTGTTGACAATATGAATTCAAATGAAAATGTTGTCAACTACAATGTTTAATAAATTTTCGAGTTTTACAACTTTTATTTTGATCATTTATTCATACGACATAGTGATGATAAAAGTGCTCACTAATCCTACATCTCTCTTCTAGTTT
The DNA here is from genome assembly GCA_015342445.1 of Digitaria exilis. Lineage (NCBI taxonomy): Eukaryota > Viridiplantae > Streptophyta > Magnoliopsida > Poales > Poaceae > Digitaria > Digitaria exilis. Next base: position 181,116 of record JACEFO010001631.1, read on the forward strand.
CATACTCTAAACCCTATATGAGAGATGTATGATTTGTGAACACTTCTACTACCACTTTATCCTATGAACAAATGATCATATAAAAGTTTTACATCTTGAGAAGTTATACAACTTTGTAGTTCAACACTTTTCAATTTGAATATGTTTAGGGCTTCAAAAATTGTATTTGTCACCTGCCTATGAATAAAGAACCGTCTACGTTAATCAACACAAACAGTCCGTGGCTCCAACGGCTGCGATAAAGACCAACACAAATGGTTTGTGGCTAGAACTGGCTGTGTTGATGCGCCCCTCAATGCATCTGGTTCCAACCACCAATCGACTGCGGTGAGTAGCAACGCAGCCGGTTCGTAGCGAGAACCGGCTGCGTCGCCCCCACCACTCATCACAGCCGGTTGGTAATACAAACCGGCTATGATAAGGAGCAATGGAGCCGGTTGGATTACCAACCGTCTGTGATGATCTTTTACAGTTGGTTGTCTCAAAACTGGTTGTAAAAGGGTGTTTGATTTAGACGAATCTGTAGTAGTGGTTGTGCAGTAGTCGCTAAGAGGCTCCTGATTTAATCTATTTTTTATTGCATAATTTTCAAAGTTCAAGGAGCTGTAATTTAGAAGAGCTTTCAACCCTTTTTATAGTTGTATATTATTCGGAGAGATCTGCTTACATAATTTGAGAAGAGCTTTCAAGTCTTTTTTTTATAGTTGTGCACTTCTTGAATTTGCGAAATGGCATGATTTTGTAGGGTCATAGTTCTACCATCACTCTTTGGACTGAAGTTCAAGGAACAAATCACCTGGCATCTTCATAGAGTTAGGGATGATTTCAAATCTGTAATTAACCAATGGCTAACCTCAATATTGTAATCACGTTTAGTTTTCTTTACTCCTTCCCCCTGTAAGTATTTTGAATGACTTTGTACATATGAGTTTTGAAATAGAGTGTTTTGGGGATCTCCCCCATAGTTTTAGTTTCAAAACAAATATATATGAGGTGTAATTATGCAAATCCATATTCCCCAAAACTCCATATATCAGCTTTTTAGAAGTAGGCGAAAGTCTAAATTAAGAAATTATACACATTTGTGATATCTAAGAGATCATAAGAGGAACCTTAGAGATTAAGAGCTAAGAAAGGGCAGTGTGCTTGAAAGCTGTTTTAGCTCTTGATGCGAACATAAGGGAAGTTATAAGCCCCACGGAAAAAGGTAAAGTAAATGATCACTTCCGGCTAATGAAGAACAAGGTATGATTATTTTGTTGTGGCAAAGGTATAAGTTGGAAGTGCAGCATTGTGGCACTCCTGATCAACAACCTATAAGTTAACTTTGCTTCAGAAAGAGCAAAGTGTAGGGGGGAGTTTGTTAACAGTCCTTAAATGCTAAATATTTTCATCAACATCTCAAGAAAAATGCTGCTTTGCTATCATATTTTGTTTAGTACGACTTAGTTCCACTTGTATTCTGTCTTTGTATGATTTCAAGAAACAAGAGTGGAAATTGATGAAAAAGAGCATAAAAGAATAAAGAATATTTCATCCTGAAAATGCTCAAGGAAATATAGAAAGGCTCGCAATTCAAGTCCACCATAAGCTATTATCAACATAGAAGGCCTAAAGATCCAATCCATGGCCTACCACACGTAGGCATTGGCGGGGAGGCGGTGCTGGGGGATAGGCCGGCCCACCACTATGGTAGTTCATGCTCACCTTTGGAGAGGCGGTTGTATGTTAGTTGACTATGTCGACAACATCTGCTACCATATCAGGAGGCATTTACACCGACCTTGGAGCTCTATATAAGAAGAGGCAGACCCTCTGTCTCATTAATTTGATTCCACTTTAGAATAGAATAAACCCAAATATCGAGATAGCTAGAGCTAGCCATAAACATCTCTAGTTCTAATTAGCTCTAGTTCTAGGATTAGAGGATTGTTAGTCTAGTTCATCATTGAAGATCAAGTTATTCTTCAAGTCATAATCGGTCTTGGGTAATTACTTTGTATCCTATTTGTCAGATCTTTATCAATTCTTCAGAGATGTTATATGAAGTTTATGCTATATTTATGGTATTAGTCTTCATATCTTATGCTATCATGAGTTATATTGGTATGTGTTTAGATTACTCATCTATGTTATTGTATTGGTTTGGATTGCTTTATGCTTGTTTCTAGTCTTGCACTTGTCCATCCGTAGGGTGGGAGACACAGGTGGGACTAGAACAGATTTCAAGTATGCAAGTCTGGTGCCTGGATATAAGAATTCCTTCAATTATTCACATTATCTACAAAATATGAGAGGAAGACAACAAGTTGTGACAGACTTGGAATAGGAGCTCTATGAATATTTGGGCCATGAATATGAACTTGATATTTTCCCTTTATGATAAGGGTTTAAACATTTGATCTAATCATGTGATTTATTAACCTTTACTAATTTGATAATTTGTAAGGGCATTCTAGACTTGCTCCGATGACAATCTTACTTCTAGATTGTTCTTTTATGAGGTGGTTACACTATGGTTATTTGATAATTATCATGATTATATCTTTATCTATGTCTGATTATTATCTCGAGTATTATTATTGCCTTATTTTACGTGACAGCTTAACTTTATATCGAGCAGTTGACTATGACCTATGAGTTGGCATGGGATAAAATAAATATGATAACCTGGTTTACTCCAAGTTTAAATGCCTCAATGGCATATTTGTGCAGTTGAGGATAAATTTTTGGACATCATTGTTATATTTTAAGTAAGCTATATCTTTTAACCATGATTGTCTTTCAATGGTATTTCTAGTCTTAGACTAGGCGTCTATAAGTAATGAGAAATAATTTTAAAAAATGTCAACAAGTTGTCTTTCATAGTTGGTCATCTTTAGTGACGGGTTGCTTGTTGGGGATCTTGGAAATAATTCAACAACATATAACATCCTGATGGCGACACAATAAATGGGTATGTAACATGGAGTACTCTAGCGAGGTGGGGAGAGAGAGGTGGCATAAGATGGTGGATAAGACAAGACCCACGAGGCAGCCAGTGTGGGTTCTGGATCTGTTGGATTCATCACATTTGATGTTATTTGATGGCTATGGGTCCCACATGGTGGTGGCCTTCTCGATGTGGAGCAGTTTCTCTTGTTTTCCTATTGGCCTGGGGTTTTATATTTAGGGCGACTACATGGTAAGAAGGAAGATTGTCGTGGCAGCTTGGCTTCTTTCTGCCTCCACTGCCTAGTGGATTGGTCTTTCCATGTTCATGTCTCAATCCAACCATCCAAGTCTTTTGAGTTTTAAGTACTTATCCGTATTGACGTTCCAATCTAACTGGGTGAGTTCTTTATATTTCGTTTCCTTTTGTTTTAATGAAACTCTGCACTATATTCTACATTTTTTGCTATTTCAATGAAACTCTGCACTATATTCTACATTTTTTGCTATTTCAATGAAACTCTGCACTATCTTATCACTAAAAAATGATTTTCTCAATCAACATGATCATAATAAGTGGTTTAGGCAGCCACTTTATTTTCATAAACAATCTTAGAGCATCTCCACCCAATAAATTTAGCCTAAAAACTGGTTTTTAGAAACTTGCTAAAAATTAGTAGGACAAAAAAGACCCTCTACTCCAACAACTCCCAATAATTAGTCCCAATAAATTCCTACCACCTCATTTAGAAATGACTTGTATATGAAAATTACCGCCACTGTTTTCTCATGATTTCTTTTCTCTCTGCCTAACGTATTTTTCCCATCGCTGCATCCTCTCTCCTTGGATAATAATTAAATTGCTCTATGACCCAGCAGGTCAAACCCAATTTAGAGACCTTGTAATCATTTGCTGGTATGATTAATGTTCAGATAGAGGGTGTCATCCATCCCTGCCTGTGGGAGGAAAACGGGGAGATCAGGTGGCCAGCATGGAAGCTCGCGCAGGTTAAACCGGAAAGACCTAGAAAAGCAGGATTATTGGGAGCACAGAACTCTGGTGGAAATACTCCGGGCGCTGCTAAAATTGGGAGTGTGGGAATATTGGTACCTGGTTTGGCCTACTGTTGGAGCACATATTTTTCTGTTTGTTCCCAAAAAAGAGTTTTGAGAGTTTGTTTTGACACTCGTGGAGATGCTCTTAGACCCTATTTAGTTCGTTCTACTTCACTATTTCTGTAGTAAATTTGAATATTTAGACACGAATTATAATTATTAACTGTGAATAACTAACAAAACATATTCCACAACCAACTAGTGAAATCGCGAGACAAACCAATTAAGCCTAATAAGGCTATGATCAGAAAATGTTGTGCTACAGTAAGTAGTCTCCAATGATGGATTAGCCAGTCTTGATTGATTCGTCAGTCTTAATTTTGTGTCCATCTATGTAATTAGTTTTATAAGTAGATCACATTTAGTCTTTCTAATCTTTGTTTTATAGTTGCTACAGTATAATATCGCAAACTAGTTGACTGGACTAAACTGGCCTTTCATTCTAATTTCTAGCAATCTTAGCACTTCATTCTAGGGAGTAATATTTTGATGTACAAATATTTTGACAGTTCGTTTGCCGTATCGGACGGTCACAGTTCTGTTTATCTCGGTCTACAAATGCGATGGAACCACCTAATACCTCTTTCCGCAGCGCACGATGGCTTACCGCGTTGCTCTGTTCCTAGTCATCGTCTTCCTCGCACCCGTCGTGCCCAACGTCGCAGGGGAACCGTGGCAAGCTTGCGGCGACACCGGCAACTACGAGCCCAAGAGCAGCTACTTCGCCAGCATCAATTCCATTGCCGCCACGCTCCCCGGGAACGCCTCCGCTTCGCCGGACCTCTTCGGCACCGCGGAGGTCGGAGCCATCCCGGAGCAGGTCTCGGCCCTCGCCCTCTGCCGCGGCGATGCTAACGCCACCTCCTGCAGCAGCTGCCTCACCCAGGCGTTCCGCACCTTGCCGGACGCGTGTGCAGGCAAGAAGGACGCCGCCCTCTTCTACGACAACTGCATGCTCCACTACTCCAACATCCACTTCCTCACCGACGATAGCTCCTGGCCGACTGGGTACCTTATGGAATATTTCAACTTCAGCGTCAAGTCCGAGCCAGAAAGGTTCAATCTGGTCGTCGCCGCGCTCTTGAACGCCACCGCCGACTACGCCGCATACAACTCCACGCGGCGGTACGCGGCCGGAGAGGCTGATTTCAACCAGGAGTATCCCAAGGTGTACAGCTTGGCGCAGTGCACGCCGGACCTGACGCCGGAGAGGTGTCGGAGTTGCCTCGCCTACATCATAGAGGCAAGTCTTAGCATGTACGCTAACCTCATCGGAGCCAGGACCCTCGCAATCAGGTGCACCTTCCGGTACGAGACCAAACCCTTCATCATTGGACCCCTGATGGTGTCGCTAGGAGGAACACCGGCGAGCTCCGGAGCGCCAGCGCAGGCGCCGGCGGCTGTGGTGACCAGGACAACGGCGGCGGGCAGAGGTACTTGCCCCCTTTTCCCTCTGATTTATATTAATAATTTGAGTTCACTGCACATCTAATGGTGATACCCAAGTTGGTAAGAACTTTGTCCATAAAATTTCCATCTTGTCCAATCTTGATTATATCTGTACAGAAAAGATTTTAACTGAAACATAACATTGAGAGTCATTTGATCTGAGGTTTTCTGCTTACACTGGTTAATTCACAGGGGCGAAGTACAGAGTTCCTGTCATGGTTCCTATTATTTTGCTACCTATTTTAGTAGCCATAAACCTTGTGGCTTGCCTGTGTCTCTGGAGGAGGAGGCATCCAGTAACGAAAGAAAAGCAGAAATGTATGTGCAGCAAATTCTCCAACTTAGGCACTTCGATTCATGACACCATTAAGTAAATGACTAATGGAGTTGCGGTGATGTTGATATCTGAACAGATGAAAGTTATCCAACTGGAGAAGAGGCCATGGAGAGTGTCGACTCCATGCTGATGGACATATCTGCCTTGCGATCTGCAACTGGGGATTTTGCAGAAAGCAACAAGCTTGGGGAAGGAGGATTTGGTGCCGTGTACAAGGTAGTGGACAAACAAAAGACATATCTCTGTGTTTATTATCTGTATCTCTGAATTAATATCAAAATTCGTGTTAACGTTAATTTGTTTGCTTGATGTTTACAGGGAACTCTACCAGATGGCTCTGATATCGCAGTGAAGAGACTGTCAAATTCCTCAACGCAAGGAGTGGAACAGCTGAAGAATGAGCTCGCTTTGGTCGCCAAGCTTAAGCACAGGAATCTGGTCAGCCTCGTGGGTGTATGCTTGGAGCAACAGGAGAGGCTGCTCGTCTACGAGTTCGCTCCTAACAGGAGCCTCGACCTCATACTTTTCGGTACTGATTCGAAAAAGCTTTCGACTTTATTTCTTTCCAGAGTTTGGTATCCTACATTACACACGGTGAATGATCACTGACACTCTTGGCTTTCGTTAAATGCCAGACACCGTTAAACGTGAACATCTAGACTGGGAAAAGAGGTACAAGATCATCAATGGCGTCGCCCGGGGCCTAAAATATCTCCATGAAGATTCCCATCTCAAAGTTGTGCATCGGGATCTCAAGGCGAGCAACATTCTGCTGGACGCCAACATGAACCCCAAGATTTCAGACTTCGGCCTTGCGAGAATTTTCGATCAAGACCAGATACAGCGCGTCACCAAGCATGTCGTCGGCACATAGTCAGTACAACAAAGCACACAGACCTGTGAAGCAGTAACACTAACTGTGCAGATATCCTGACTGTGACCCCATTACCTAAAACTCTCTTTGCCGTTTCAGTGGATACATGGCGCCCGAGTACGTCATGCGCGGCAACTACTCTGTAAAATCAGACGTTTTCAGCTTCGGCGTCATGGTTCTTGAGATCCTAACGGGGAGGAAGAACAAACGCAGCTCCAAACCTCGGCAATCTGAAGATTTATTGGCCACGGTAAGTAAATGGTCACAACCACAGGTATAATAATGCGCGAAGAGCAAGTCATTATTGTGCAGTTTGGATCATGATCAAGAACGAGTGGTGCAGGTATGGGAGCATTGGAAAGCCGGAAGAGCGTCGGAGACCATTGACCCGGCCATGAACGGCATCTTTTCGGAGGACGACGCACGAAGGTGCGTTCAGGTAGCGCTCCTTTGCGTGCAGGATAACCCGGTGGACCGACCGGTGATGTCGTCGGTGGTGATGATGCTAGGGAGGAACACGGTCTCCCTACAGGTCCCCTCCAAGCCGGAATTCTTCGTCAGGAACGGTGGCGCGGCCAAACCCGGAATCGCTTCTGATGCATCAACTGTGTCAGTGCAGCTAGAATGAGTCTTAGGTCCTGTGTTACTCCCTGGTCGCTGAGTATTAGTAATGTTCGCTGAGAAGGCCCTGTGTTGTTTTGGATTTTTTTTTAAATAATGAGAAAAAACGACTTCCAGTCCTTGAAAAAGAGAGAGGCCCTGTGTTGTTCCAGATATGAATTATGAAAGCAGATGATTTATGATTCTAGATTTTGGATCGGAAAATTCTATAGATCCTGAAAAGTGTTTTGTAGAAGGCTGACAGCTTGAGCTCTTTTACAACGCATAATACTAGTATCAAGTAGTATATAGTATTGGTTAAGGATAATTTAGTAATTCAACCTATACCTATTTATTTTAATAATTTTAATTGGTTAAGGATAATTTAGTAATTTAACCTATACCTATTTATTTTAATAATTTTAATTGGTAACAATTCTCACTCTCTAATCTGCAATATAATCATATCAATTCAAAATAATGAAAACATAAAAGAATACTAATTAATAACATAATACAAAAATTTTATTTTGTTTTTTAATATATTACACTAATACCATTAAATTATTTTCCTAGATTACCCCTAGCCCACTATACTACCCTTAAATACTACTATACCACTAGGACCATTTTGTATAGTATACAATTAATCTCGACCGTCGGATCTTTATATATTAGTCCTTTTTAACAGCTAGTATACGATGGTACTGTGCGTTGTAAAAGAGGTAGACAGCTTTCTCTGTTTTTCTCTCGCTTTAACACGCGTCATTTTTCTGTCATTTGAATTCCTACCTACCACCATGTATTCAAAAGCTGTGGGAGCAGCTTACATGAGCGTTGGTTTTTCAAACACATTACAAAACCAGCAGCCGTTTACGTACACACAAGCAACTTTGTCAATAGACGCATCACTTACCGCTTAAATAATAGCACATGGCAAAACCTAACATGAGGATATGAACCTAAGTGGACAGCTCCCACCATGACATGTTAGAAATATAGGCAATTGTAAGTTTAATTTCCAAACTAGATTAAACATGACGATAAACAATCCTAGCATGCAATTCTCTAGCAGACTAGGCAGTACGAACAACATAATCATGACATCAGAAAACATGATTAAAACACAATGTACGTACTGAGGAATTGCTGTAGAGAAGAGGAACGGCGCAGTTGGAACGACGATGGTTCTACGGACGGAGCGCAGTAGACGATGTTGCAGACGACGGTACGCCGCAGCACCAGACTTGGACGGAGGACGAGCCGTGGTGAAGACGTATTGAGCAGTCGCGCGCAGCGCTTCCCAAAAACCTTATTCGTCCTCTCCCGGTGCAGGATCTCGAAGACGACTGGTTCCGGAGACCTGCTCTCCCGTTTGCCAGTGCACGCCGGCGCTCGGGATGAAGTAGACTACGATGGCAACCCAGCAATGAGAAGTAGCAAAACCCTAACTCGTATAGACCTTCTTAGGGACTCCCAAACCTAGGGGTTTCCCGTATAGAGTCTATGGTGCACTTCTTCCATGAGGGAGGTGGTCTCTATTTATGGGAGGAAACCCCCACACTCTCATCCATTAGAGATATAAGACTAATAGATGTCGTACCCTCTCAAGTGCTAATGGGCTTTTGAGATTTATTTAGGATTATTCATATGGGCCAAGCCCAGTAATCTAACATAACAAACTACTAGTAAAGTATGGTGAACCTAAGTGGTATGCTCTGCTCGTGGTAGCATGGAAATATGGTTGGTTAGTTTTTTTTGGAAGCCGAGGCTGTCCTTATTATTTTCTAGCATAGTCATATTTAATCAAGTCATTATAGGATATCATGAAAGAGCACCAAAATGAACATCGTGCACATAAGAATAATTTTATATTCGCACTATGGTATGCACTGTAATGCAAAAGTAAAACATAATAATTTTAGTAAATTTATTTTTAAAGTTGTTTTCCATTATGGTGCATGTTATCATGTCCGACTCCAAGATTGGAGTGTATATGACATATGCGTCGACTCTGCGGTCCTCTACGGAGGAAAAATAAAATAAAATCTTGGACTTTGCTGGAAGTCACCGGCTGGTCTTATTTGGCGACGTGCTAGAGGCAAGACCGAGTCCATCGCGTGCCGTTTCGCCGCAAAAAAAACTCGACAATAAAGTCAGTGCGAATGCATGGACATCGTTCCTTCTTCCCACTGAATTCCACGCCATTGTCCCACCTATTGTTAGCTTCTGGCTACAAAAATCCGGATATTAATTTCTACTCGTACATGCAGTACTACTTGACAACTGTACGAGTCCAAAGACGGAGAAAATCAACGTGGTCGTCGTCGGCGACTTGCAGTCAACGTCTCGAGGCGTGCCGCCGCCACCCGCCAGCACCAGTTAGCTAGTGGGTGTCGCAATCACCGTAGCTTGGCTACGACTGCTTGTTAGTCACACGTACCCCTTCATTCCAAAATATTTTTCATTTCACACATAATGTTTGATATACAAGTAAATATATACTTAAATATAGATATATAGTAAAAGCTATATGTTTCATTTCACACATATCGAATCCAAAAGAAAAGTATTTACTGACGAAGGAAATAGTAACAGCTAGGAGCCTAGGAGCTCATTTGGTTTAACAGAGCTGAATCAAACCGATTGGTTCTTTGGTTTTTGTGAAACTTCGGTTTGAAAAAAAAGACCGGTTTGAAAAACTCAGGAATTTTTTTTTGGTTTCGGTTAGTAACTGAAGTAATCGCGGTCCATAGTTCAACCACCAAAGAACTCACAAAACTAACTATTTTGCCATTGTGTTAAAGGGAACATCCATATAATGGATATAAACCATCAGCAACTAACCACAAATTACATTAGCACCCACAAATCAACACACATTGCGGCGGTTACTGGCGTTGGGTGGGGTGGTGGTCAAGCGGGAGACGGGGTGAGCGGGAACAGGAAGGTGGAACGATGATGGAGCGAGTGGAGTTATATACTCAACGAAACTTTCATGGACACGATTACTTAGGCCATGTTCAGATTTCCAACTATTCACTATTCATTCCAACTTTTCACTATTCATTCCAACTTTTCACTATTTCTTCCTCACAAAACGCGTTTCCCAGCGAATGCTACAGTGTTTTTCTTATGCCACAGTGTTTTTTCCTACAATCTAAACACACCTGTGACATGTCATCTAAAAATATTTGAAACTAGGATGAAACATCCTTCTTTCAATGCATAGTTTCCTCTACTGTTGTTTCCCAGGTTACATGCAAGACACAAGCTATCTAAGTAACTGTCAAAGAGGGCTTCATCCCCATAAAACTTATTTCACCTCTCTCTTCGTTAATACACTGCTACATCATAAAAAACTATCTATGTGGTACTCTATTTTATGGCCCATGAAACCACCACTGAGACTGGTCTAACACACAAATACACAATATCCCTACAATGAGTTTTAGGCATTATATGATCATATCTATAGTACTTATGAAAACTAAAATAATACATGATAACATACATATATAGAATATGCTTCAGGTCAATCTACCCTCTGCTTCTGTGACTTGTGGTGGTGTGATCCAGGTTGATCTAGCCTCAGCTTTGTGACTTTGTGGTGCTGGTGCGTGGTAGATGTAACGATCCAGTCGTTAGTGTGACTTCTTTTCCGACTAAATTAGGTTGAGGCGGATCTAAATGTGGAGTTTCAAAGGTAATATTAATTATTACATCAACAGTTTTGATAATATGGCAAGACAATTAAAAGGGCTCGCACAACAGTTGCCTAGTTTCTAGTTTTCCAATGAAATTCTGTCAATGCCACCCCCCTCCCCCCCCTCCTAACTGAGACTGGCCTGAGTAGACCTATAAATCCAATGATTATTAAAGTTTACCAAGCTTCGAGGTGATAACTGTCATATCATTAATATCTGTTTGGGGCTACCATACTAAGCCAATTTGTTTCCATCACCTAAATTTCCTTATAACATCTAGATGGACCTAGTTCAACAAACATATCAAAACTAGTTAGACTTGTGTTCATGGATTTTCTCGACTGAAGAAAGTTGAGATTATTTTTTTAGAACGGATGGTAAAAGATTCGCCGTCTGCCACGACTTCAAAACATTTACAACTAATTAAGATGAAATAACAACAAAACAGAAATAAAACCTCCATCAAAGAACAATTGGAGAACTAGGTTTGAAGACGAGCAAAAGCTGAATCAAATTGTTGGATGTCTTCTTTCATAAAGTATGCAACCTCCTGTTGCGTTCCTTGCCAATATCACAAGAAATAGATAATAACCCCGTCTAGTAAAGGTTTGCTATGCTTGTCAACTCCACGTCTACTTTGTTTCTACCACCCGTTCAACGTAGATCTTACTGAGGTTGGTAGTAGATTCACAGCTCGCATCCAAGTTCTGAGCTTGTCCCAAACTTCTTTCCTTCAGACCTTCGCTGTCTTTAGGCCCTGTTTAGTAGGGGGGAGAAGTTGGCGAAATGTCACATCCATCCTTTTGACACTAATTAGGAGTACTAAATATAGACTAATTATAAAACTAATTACACAGATGGACTCCACATCGCAAGACGAATCTATTAAACCTAATATGTGCCGTCATTAGCGTATTTTTAATGACTGGTTACTGTAGCATGATAGTGTATAATGACGAATTAATTAGGTTTAATAGATTCGTCTCACGATGTGGAGTCCATCTACGTAATTAGTTTTTTAGACCTATGTTTAATACTCCTAATTAGTGGCCAAACATTTGATGTGACAAGTTGGCAAAATAAGTTGGTGATTAAACAAGGCCTGCCCATAGGCGGCACGCGCCACATGTCATATGATTCCCTCACCCATAGGTTGCAGTATAACCTGTATGTTCCTAATTATTTTAGGACAACTGGTACTAAATTTAGATGGACCAATGAGACTTTTCCAGTAGTGAAATGTCATTTTGCCTTCCAGAATTATCAATAGCGTTAAAAATCAGTGACAATCTATTTCCTAAGATCATAAAATATTTGAAAAAACCTGTACTGGAACAGCCCTGCTTGCCGAGAGGCCCGCCCATGGCACACTGGAATACAGGACCAATTATATCGACAAAAAAAATTGAACATATATAGCTTTGTGTACCTTGATCCCGCTGCTCTTCAACAACGCGTCATGGCGCGGCACCTCATCCTCCTCGCCGCGCTCCTCGCCGCCGTGGCCCTGCTCGCACCCGGCGCATCAGGTCAGGACTACCCTTGGCTGGTGTGCGACTACGCGGCCCGCAACTTCACGCCCACCAACAGCAGGTACCTTGCCAACATCAACACCATCGGCGCCGCCCTGCCCACGAACGCCTCCTCGTCGCCGGAGCTCTTCGCCACCGCCGCCGTCGGCGCCGCCCCGGACAAGGTCTGGGGCCTCGCGCTCTGCCGCGGCGACGCCAACGCGAGCTACTGCCTCAGCTGCCTCGACCAGGCGTCACGTGACCTCCCCAACGCGTGCCCCTACAACGAGGACGCCGCCATCTACTACGACCAGTGCATGCTCCACTACTCCCCCACCGCCTTCCCGGCCATCGCCGTCGACGATTCCGGCTCGACGTACGAGTCCGTCGACTACGGAGACGTCTCGCTGGAGGAGAGCGCGAGGTTCAACGGCATCCGGGCCGTGCTGATGAACGCCACCGCCGACTACGCCGCGCACAACTCCACGCGGCGGTACGCGGCCGGCGAGGCCGACATGGACCTGCCGGACTTCCCCAAGCTGTACAGCTGGGTGCAGTGCACGCCGGACCTGAGGCCGGCGAGGTGCCGAAGGTGCCTGGCCGGGGTAATTGCGCTGTTGCCGCAGCTGTACACGAATAGTAGCGTGGGGATGGTTCTTGGGGTCAGATGCAGCGTTCGGTATCAGACGGACCCCTTCATCGATGGTCCGGTGATGGTTCGGCTAGGCGCAGCGCAGCCACCCAAGGCTGCAGCGCCGGAGCAAGCGCCAGCGCCAGCGCCGACTATAGGACCAGGAGCAGTGGCACCGGCACCTGCGGCGACCGGCAGATCAGGTGAATCATGGCTTATACAGTTTTTATTTCGTCTTTAATTTGGGCGAAATGCTCATTGCGTAGTAACATATACTGTAACTACTAGTAGCACTCAATAGCTGCAATACTTTTCTCTTCATTGAAACTGTGATCATGTGCACATTACACGGAAAGAAAATAACCTGTGTCTCCTTTTGAACATTCATCTTGTCACAGGGAGAAAGTACAGCATTCCTGGACTGGTTCTTATAGCTGTGCTGCCGACCTTAGCAGCCATAAATCTTGTCACTTTGCTCTGTTTCTGGAGGAGGAGGAAGAGGAGGAGGATGCCACCAACAAAAACAGAGCAGTCGTGTATGGCCTGCAAAATTCTCGGCTTATTATCGTGCAACATTTCATTGGCTTGGACCAAAAGATAAAAATAGTAGGAGTAACTTGTTCATGTGTGTTCTGGACAGATACGGATTATACTAGGGAAGCAGAGGACATGGAGAGCGTGGACTCCATGCTAATGGACATATCTACCTTGCGTGCTGCAACTGGTGATTTTGCGGAAAGCAACAAGCTTGGCGAAGGTGAATTCGGTGCGGTGTATAAGGTAGTACCGAATCAAGCACTTTCATAGAGTAAACACGATCGACTTCTTGTTAACTGATCCTGGCTTTAATTTTGATTTTAACTTGAGCAGGGTGTTCTCCCTGACGGCGATGAGATAGCAGTGAAGAGGATGCCCAAGAGTTCATCACAAGGAGTAGAAGAGCTGAAGAATGAGCTCGCTGTGGTTGCCAAGCTTAAGCACAGGAATCTCGTCAGTCTTGTCGGCGTCTGCTTGGAGCAACAGGAGAGGCTGCTCGTCTACGAGTTTGTTCCAAACAGGAGCCTCGACCTATTCATTTACGGTACAGATTCGTGTCGTTCTCGACTCCACCATACTCTGCTCTGTTTCATCACAAAAGTTTGACAGCATGACATAGATTTCTCCTTTCTTGTGTTATGAACTTATGATCGATACCAGACACCAAGAAACGCGCACAACTGGACTGGGGAAAGAGGTACAATATAATCAACGGCATCGCTCGAGGCCTCCAGTATCTCCACGAAGACTCTCAGCTCAAAGTTGTCCACCGCAATCTCAAGGCCAGCAACATCTTGCTGGATTCCGATATGAACCCAAAGATATCAGACTTTGGCCTCGCGAGAATTTTCAGTCGAGAGCAAAGCCAGGCTGTCACAAACCATGTCGTCGGCACACAGTCAGTAGCACGAAATTTACAATCTAACCATCACCAGTTTATGTCTGATAGATGCCTGAACCATCTTCCTGTTCCAGTGGGTACATGGCGCCGGAGTACGTCATGCGCGGGAATTACTCTGTCAAGTCAGACGCGTTCAGCTTCGGCGTCATGGTGCTCGAGATCGTGACGGGAAGAAAGAACAAGGACTGCTCCGACTCGCGGCGATCTGAAGATATCTTGACTTGGGTAAATAAACTTGTGAATATGTAGTCACCGTTATATTTTGACTGGCAGGGGTGAACAACTTTTGTGCAACTGTGCGCAACGCTGCAATTGCAGGTATGGGAGCATTGGATGGCCGGGACAGTGCTGGAGATAGTGGATCCGGCCATGGACGGCTGCTTCTCGGAGGACGACGTGCGGAGATGCATATACATCGGGCTGCTCTGCGTGCAGGGGAACCCGGGCGACCGGCCGGTGATGTCGTCGGTGGTGATGATGCTTAGCAGCAATACGGTGTCTCTACAGGCGCCCTGCAAACCGGCGTCCTTCGCCAGCAACGTGGTGTCCGACGTGGCAGCATCGTCAGTGTAGGATTGTGCCTTGTTGTATGATGTAAGGATTGTGCAGCCGTAAGTTCGTAACGTCTGAAGAAACGGCCAATTTTCGTGGATTGACACTCTTTTTTTACAACAAGAACAACGACATAGCCTTTAGTCCCAATCGAGTTGGGTAGGCTAGAGATGAAAGAAACAAAGCTCAAGGCTAAAGCACGTTGATAGCTAGTTTCCACGCGCTCCTATCGAAACTATCTCCTTGGAAATATTCCACTTCTCTAGGTCTCTATTTACCGCCTCGACCCAAGTCAATCGCCGCCTATCTCTACCTCTCTTTATTCTTTATATTATTGGCCCGCCCTAGGACCCCAATATGCACTGGCGCCTCAGGGGGCCTCCGTTGGATATGTCCAAACAATCTCAACCGATGTTAGGTCAATTTCTCCTCAATGGGTGCCACACCGACCTTCCCCTGAATATCTTCCTTCCGAACTCTATCCCTTCTTGTGTACCACAAGACCATCGCAGCATCCGCATTTCTACTACACTCAGTTGCTGGACATGTCGCCTTTTACTAGGCCAACATTCCGCCACGTATAACATCGCAAGTCGAACCCCCGTTCAATAGAACTTTCCCTTCAGCTTTTGTGGCACCATCCTATCATTGAGGACGCCAGACGCTTGACGCCACTTCATCCAGGCTGTGATTCTATGCTTAACATCTTCATTGATGTCGTTATCCTGTTTGCAACATCGATCCTAAATACCGATACGTATCCTTTTGGGGCACCACCTGTCCGTAACTAGCATCTATGTTGTCTCTTTTGAAGGCGCTGATAAAACTGATAACGACCCTAGTAGTGCCTGGACATCCGATGGCGAAATTATATTATACAATAGCCATATCAATATTTTGAGGAAAAGTCACATTGCATCTTCATAGAAAAAGGCACAACAGAAAAGGGATATGAAACTTTTGAGGCAATTCAAATAAACAATTAAAACATCAAAAGTTATCTATTGCCGCGTACGAACGGGTCCTTCCTTGATGAAGGTCGTAAAAACAGGCTCGGCCCATCATGAGCCCAAGAAAGAGGCACATGTGACAGCCCCTGGGTATTTTAACGACTGCAAATAAATCTGTAAGCATTCAGATACCGTTATAATTTTTATAGAAGTATTACAAGGATATCGGGGACACTACTAAAAACCGATTTTATGGGACAATGTAAAATGAGGCTCAGAGACGGACATAAAAAATATCCGCCTTCGGTTAATCCGAGACATTAACAGAGGCGGATATTTTTATTTAAGAAGACTATAAGGAAAATAGCCTTAGAGCCTCTCCAGCGGTCTCCCAATAACATATCATAAGGGGTGTCCCAATAGCATGTTCAATAATTATTGGGATAGATGCTTTTATAGTCTACTAATAATCTCATCACATTAGAACTACCGGAGAGACCAAAACTCTCTATTTATTTGAGCAGAGTTGGGGTGGATTATTGGGATGTCTCAATAATTTTTGGAAAAAGGGAGATGTATTGAGAGTCTGCTGGAGCACTATTTTCGCATTCTCCCTCTCCCAATCTAGAGGTTGGATTGGGGAAAAGGGTATTGCTTGAGATACTCTTAGGCTATTGTTTGTGATTTTGACAATTGATTGACAACATAGCCATTGGGACTAATGTGTTTGTGGAGATAATATTTGTAGATATTTCTAGGTCCCACGGATACTTTGTAAGCCATCCAAGTGCTTAACAATATCCAAATGATAAACATCCAAATGATGGTCATCCAAATTGAAGCCATTGAATCCATTGGGAAAAATTGACTTAGTCATATTTTGGAGCATCCAAATCCATAAAAAAAGTCGGTGCTTTGTACCAAAACCCACCTAATCCATCGGTGGTGTACAAGATGGCGGGAAGAAGACCTCTCTTAGTGCTACCACCGACCAATTCCGTGGGGCCAACTAGAGGGGACCGAATCAATCGATCATTATGGTTAGAACATGATGTTTGGCTCCGGTGGCGATTGATTCATTTGGTGGTGTCAAGAAGAAGGGCACCCAATCTATCGGTGCTGGATAAGATAGAAGATGGAGATCAACTTAGAGACCATTATTCTTTCAGTGGTGAAGGAGGAGAAGGGACCGAATCAGTCAGTGGTTGAAAGAGTCCAACTATTAGTGACACGGGTTTCAATGGCTCTTTCAATGCTAGCTGAGGTGGCACCAGTGACTAATTCGGTGGTACCCCTCATGTGACCAACAAATTTGTCGGTGGTACGTAGAAAATGTTGTAAAGGTTTGCAACGACTAGTTCCTTTGGTTGAGGCTATAAATATGATGAGAGCATCCAAAAGGGGCAAGCGGAGACCCACTTGCGCGTGGGAAAGTCCTATGACAATCTACTGAGTTACTCAAACGTACAGTTAATGCCTTTGCGCGGACACTCCCCTGAGAGGGCTCCGACAACGAGGATTAGTGAACTTTCTGATACCTCGGTAAAAATCACCGTGTCGGGTGTTTGCATTCTTTATCATTTACCTTTCATATTTCTATTACGCTATACCTTCTGTATTTACCTTTCCTCGTCTTGCAATGCTAGTATAAGATTGGACCTATGATGAAAAACTTTAAAGCGGTAGAGGTAGCAACGCTTAGAAAATCTTGAACATATTTAGATAGAAATTGAGATATGTTTTCATATGTGCAACTGGAGTCTTAGTTTTTAAACACCTAATTCATCCCTTCTCTTAGGTGTCACATTCCCTTCCCGACTCAAGGTCCATGATCAGATTAGTCTAATTTATATAATCAAGGCCCATGATCGAATCAAGCTCAAATGATATGTAAAGATAGGAATACATGAATTATACTAGTCTACTCTTGTGTTCGTGTGGCTTGGAAATATCGTAGTCGTTGCTTGACCTACCTAGATTTGTTTCCACACTGAGTGGACAAACCTTGGAAAAACAAGAATAAATTAGGCTGTGGACCTAGATAGCAAGTGGTTTTCTCACACTCCATACTGAAGCTATTAGACAGCTGGCTGTTGTGAAATGGTCGCCCGTGGGTCTTCCTCTCTTCGCTCTGAATTTTCTGCAATGGAAGACCTATACGTCAACAAGATAAGGATATTAAAGAAGAAAAAGAAAGCCAATAATGAACATGATCTACAGTAGTGCCTACAACGTACAAATGGGCATATGGGACACAGGTACGGTCCTGCCGGAGATATATGTTGTCACGAGAGGCATAGAAGAAAAGAGCAACCCAATAACGAGCTAGTGGACGATAGACAAGGTGTCCTTGTCATCGTTCGTGCCGTATAGACCGATTTTCTGGAGTCCACGCGCCAGCTGCTTGATCGAAACATGACCTATGGGGAGTGGCCAAAGACGACTCTGTACAGGCTAGGAGTGGGTTCGGCAGATGACCATTGAACAGGTCAACTGGCACCCCACATGTATGTAGGTTAAACTAGACGCCAACATGGGCGCCAATTTCCGAATGGAAATGGAACTTCAACAAGAAGACTGATATGTGTTGGGAAAATACATTAAGAGATCTTAAACACTAAAAAAAGAAATAATAACATTCCTATCTTTTTAATAGTAGTATTAGGAGTAAATGGATAACAGGTCCGCAGACTTATAAGAAAGTATGACTTACAACTTTGAAAATGCATATTTTAGTCCATAATTTTTTTAAATCATTCACTGTTATATAATGATGACATAGGCTACTAACTATGTGTCTCCTCATCTCTCCTCTCACTCTCAGTCAAGCCATGTCCCAATGGTGCCTTAGCAGGTGATGTGATCCAACTATCTGGCAATCGGAATTGCCCGAGTGGTAGATTTGTAGGCAGAACACGAACTCGATGATAACACAGGGGACACAAGCTTTATAGATTCGGGCTAATCGAAAGTGTAATACCCTACATTCTGTATACTCGGTAGTGTTTGAATATTGTGTTCAATTTGCACCAGCTTTACCCATATGGACTTGCAAGAATAAATTTATTCTATTTCCATAGACAAACTATCTCCGCGATATCTAGATGGCCCAGAGTCCACACTAATAAGACGACATGGAATTAAAACCATATTTCCATAGACAAACCATCGCCTGCCTCCTATTTCCTGACCTGCAGATATCCTCAATGCCATCGTGTCCACCATACCCTTTCCATACCGCACAACTGAGCCCACCGGTGAAAGCCGCCCGAGCCTACCTATGACAAGCAGAGTGTGGGACATTTCTAGTCAACACCACGTCAATTCTTTGTGCACTTATAGAGGGGTATGAACATATGGTCAACCATTTACGGAGTTACTGGACCCAAAAATGTACTTTGTTGATGGTTCGTAGTAACACTCCCTTAAAGTTTATAGACCACTAGTCTCATTATACTCTTATAGGTTTACTGAATCACTTCTTTTAGGTAAAACACGGATATTTCAAGATCAATGATCTAAAATATTTGAGACGAGAGTAATAACCTCTGTTTCCTGTCAAGCATAGTGACAAACCTCATTGGCCATATGTCAACAAACCTTGGAATAAGGCATTAGATCAAACTATCCTCCGTGCGTAGACTCTACATGTATATTGAAAAGTTTGCCAAAAATTATACGCCACATGTTAAGTTCTATCTTATTTATTAGAAAGAACATGCACTAGACGCAAAGTTAACTGCAAGATGCAGGTTTCCCGTCCACCACAAAAAACTAGAAATACACACACACAGCCAATTTGTTTTATAAGAAAAAATAACTT
Source organism: Digitaria exilis (assembly GCA_015342445.1). Classification (NCBI taxonomy): domain Eukaryota; kingdom Viridiplantae; phylum Streptophyta; class Magnoliopsida; order Poales; family Poaceae; genus Digitaria; species Digitaria exilis. The sequence continues at coordinate 201,035 of JACEFO010001631.1, forward strand.
TTATGTATAGCAGGACTACACAGCTGTGATGGCTGGAGTCTTCGTACTCGTACATCCACGTACGGTAACTCGGCCACTAGAAGAAAATATCACTGTCTGGTTCTGGTGACATTGCCGCTTACAAATTAATGGTCAAGACTTGGTCGCTCTGAGACTTGGACTATGCCGCATCCGAGCCTCCGCGGCGCCAACACATGGACCACCCTGTAAGGCTTTCCTGGCTATAAATTAGCGCCCACCGATACGCTCGAATCCCACACCTAGCTATTCTCACCATTGTCGGCCACAGCCCACAGCGGAAGCAGAGTTTCATCATGGCTCTGCACGCTTCCTTCCTCGTCTTCCTCCTCCTCGGCGTTACATTGCCAATGTACTTCTTCCCCGGTGCAGGTAACGGGTTGTCGGTGACGATTAATAAATACATGTATATATATATAGAGCTACATATATATGTAGAGTGTTGTTTTAGTTATACATGTATATATAGAGAGTCAAAATTGCTGTCTATGGTAAAGAGCGAAACTGCTTTGAGATAATTTTCGTCTAGATTGGACCCATTCCTCCAAATCTCATGTTTTTTTCTGACTCATCGCGTGGATTACTCTACAAGCACCCGCCCGAAACCCCCTGGTAAGCAACTAAACATGTATGTCTTATGCACATGTTGCAGAAGCGGGCGAGGTGGGCGTGTGCTGGGGGACGGTAGCGGACAACCTGCCGGACCCAGGGTCAGTGGTGCAGCTGCTGAAGCGGAACAGCATCACCATGGTGAGGATCTACGACACCAACAGCAGTGTCGTCAACGCCCTGGCCAACACCGACATCAAGCTCATGGTGGCTCTGCCCAACGAGCTGGTGGCCAACGCGGCCTCCAGCTCGTCCTACGCGCTCCAGTGGGCGCGGGACAACGTCGCCAAGTACTACCCCTCCACGCACATCAACGGCATCGCCGTGGGGAACGAGGTGTTCGACTCGGCCAGCAACCTTAACCAGAAGCTCGTCCCGGCCATGAGGAACGTCTACGCGGCGCTGCAAACCCTCGGCCTCGACGGCGCCATCAAGGTGTCCACGCCGGTCGCCTACAGCGCGCTTAAGGTGTCGTGGCCGCCGTCGCAGGCCGCGTTCCGTGACGACATCCCGCAGTCGGTGATGGCCGACCTGGTGTCCTTCCTGAGGCACACGGGCGCGCCCTTCTCCATCAACGTGTACCCGTACAGGGCGTACCTGGACGATCCACAGCACATCAGTCTCGAGTACTGGACGTTCCAGCCCAACGACGGCGTGGCCGACCCCAACACCGGCCGCAGGTACTACAGCCTCTATGACGCCCAGCTGGACGCCATCCGCTATGCGATCGGGACGGTGTCGCCTGCCGGTGCCAGTAGACTCAGGGCCTCGTTAGCCCAAGGTACCGGGGCGGCCGTCGACGTACAGCTCAGTTGTACAGAGTGTGGGTGCTCTTGCTATAATTTCCGAGGGAAGCACTGCCCCTGCCCGAAGTTCGCCAACGGCCTCATCTCGTACACGCTGGCCGCCAGCAGCTCCTCCGCCGCCGCTCGTCGCTCGTCCAAGTACGGGGCCAGCTTGCTCGGCAGCACCGGCGGTGGCCTCGCCGCCTCCGCTTACATCTTCTCGCTCTTCAACGAGGACAACAAGCCCGGCGACGAGTCGGAACGCGAGTTCGGTCTGTTCTACCCCAACATGCAGCCGGTGTACGATGTGGACTTCGTCCACGGCAGCGGCCCCGTGTCCCCGACGCCAGCGCCGGCGAGCAGCTGGTGCGTAGCCAACACGGCGGTGGGTGACGCTCGGCTGCAAGCAGCCTTGGACTGGGCTTGTGACCACGGCGCCGATTGCAGCGCCATCCAGCCTGGGGCGCGGTGCTTCAGCCCGGACACCAAGGCCGCGCACGCCACGTACGCGTTCAACGACTATTACCAGCGCAATAGCCAAGCCAGCAGCGCCTGCGACTTCAATGGCGCCGGATCCATCGTGTACCAGCAGCCAAGTGAGTTTCTTGTTATTCGCTGCATCAACCGGACCTATGCGTCTTCTCTAAATAAATTGTTGACTATTGCTAATCGATCCATGACACATTGGATTCCGATGAGAACAGACATCTGCGGCCCGAGCCAGGCGAGCTGGTGCGTAGCCAACACGGCGGCCGGTGACGCGCGGCTGCAGGCGGCGCTAGACTGGGCCTGTGGCCATGGCGCCGACTGCACCGCCATCCAGCCTGGCGGGCGATGCTTCAGCCCCGACACCAAGGCTGCGCATGCCACCTACGCGTTCAACAACTACTACCAGCGCAACAGCCAAGCCAGCAGCGCATGCGACTTCAACGGCGCCGGGTCCATCGTCTACCAGCAGCCAAGTGAGTTGGAAGCTTGTTCATCGATCCATCACCCGGACCTATGGGTCTTGCTCGAAATAGTATGCTAATCGATACATGATATATTGGACTCCGGTGAGAACAGACATCTGCGACCCGAACCAGCCGGCGAGCTGGTGCGTGGCGAAAGCGGAGGTCGGCGACGCGCGGCTGCAGGCGGCGTTGGACTGGGCGTGCGGCCATGGCGCGGACTGCAGCGCCGTCCAGCGCGGCGGCCGGTGCTTCGACCCGGACACCAAGGTGTCGCACGCGTCCTACGCGTTCAACGATTACTACCAGCGCAACGGCCGAGCCGCCAGCGCCTGTGATTTCTCTGGCGCTGGCTCCATCGTCTACCAAGCACCAAGTGAGTTCAAGCTCATTAGTCATGATGTTAATGGTGTTTATATCCAGCTGCAACAAATTGATAAATGAACGTGCTATGTGATGATGGTGGAGAACAATGATCTTACTGGTCTTTCTTTTGTTGTTTAACAGAGATAGGCAACTGCCAGCTCCAATCTAAGGCATGATCTCAACGAATACAATGGTGCATGGTAGCGGGCAGGGCAGCGATGAGGACTATGCTACCGGCAGTATGCTAGATATGAGAATATGGGGGGAAAACATTTGCATTATTGTCTCACAGTCACAAGTACAAACTGTTTGTGTCTGAAATAAGTAATACAGCCGACTGAAAGAGAAGTCAGCTGATTGTGTCTGAAAATGTGGTTGCCTTTGGAGAAGTTCGAAGGTGTACAAGAATAATATAACCTGACTTTTCGAATATCACTACTATCGTGTCGGTGCGTCGCTGCAAGAAGCAAAAAAAATAAAAATATAACAAACAACATAGAACATAAAAGAAACAATAATTAATTTGGATATATTGTTGTCAAACAAACCAATCTAGTTTATTAATTATTTAGAATCATGATGCAATCAATATATTGTGTTATGTGTCGGAAGCATCGTTTTTATATATATTTGCTTGGTGTATCAAGACATCAATTACGAAATTCCACCGTATTTCCATCAGATTCTTTACACACGAGAAGTACATATATAAATATCTTATAAATGACTTATATTAAAATAGGTTCGTGCCGGCCCATAAAACCATGTTCTAGAAGATAAAAATACGTATGGCCAAACCAAGATTTAAATCAACAAAAAACAATGGCATGACCAAGTGAAGATTTATATGAAATATACCCTCGTGTCGATAAAATTTGCACCATGGAGAACAAACCGAGACCACGATAAAAGTTGCATCGTGCACAAACCGTTTTGTCAGATTTGCTGAAGCCCGACCAAAATTAAAAAAACAAGGGCAGAGCTGTTAGCAAATAATGCGAAAAACAAGATCGAACACGAGACACGATTTTAACGTGGAAAACCCTTGCGGGAAAAACCACGGACGCCAGCAAGCAAGAACTTCACTATTATGGAGGAGTCAGAGTTACAACGCCGTCACGGCGGCTTACAAGAATAAAATAGAATACTAAGTAGACACCCCCCAGTAGCGACCTGGGCCTAACGGACCTTTGACTTGTGATGAAATTGGATCACAACTCAACAAACTCCACCTTGAGACAAATTTCATCTTGTAGCATAATCAACATCTTCATCCTGAAATAACAAAGAAAATACTTCTGGCGCCAAATAGCCTCTTGGGCTAATCCATCAAACCAATTAAGCTTGAGCATAGCTCAAACTTAGTAACATGGACTGGCTTTGTCAACATATCAGCAGGATTATCACGAGTGCTAATCTTGCGTACCTTTCACTTGCCCTTCTCAATCTCATCATGGACAAAGTTATACTTGATATCAATGTGCTTAGTCCTCTCATGAAACATCTGATCTTTAGTGAGAAATATTGCACTTTGACTATCAGAAAACAGGTCAACACAAGATTTAACTCCACAAAGCTCAGCAAACAAACCCTTCAACCAAATCAACTCTTTGCATGCTTCACAAATAGCCATGTACTCAGCCTCAATAGTAGACAAAGCAACAACAGGCTGCAAAGTAGCCTTCCAACTCACAACACAACTGTCGATAGTAAAGACATAACCTGTGAGTGATCTGCGCTTGTTTTTTTTATCACCAGCATAATCTGAATCAACATATCCAACGAGCCCCTTATCTGTCCTCCCAAACTTCAGACAAACATCTGGCGTGCCTCTGAGGTACCTGAAAATGCACTGAACAGCCTTCCAGTGTTCTTTACCAGGATTAGCCATGTATCTACTAACCAAACTCATAGCGTATGATAAATCTGGGCGAGAGCAAACCATAGCATACATCAGAGAACCACCAGCACTAGAATACGGAACTCTTGACATGTATTCAATATCTTCAGTTGAACTAGCACACTGGTTAGCTGACAACTTAAAATGCGGTGCAATAGGAGTACTAACCGGCTTAGCATCATGCATGTTGAAACGCTTAAGAACCTTCTCAATGTAACTGTGCTAACTAAGAAACAACAAACCAGCAGAATGGTCTCTAGTAATTTCTATGCTAGAATTTTTTTAGCAGCACCAAGGTCCTTCATATCAAACTCACTGCTCAACAATTTCTTCAACGCAGTGATCTGTCTGCTGCTCTTGGCAGCAATCAGCATGTCATCAACATATAACAGCAAGTATATAAGTGATCCATCAACAGTCTTCATGTAAACACAGCTATCATATTGAGACCTTTTAAAGCCATGTGACAACATAAATGAATCAAACCTTTTATACCACTGACAGGGAGATTGCTTCAAATCATACAAGGACAATTTCAACTTGCACACATAATTCTCCTTGCCTGGTACTATGAACCCTTCAGGTTGGTCCATGTATATCTCCTCCTCAAGCTCACCGTGCAAAAATGCAGTCTTTACATCTAACTACTCAAGCTCAAGATCGTGTGATGCAACAATACTGAGGAAAGTGCGAATTGAGCTATGCTTCACAACGGGAGAGAATACCTCATTATAATCAACACCAGGAATTCGACTGTACCCTTTTGCTACTAACCTTGACTTGAATCTAAGAGGCTCACTAGGAGACAAACCCTTCTTCCTCTTGTAAAGCCATTTGCAACGGACAGTATTCTTTCCCTTAGGCAATGGAACAATCTCCCTAGTGCAATTCTTCTCAAGAGATTGCATCTCCTCCTGCATAGCTGAAATCCACTTCTCACGATCACCACAATCAACACCTTCTTTGTATGTTGCTGGCTCATAAGTGCTATCAACCTGTTCAGCACAACTCAAAGCATAATAAGTCATATTGCATTCTTCAATAAGACGGGGTTTAGGTCCACAACCCCTCTTTTGCCTGCAATGAGCAATAGGAACATCCTCCTCTAGTTGCAAAACGGGAGGTGATTGCTGAACATGATCACTATGAGCTTCATCATCAACAACATCACCCACGGTCTCCACCTGCACTTGTTCCTCATCAATAACATGCTCCACCTGTACATTGACATGCTGCAATTCTCTTGCTGAATTTTCTGGAACATGATCTGAGGACAATTTATCAGTAAACATCACAGATTCATTGAAAACAACACTCCTGCTCATGAAAGTCTTTTCTGTTTCGGGATTCCACAATTTATAGCCTTTAACTCCCGAACCATAACCAAGAAACAGACATTTAATAGCTCTAGGCTCCAATTTACCATTGTGCGCTAGCCAACAAGAACTTCACTAGTCAGGGTTACAACGCCGTCACGGCGGCTTACAAGAATAAAATAGAATACTAGGTAGACACCCCCCAGTAGCGACCTGGGCCTAATGGGCCTTTGACTTGTGATGAAATTGGATCACAACTCAACACAGAGCAAGAAACAAAGGGCGCCGGATTAATGCCGTCAGGGATTGTTTTGTTGTCCAAGTCGGTGACAACTTTTTACACTGATAACTGTGCCCCCTATCACAGGGCACATTTTCAGCATGAAATAATTTCACGAACTTGGTGAACTGAAGCTATCTGTTTTCATGCGTAGTTCTACGTACCTAAACGACGTTGTCTGAAACTCGCGTAGCAATGTCTTGAAATGGTGAGCACCGCATCCAAAGCCATGTCAGGTGAAAAAGAACAGGAGGGTACACTGCATACAAGAGCACCATTGGTTTGTGAAAGAGCATCTAGGCTCCTCAATTGGTTTTAGTGATTAATGATAATATAATCATTGTAACTAACGTGTGTTTTGCAGCGGCAATCATTAAATGTTACGGCGAGGTCTACGGGGGCTACGCAATGGAGAACGTAGAAGCAAAGAAGCCTGAGAAGATGAGCGTAGCACGTAACGCGACAACGGCGGATCAATCTCGTTGGCCGGCGAGGACACGTTCCTCGCCACCGTTGAAGACGACCCGCCTGCAAGGAGAGTCTTTATTCTTCGATAACCTAATATAAGCTAGGCGGTGACCTTTATAGATTAGGTCCCGATTAGGCTAGCAGAAATATCTCACACCTAACAATATTATCCAAACTCCTAACAAACTATGCCTAAAATCTCTCCTTGTAACTGATCATCAAAATCTCAACTAGCCACTTTGTTGGCGCCGTGGATAACGACGCCGGTAGTGCCGACTCACAAAGGCATCAACAACACTTCCCCCCCTCGCCGAGAAACAGCTCGTCCTCAAGCTGCCATTCTGGGTGAAGCTTGACGAAGTCCTCCAGCGGCTCCCATGTAGCATCGGCAGCCGCCCGACCAACCCATTGGACGAGTAACTCCCACACGCCACGATTGAGCCAAGCACGCAAAACCTTCGCAGGCGTGGGAACGACACGGCCATGCACCAAGGGCAGAAGAGGAGGCACAGACGTTGGCGGAACGCCTTCAAACTTCTTTAAGAGCCCAACATGAAAGACGTCATGAATCTTTGCATTGGCCGACAGCTGGAGGCGGTAAGCCACATTCCCGACACGTTCAACCACTTGGAAGGGACCGTATAAACGTGGAGCTAACTTGGATGATGGCGCCGGTTTGATGCCTGCAGCAGCACGATGATGCATACGTAGCCACGCCCACTCGCCGTCACGACGATGTTTGTCGTGCTGGGCCTTCATGACATCCTGCGCGAGCAAGAGGCGCTCCCGAATTTCCTTGAGGAATTCATCCCGTTCCTGGAGCTGCTTGTTGACCGCTGCCACCCTCGCGGAACCGGCGTCATAAGGAATCAACGTCGGCGGTGGCCTCCCGTAGACCACCTGAAAGGGCGTGGCACGGAGGGCCGTCTGATACGACGAATTGAAGCAAAACTCCACCTACGGAAGCCATTGGAGCCAGGAACGAGGACGATCACCTGCCAAGCAATGCAAATACATAGCAATAGTGCGGTTAGCCACCTCGGACTGCCCATCAGTCTGCGGGTGAAACGTAGAACTCTTCAACAGCTTGACACCGGCCAGACGGAACAGCTCCGCCCAGAAATGACTGGTGAAGACGGTGTCGCGATCACTGACGATGGATGAGGGAAACCCGTGGAGGCGAACAATGTCCGTGAACAATGCCCGAGCCACGGACGACGTGGAGTATGGGTGCCCCAATGCAATGAAGTGGGCAAATTTGGAGAAACGATCGACCACAATGAGGATGACAGACTTGCCACCCACCTTTGGAAAGCCCTCGATGAAGTCCATCGCAATGTCACTCCAGACATGATGTGGCACTGGCAACGGTTGGAGCAAGCCTACCGGATGCAAGTGTTCCGACTTGTTCCGTTGGCACACAGCACACCCACGTACAAACTCCCGAACACGGCGATGCAAGTGCTCGTTGTAGAATGCCGCTCGAAGACGATGGGTAGTCTTCTGGGTGCCTTCGTGGCCCATCTCGTGAGCCCCGGCAAGGAGACCCGGCCACAGAGCTGACTCATCCGGAACGAACACCCGGCCATGGAACATAAGTAGGCCATCGACAGCTGACCAGCCCACCGGGGCTACCGCAGTGGCGATCTGGCCAAACAGCTCCTGGGCACGCGGATGCGTGGCCAACTCCGCCTTGAGCTCCTCGTAGGCTGCCAACGCCGGCGACGAAAGGGCATGGGCTACCAGGGGTTCCTCATCGCGACGAGAGAGCGCATCAGCCACGGCATTCTGCTTGCCCGGCCGATACTCCACTGCAATGTCATAGCCAAAAAGCTTGCTTACTCATGTATGCTGAGGGATAGTAGTCAGTCGCTGGTCCAAAATGTACTTGAGACTCCAATGGTCAGTGCGTACAGTGAACGGCCGCCAGTGCCGAACAGCCTTGACTAACCCATTGAGCTCACGCTCATAGGCCGGGAGCTTCGCATGCTGAGGAGCCACCGTCCGGCTGAAGAAAGCGATGGGACCATCACCTTGGTGCAGTACGGCACCAAATCCAGATCCCGACGCATCGCAGTCGACGGTGAACCGCTTGGAGAAGTCGGGAAGCTGCAGAAGTGATGCCATCGTGAGCGCCCGCTTGAGGTCGAGGAAGGCGCGCTCGGTGTCATCGGACCACTGGAAAGCCTCCTTCTTGAGCAGCGCCGTGAGTGGCGCGGCCACGGCACCATATGCGGCAATGAATTTGCGGTAGTAGCCGGTGAGGCCGAGGAAGCCGCGAAGGGCACGGACCGTGTGCGGTCGTGGCCAGCTCTCAACTGCAGCGATCTTGTCAGCATCCATGGCTACTCCTTGGGTGGAGATGGTGTGGCCCAGATACGCGACAGATGTGTCACCGAAGGAACACTTGGACTGCTTAGCGAAGAGTTGATGCTCCTGGAGTTTCTGGAGGACCGCCTTGACATGCTGCAAATGTTCTGCCGACTGGGGACTATAAATGAGAATGTCATCAAAAAATACAAGAACAAAGTGGCGCAGGAAAGGCTTGAGGACATCGTTCATCAGCGCTTGGAATGTAGCAGGGGCATTCATCAACCCGAATGGCATGACCAAGGATTCAAAATGGCCATGGTGTGTGTGGAACGCCGTCTTCTCGACGTCGGCAGGATGCATCCGCACTTGGTGATAGCCACTGCGCAGGTCGATCTTGCTGAAGAACCTGGCCCCCTTTAGTTCATCCAGGAGTTCCTCAACCACAGGGATTGGAAACTTGTCTTTGACAGTGCGCTCGTTGAGAGCGCGGAAGTCGACGCAGAATCGCCACGTGCCATCATGTTTCTTGACGAGGAGCACCGGGGAGGAGAGTGGTGATGTCGACTCCCGGATGATCCCTTGGGCGAGCATATCCTCGCACTGACGTTCCAGTTCATCCTTGAGGAGCTGGGGGTAGCGATACGGCCGCACGGCAATGGGTGCCGTATCAGGCAGTAGGTGGACATGGTGGTCATGGCGACGTTGCGGAGGCAGACTGCGCGGAGTGGCGAAGACCGCGTCGTACTGGGTGAGCAGGGCATCCAGGAGATCTTGTGTAGTTGTTAGCGTCGTCGTAGTGCCATGCCACAGTATCGTACGACCATCCTGCCAGAAAGACATGGTGAGCGCGTTCAAGTCCCATAAAATAGGGCCCAACGTCTTGAGCCAATGGACGCCCAAGACCACGTCGAAGCAATCGAGCGCCAGGGCGTAGCAGTCGATGGAGAACTGGACGTCGCCGATCAGCACTGGTGTAGATGTACAAACGCCCGTGCTAGGGACCCACTCCCCGTTGGCCACCTTGACCGTCAGCCCAGGGCGAGTGGTGAGGTCGAGCCCCAGGCGGCGGACCACGTCGTCGTGAACGAAGGTGTGGGTGGAGCCGGTGTTGACCAACGCCGTCAGCGCAGCGCCGCCAATGTGGACGCGCAGGAGCATGGTGTGCGCCGTTGGGATGCCCGTGAGCGCAGCCATGGAGATGCCGAGCTCCTTGTCGGCGGCGAGTTCGGCGACGTCATCGTCATCGATCTCCAACAGGAACACGCCCTTGCTGATGCAACGATGGTCCTTGGAGAATTTCTCAGGGCAGTAGTAGCACTGCCCCGACGCGCGTTTCTCCGCGATCTCCTCCGGCGTCCGGCGCCGGAACTTGGAACGTGGCTGCGGAAGCTGCGGAGCTGCCGCACCTGCCGGCGTTGCTGTTGACGAGGTCGGCGCGAGCAGCGCAGGTGTGCGCGCGCGATGGTGGACGCGTAGCTGGCGCCGGGTCCGTGGCCTGGGTGCGGTGTTCAAATGCACGCGCTAGGCTCATCGCTGTCTGCAGACTAGTGGGCCGCTGCAACTCGACGTCGGAAGTCATGGGCTCCCCCAGGCCGGCGGTGAGCAGGTCCACTTGGTGCTTGTCGGTGAGGTCGTCGCAGCGGCAAAAGAGGGCGAGGAAGCGCCGTTGGTATTCATCCACGGAACCAGTCCGGCAAAGACGCTTCAGTTCGCCGAGGGCGTTGGAGCGGATGGGAGGGCCGAACCGGAGGTTGACGTATTCCACGAACCGTGGCCAGGACGGAACGCTGGTGTCACGTTCCAGCTGGTAGTACCACTCTGCAGCCGCCCCCTCCAGATGGAGTGCTGCTGTCCAGACCTTTTCTTCCTCCATGATCTGGTGGCCACGGAAGAAGTGATCGCACTTGTTAAGCCACGGCAGCGGGTCGGACTCACCATCAAAGTGCGGGAAGGTGAGCTTGGGGAAGCGGGGACGATGCCAGTCGTCGTCGCCGTGGGAAGGCCGCTCGCGACGAGGAGGAAGACTGCTGCCGCGGCTACAGCCCCCGCCGCGGCCCCCGCCGGTGCGGTGGTGGGAGTTGTCACCCGTATCGCCCGTCTCGTGGCCCTCGGGGTTGTGGTCGTCGCCGCCGGATTGGAATTTCTCCGTACGAGCAATACGGAGATCATGGGAGTCGAGGCGGGTGGTGGTAGTGGCGAGCTGGGCGATGATCTGGTTGAGCTTGGCGGAGTCGTCAGCCGCAGAACCATTGAGGCCGGCCATTGACACAGTAGATGGCGATGCCTCAGGCCTGGTCTCTGATGCCAAATTGTTACGACGAGGTCGAACGTAGAAGCAAAGAAGCCTGAGAAGATGAGCGTAGCACATAACGCAGCAACGGCAGATCAATCTCGTCGGCCGGCGAGGACACGTTCCTCGCCACCGTCGAAGACGACCCGCTTGCAAGGAGAGTCTTTATTCTTCGATAACCTAATACAAGCTAGGCGGTGACCTTTATAGATTAGGTCCCGATCAGGCTAGCAGAAATATCTCACACCTAAGAATATTATCCAAACTCCTAACAAACTATGCCTAAAATCTCTCCTTGTAACTGATCACTAAAATCTCAACTAGCCACTTTGTTGGCGCCGTGGATAACGACGCCGGTAGTGCCGACCCACAAAGGCATCAACAACATTAAATTAGTGCAATGATGAGCTTTCATGGTATTCTTGACCCTAATATGATGAAATGATTGTATTGGTGCAAACGATATGTTCGAAGATTAGTGATAAGCTAGTTCTAAGTGTTGTTTAGATGATGAGAGACACTAAGAGTAGTTTAGGTCTTCTTTTTTTCATTTGATCGTACTACAAAGATTTTTTTCGGGTAAGTGTTGACTGCCGTTATTTGCCATTTCTAGCCATTAACCTTTGCAACTAATGAGGGAACTTGAAGTGATCCATACATATATTTATTTAAACTAATAAGTTCCATGAGTTTTTATGTCCCATCATGTTTTGAAGGAATACGTGTAATATGGTACACAAATACCATTATTTGGTGAAGGCCATACAAATGAAAGTTCATTCTGGACATGTCGACACAAAAGGTTATTTGAACATGGTGTAAAAGTACACAAATCACATATTTGACAGCACCCAATCGAATTGCGCTGCGAGATGATCAAAATAGACACTTGAATCACCTAATTTAGGGTCTGGACAGAAATGTTATGCCACACAAAAAATCACTAGCGCAGCCCTGTCTAGCCTAGCTAGAACCGAACCGGCCAGCTCGGAACCTTTCCGAAAGGCTTCCCCGTTCGCGTCATGGCCTCATGGACTCACCAAAGGACACCAACACACAACATTGCAGCCAAGGGAGGGACGAAGTGGAGAAAACAACTAGTAGGAGGACGGTCGGCCGGCCCACAACTTTGTTTACATGCCACGTCACCAATCTAGGGGCGAGGAAACACACCCCTGCTACCCCTAGGCCGTGGATTCATGTCCGTTTGATCCAATGACCCAAAATGCACAAACCATAGATTGAAGGGCCCACTTACCAGTCTTAATTGCCTCCAAGTCAGCAAAATCCACCGCAACCGACCTTAGGAGAAGGCGGTGCCCGAACAGACGGGAAGCCAGGCCAGCTAGATTGGATCGGGCTGGCTGGCCTGCCACGTGAGCCAAATACAACCCCCTTTGGTAGGCAATTTGCTTAGTCGGTGCACCTCATAAACTGACCTACGGTTGCTATAAAGGCCGACTTACCCCATCACTTTCAAGTACAAAATATTTGGAGAAGCCCAAGGTGAAGCGTAGCGCTGCCACATAGCTTAGAAATTGGGGAGAGTGGCGAGGTGAGAGTCCGGAGAGAAGCCGAAGTGTCGGTCCCTATCCAACTTTGTACCTCCGATGAATCAAGCTTCAGTTCGAGTGAGTTCCTCTTCTTTCATTGCTATTGTTTTCTCTAGTACTTGAGTGCTTGACCTCAAGTTGCGGGATCCCTTGTCGGTGTAGGTAGGAAGTTCTACCTTTTTGCAAGTGGCCTCTATCATGATCATGTCAGGAGTAAGTGACTAGATTGCATAGGCCTGGTGCCTAGACTTGATAGTTACTTTGGGTTGTGTTCCACCCCATAGTACCATTGTGGTAGGCAGCAGGTGGTGATAGCCTTGTCCGTCATTTGCAGTCCACAATGTTCGAGTGTTTTCATAACAATAGTTAGGTTGCCATTGGACCCCCCTCTCATCCCTTTATGAGGTCCTTCCCTTCCAGTTGTCGAAGTAACTAGAGCTCTCAAGTATTCTTGTTAGGAGTTAAGAAGGCGACGTTAGATTTTCTCTACCTATCTTATCTCGATTCCTTTACTCCCGTCATATCCCCTGGATAAAAAAGAGTCATTACTAGTGCCCTATTGTTCATCATAGATTCGATGCCCTGGGATACTCCAAGGTGAAAGCTACATTCGACATTCATACACTTAGGGATTTATCTGTTAGGCTAAGGGCCATCAACAAGCTTCCTAGCGTCGTTGTCGGGGAATGGTAGCTATGGTAGTATTGATTCTAGTTTATCCTTGTATCTTTCCACTTTCCTCATGGAATCTATTAGTCTCTAGAGCTTCTCGGCTCTAGGGCATAATCATTTTGTGCCTCCACTTTCATCCCACCCCATCCTTACCCCAGGCTAAGAGATACGCCTGAGTCTCGTAGCCATCGTTCGATCACAATCTTTCTCTTGGCACAAGGATGAATATCTTCACACTCACCTATGAGAGTTTGAGTTGATCTGCTCAATTATCTCAATACTAGGATTGCATCATGAACCCGTGGAATGGAAGCTTTTTCCTTTCTATTTGACTGTTGTTGTCAAGCAATGATATTACCAAACCATAGGTAGGTTAGCTGGTGATTGGAACGTTCTAAAAGAGAAGTTTTGTTTGAAATTCTTCTCCGTACCTATGGTCGTTGTCCTTCATATATAAGCTCTCTCTTTCAAACAATGTGTCGGTGTTTTAGACCGGCAATCCTACTAGGGGGTAGCCCATGTAGTGTAGATTTAAATGAGTAGTAGGGAAGTCGCCTAAGCTCAAGAACAGGATGGCTACAAGACGCACAATGTAGACAGGTTCTGGCCTCAGGATGAGTAAAACCCCACGTTTTGTATGGAGTATTTGTGTATTATGTGGAGATATGAGATGAGATGGAGGGGGTCCCTACCGCCCCTTATATACACAGAGGGGGTAGGGTTACAAACCGAGGGAAGGAAGGATAAGGATCTCTTTACAAGTATAATCCTAAATCCCCTAGATCTTCGGGATATTATTGATATCATCGGTAGATTTGGTGGATCTATGTCTTGGGCGCTAAGTCATCCCATCAACCAGGGGATACCCTAGTCGGTGTTCTTCTGGCGGCCCCAACCATGTAGGCCTTCTTAGGGTAGGCCTACCTGCCCGGGAAACCGGATGGGGTTCTTATACCTGTCAGGTAGTAAACCCAACAAGCCCCCGAGCATGTCATCGCCTATAGCATGGCCGAGCCTTGAGAAAAGAAACCCTCTTCTACCTTCACATCTTGTTGATAAAAACCAGGTGGAGTACTTCTCGTGTCAAAATACTAGGACATCTAATTGGAGTACACCGAGCAGGTGTACCCAATTGGGTATCCCCCGAGCCTCGTTTTGCTTTTGACAAAAGGAATCCGAGGTTCTTCAAAGGTGACTAGCATGAAACATTTAATTTCGAACAAATCTGAGTTCTTTTGAAACTCATTTTAAACTTGCGTTCGAATCAGAGCTCTTTTGAAACTCACAATCCATACTTTCATATTATTCGTTTTGAGAATCTATTAAACCCGAAATTCCCGGAAGGATATTATCCGCAGCCCCGAGCCTTTATTGGAATTTGGATCGAAAAAGAGTAAGAAAGGGTCTGTAAAAGGTAACCAACTAAGAAACTTTGGGCCTGAATAGTGGAAACAGTTTTGTCCGGTGCGGAAACTGCATCGAATTCATAGAACTGCCAGTGCCCACGTGCCATTGAGAGGCCCATATAATCTGGTGATTCCCCTTCCCAGCAACTGTTCACTTCAAACCTAGATCTAAAATTTCAGCCCCCGAGTGTCGAGAGGAGCCCCCGTGAGTGCCCTTTGCCCCCGCAAATCTCATCACCGCCAGCGTGAATCCGCCCTAAGAGACCATGGCCGGAGGCAACCGATCGCCCCAAGGACCTAGCCGGAAGGAGAAAGCGACCACTGCAAGAAAGAGGAAACTGTCGCCACCCCTCAAGGCAAGAAAGAAGCGCCGGCCAATGAGGTGTCCTGGACTCCGTCGACCATCGAGACCGGACACATTGAAGAGCTTATGCGGCTAGGATTCCTGTCCGAGGAAGTCATTAGTGGGTGGAGGATCCCGGAGGAAGACTTGGTGTTTCCGTCAGAAGACACCGGCGAGGTAACCGTCTTCCGCCGTTATTTCGAAGTTGGATTTGGCCTGCCCACCCATGAATTCTTTTGAGGGGTGTTGTCATTACGGGATACAAACCGCACATCTAAGCTTGAACTGCTACCTGCATTTGTCAATCTTCATTCATCTGTGTGAGGCTTTCTTGGGGATTGATCCCCACTTTGAGTTGTTCCTCAATGTGTTCCGCCTAAAGTGTGTACCCAAGGATGAAGATACCAAGTACATTAGTGGGGCTACGCTGCAATTCCAGCAGGGGATGCAGGAGAAGTACATCCCCAAGACCAAGGACACCCATCGCAACTGGGAGTAGGAGTGGTTCTATGTGTCCAACCACGCCCCGTCCCTTCCGGACAGGATACCGGATGTGCTGTGGAAGCAGAACTACTAGAACCAGATCTTCAAGGAGAGTGCCACAGATCAGATTGAGGTCTTGTTGGAGAAGATTGGTGAGTTCAGGGAGGCTGGTTTGACTGGGGCTGGGGTATACTTGAGTTTCCTGCGACGACGCATTCAGCCTTTGAAGATAAGGCAGAATACCGGGTACCAGTACCTTGGCAGGAAGGACCTGACCGGAGCCACCCGGAGCCACTCCGCGATGATGAATCCATGGTGTTTCTGAGGCGGTATCTGCACGAAGTGATAGAGGCACCCCCTCAAATTCCAGAGTTCGATGCCGCAAACATGCCGACTGAGGTAGGCGTACTTTTACTTGTATGTCGCATGTAGCCAAACACTAGGTGCCAAACCGTCGTATCTGACATTTGTTACGATGGGCAGGATTGGAGTACCATATTTTTTAGTCTAGTTCCGCTTGATACTAAGGACCCCCAGAACGCACCGTTGTTGAAGGATACATCCAAGGTAGGTCGAGAGGTATTGTCTCTCCAGTGATCTCTTGTTCGGAGTATGTTTGGCATGACCCCTATCGGAGTTGTAGTCACTGACTGG
This sequence comes from Digitaria exilis, assembly GCA_015342445.1. Taxonomy (NCBI): domain Eukaryota; kingdom Viridiplantae; phylum Streptophyta; class Magnoliopsida; order Poales; family Poaceae; genus Digitaria; species Digitaria exilis. Next base: position 217,441 of record JACEFO010001631.1, read on the forward strand.
TTTGTGCTGTAGGAACTCAAGGGCAAGAAGAAGGCCACCGATCGGATGAAAGCCAGACACGCCCGTGAGAAGACCAGAGCTCGTGGGCCCAGCAAGCCCATGGTGATTGTTGACAATTCGCCACCACGCGAGCCCCCAGTTGTGGAGACGGCAAACCCCAACAAGCCCCTGAGCCCTGCCCCACAGAGGGAGATTGAGAAGTCCGAGAACTCTGGTGAAGGTCGTCCTGGACCTATACCCACAGCTGGCATGAAGTGGGATCGAGAGGCGCCGGCTGGCGATGGGCGACGATTGAAGAAGCCCCAGATCCGCCGAGCTCCGCCACCTAGGTATGTCTTAGAAATGCTTTTGCTCTCTTCTGGTGTGAATTGTATGAGATTTTGACTCAGAATGATGCGTCGTTTACGACGTTGTGGAGACCAAAGGTGAAGCTGCTGCTACAGTTCCAGAAGTACACCCTCCTTCTACAGCAGGCTGGTACGCTGATGCTGTGCATGAAGGAAATGCCGCTGCTGGCCCTCCTACTTCCGAACCTTCAACTGCTTCTTGTACAAGAAGCCCATCGGCGGCGTCTACGAAGCCCCCAGCTTTCTCATTTGAATCGATGGGCCAGGGGAGTTTGCGCCAGCCGAGCCAGGGTAGCAAGGAGGATGTCGGGCTTGTGGTCAGCGTGGTCGAAGAAGTTGGAGCTGCGTTAGTAGACGAGGTTGAGGAAATCCCTCGGGTGATACGGCCACAGGAGGAAGAGGTACGCCCTGTGGGAGATTCGTTTCGGCTGGGCTACACTAACGAGGATGAAGAACCCCAGATGTTTGACGAAGAGCTCGACCTTGCTGAGCTGAGGAAAGGCCAAGAGCTGTATAGATGGGCATGGTGGACCCGTGGTGCGAACCGGTATCGAACCGGTGCTGATGATTCCTTCTTCCTCATCCCTTATCTGACGTCCAGCCAATAATCCTGTGCCGAGCCTCTTGCAGAGAGATCCCGTGCGACTTGCGCGGCCAGACGGAGTGGCGGCAGATCCTCGTCTGTCGCCGCACGACATCTGCATGCTCCGGCCGTGCGAGCGCTGGCGGCTCGGCTGCTCTGCTTCACCGCGATGTGTGCTACCGACCTCCACGTCCACCTGCGATGGAAGCCTGCGGCGGCGGCCGACGCACACGGTCTCGTCCGCGTGGCCCACGGCGGCGGCCGATGAGCTTCTCCGCGGCGGCAGGCGAGCTCCTTTTCCCCGGCTGCGTGGCCTCTGGCAGCGGGTTCGCTCCGTCCCGTTCTTCCTCCACCTGCGCCATTGTCCGCTCCATCCTCTCCAACCCTGTGAATGCCGCCGTCTTCTGCTCGGCTGTTGACCCCAGAGATGGATCGAACCTCTCTATCCATTGGTTCGATGGTTTCTAATCTACTGAACCTAAGGGGCCCATTTGGATCATTTTTAGGGGTCGGTTTGGCGAACCACTGGTGCGATCCGCACCATGCCCATCTTTAAAGAGCTGGTGTGTCGTGCCGCCATGTGTTCCAGGTAAGCGCCCACCACATGTCATAAATAGGATCCTGAGGTAGGCTTTAATGCGTATTGAATGCCCTTCTCTGCCTAGGGAATTGCTGAGAGATCTGCCCAGAAGTATGTGCTGCTGCAACGTTTTGTGGAACGTCAAGCAGTGACGGACTTCCTCGAGAACCGGCTGAAGGAAGAGTGTGCCACTATCAAGAAAAGCCACGATGAAATGGAGGCCTTCAAGATAGTGATGAATGAACGCACTGCTGCCGCAGAGAAGGCCGAGGCGCAAGTCAAGGGTCACCTGCGTGACTATAAAGAAAAATTGACAGGTAAGGTAATAGTCTTTTATGAGACCTTTGCGGTTGATGTTGACAACCCTAATAGCCGCGGCATATGTGCAGACGCGGAGACAGAGATAGGCCAGCTGAAGAGCCAGGCGGAGGAAGACCGCAAGTGGCACCAGGAAGCCAAAGCTGAGATTTTTGAGGTGCGCCGCCAACTCAAGGCGTCCCAAGAGTTGGCAAGCACACGACTAGTTGAGGTTGACTAGTTAAAGAAAGCCGAACTGGAATTGAAGAACACCGCTTCTCGATGGGAGAAGGAGACCGAGGTTCTGACCAGCTCGCTCCAGGTTGCTCGTGATAATTATCAACAGGTTTGTGATGCTGCTGCCCCTTTAGTGGATATCGTTGGCACCGCCGGCAACTCTCGGAGCCATCAAGCGCTCCTCAAGGAGCTACGTGCCGCTGCGAAAGAGCTGTCGACGTACGTCCACGACACGGCCAGCACTTGTGTTACCCATGTGTTGTCCCCTGGTCAAAGCTCTGAAGCCTGATTAGGATATGACCCCGTTTGTCCAAGGACGGGTGGGTAACCTTGCCGATGCGGAGTATACTGCACTGGAAGAAGAGGTGGAGCCGGTGACCAAGGCAATTAGGGGGCACTTGGATTTCTAAACCTTGTTGGATCTCCATTTATGTAAGATACATTTAAGTATCTTTTGGAACTTGCACGTAGCACTGGTAGTGCTACGTGGTATGTGTGCTCGGGTACTATGTTGGAGTACTAAGCTTGGACATCTTAATGTAGCATCCGATGTTTATGTTTTGGCGTAGCCTTTGTTGAAATATGTCATATGACATGGTACGTTTTGTGCACATGCATACAATTAATAAAATGTAAAGTGAGAACACAATTTGAGCACGCACACTTTTTATTTATTCATTATGAGAATAACATGTACAAAGTTTCGTAGCAACAAAAAACTAGCTAAGTAAGATAGCTACTAAGCATAGAACTTCCGAAGGTGTTCTATGTGCTAGGCATTTGGGACGTCCTGGCTTTCTTCTGTCTGAAGCTTGTAGGTGCCAGGTCGGACTACTTTGGAAACCAGAAAGGTCCCTTCCCAAGGGGACTTCAACTTGCGCAGCCCCTGTTTGCACTTCTTAGCCTATACGAATTACTCCGCAAGCACACAGAGACCGATGTAGCCTTTCACTAGGTGACGATATCGAATCCAGGGAACGATAGGGTCGACTAATCTAAGGAACGATAGGGTCGACTAATCTAGAACTTAATAACCAGATCCTCCAAAGAGATAAGACAGAAATGGTAGAGGGCCTAACTCTAGCTACACTTAAGTTGAATTAAATTTCGAAATTTGAATTTCAATAAGGCCAATTTGACACCCATCGGAGATCTCAAAAATTTTGTACTAAACTTGAAAATCTCCAAACATAAAAGTTGTTTGTCATTACAAATAAGGCCTAGTTACTGTTGGGAACTTTTCCAAATTTCGCAGTTAGTCTCCTCAAAAACTCTAAAAACCGTGCAGAACACCTTTTCAAATATGGCTTGTTTGAACTCAAAAAATTCGAAATTTCAGGTTCACCCCAAAAATAAAGTTGTGTCCCACATTTCCAGCTCCAACTTTTGTGTTTGCACTTTTTGAAGTTCAATTCAAATTTTCAGAGTTTGACACGTTTGAGTCCGGGAGCTCCACGGGCGTCCCGACAGGCAGCTCGTCCAGTTCTGCCCGAGGCCGGCAGCGGCCGCCACATGGCCGGCGAGCGGCGGCGACCCGGCCAGGCCGGCCAAAGCTGCGGCAGCCGCGTCTCTATGGCGGACCACTCCGAAATTATTCCAAGTTAAGTACCCCTGGACCACCAATCAAGCAGTCAGGCACTTAATCCGGAATAAGCTGGAGCGCCGTCGGTTTAAACCCGATTTAACCACGTACTTTCTCGATCGAAACAACACGCGCGCCCGCACGAAGGTGAGTTCCAGAGATTGCAACATTCCACAAATTCATCATACATAAATAGTATCATAAAGTTATTACAAACTACTGTTTGAAATTTAAATCAGAGTATCAAGTTCATTGCAGCGGAATAAAAGCCACAAGCAAGGCTGAGTATACTAATACTCAGCAAGGCTTACCCGTCGGGTGAAAACTACATCACCGACATCTAGACATAAGAGGCTTTTGGCTGGTGGGTTTGTTTGCCAAAAAGCAACTAAGAGTAGATCCTTGCTTTCATGGTTTTAGCATCATATTCTAGTAGATTTAACCATTCTAGATTAGCATCCTCTCTAAGCATACAAGTGGTGCAATACAATTTAATTCATACAACAAGTTCATCATTCTCATAGTTCCACTTGTGACTCAATGCAGCACAGCGGTCAAGCAGTCTCATTAACCGCGAGAAGCGGACAGTTCGAACCGAATTTTGCTACCTGGCCAGGGGAAACCCAACACACACGGACAATGCTTGCTATAAAAGGTACAAACACTTCCCAACCTTTCCCATCGATCCACAATTCGGAACCGGGTCCACTTCCTTAGGATAAAGGTTTACTGCTTCACTCACAGCATCACGCATATATCCACAAGTGTACGGCAGGGGAAACAAAAGTTTCCAAGGAGAGATGGCTATCGGCCCTAGCTGCTTCAATCTGGTACCGGGCTTACCGATTCCCATATATCGACATGCATGTGGTACGTTCAAAAACTTGACACACAGAACCACACGTTTCGACCTTAAATCAATTATCATACACGGACGGGAGATCTACATCTACCATCCCGCCCGTCCATCCTTATGATTCCAACATAAGTAAAGACAAGCAACTCCTATGTCTCGCGAGTGACAGGAAATCACTCGACATGTAACGGACCTAAAGCCATGCCCTATCGATCCTTTCATACTAGTGTTGCAAGTCATAGGTACTAGAATTATGCAACTAAGGTATTCAATCAACTCCTTGCAACGTAAATGCACAAGCATAGGTAATTCATAGATGCATAAACTTTAAAAGTTAGGTTATGCTCCGGGGCTTGCCTTCTTGCGCTAGCTGAATGTTAGCCTCCGGGTCGACTGTTACTTCGTTGGCACCGCTCTCCGGGATGCCTTCTCCGTCGGCGGGGATGAGATGATAGAAGCCGTCCGCAATAGCGCCTTCTACATGAGATGCATAACTTTATAGCGGTTGCCTAGTTGATCCAAAACCAAGGCCTTGAAGGCCATATTCACCTAGACATGCTAGTGTACTACTTTCTCCTTCACAAAATTAGAGGAGGGGTGTGGAAATTTTTACGCATCTACGATGGTGATTGTGTACACATATAAAAGAATTCCCATTTATTATTTTGAGGTTTGGGTGCTGTTCTGAAATTTTAGACTTTCCATGTTTCATTTTAATTAATTATCAAAATGGTCTATTTCCTTTTTATAACGCAATTCTACCCTAGTTTCTTCTCATTTTTGTTTCTCTGTTTCTGTTCATCCTTTTTATCTACAAACTTTATGACAGCTACGGGAGTATAAGAGTTAGGCTCACTCCAAAATTTAGCTAAAACTGAGCTACACAGAATTTATTAAAAATAGTATAAACTAGTACTTAAAGAAACAAAATAAATTCATACAAAATCGAAAATACTTCCAAATCAGATAATTTTCCTACCAGAGCTAGTCATGACTGTAAGGAGGGCTCTGGCCAAGTGGTGGCTCAAAATAACCTTTGGACAGTCCTCAACAATTTTCTATCCGAAAACACATATCTATTTATTTGCTAGTCTAAACAGGGCAAAAATTAAGTTTTGCATTTTTAGCAGATGTGCCAACAAGTTCTTAGGCCTCAGGAGAAAAATGGTGATTTGTAGCTGCAGGGATTATTTTTGATAATTTCAGGACTGCAATAAGACAGGAATCACAAATTAATTCATAACTGAAACTACATTCCATATTTTTAGGTCCCCTTTGGACACAAGGTGTCTAAAGTCACTACAAACAACATATCCAAAGCTCAGCCCTAGCGGAGCTCTAGATTTAAAATGGTGCACAAGTTTCTAAATTTACAGTTTGAATTTTAATTCAAAAACGGTTCACCAAAAGTACATACATGCTAACATGAGATTGGCGTTTACAATGTCACGAGTCCAGGGAGTACTTTTGTGCAATTTTCTGATTTTTGTACGATTTTTGGTGGATTTTACAAGATTTCAGGAAAAAGGTTTAAACCTTAAGAATCTTTTTACGCGCCGGCCCTTGAATCTTTTGAAACTTCACGAACAGGTCCCTGCCTTTTTCACTGGGAACCCTGGAAATAAGAGGAAGAAGACGAACTTAGGTCCTCGGCTTGTCGTCGGAGTTGCACCGGCCAAACGACGGCGAGAGAGGGTCGGGGAAGTGGGGGAAAAGGACCAGTGGCTCACCACAAGTCGATTGGTGGCGGTTGGGAGGCCGGAGGAGGCTCGGAGTTCACCGGCGACGTGCGGTGGTGGTGTGGCCGCCGCGGGCTCGATTCCGGCAAAGTGTGTAGCTCACACCGGGGTTGGAGGGGTCCGTGAGCACCAGTGGGACTCGGCGAAGCTAGTGGAATGCTTGGTTGACCTCGAGGAGGGCTCGAAGTAGGGGCTCGACGTGTGCGTGCTCCGGCGGCCGGAAATGCGGATTTGGGGGAAAATCCGATTTCTCGCCGGAGAGTTGGGGATAGCTCGAGAGAAGTGGGGGAAATGAAAGCTAGGGAAGTGGTCTAGCTCTGTGCGCGAGGAATTTGGGAATGATGGAGAGTGGAGGGCGAATTTTTGCTTCGAAGCTCGGCTCGGTCCACGCGGTCGGAGGTTGAAGACGACGGGAGCGAGCGCGGGGAGGACAAATGGCTACGTGTGGACTGAGGGGAAGGAGTGTGGGTGCTCGGTGGGGTGCTTGAGCACGCTAGAGAGTAGAGAGCGGCCTCGGCAGCGCGCTTGAGGGGAGAAGGTCGACGTGACGCGCCATTGATGCGCGCCGAGCTCGAACAGAGCGCGCGCGAGGGTTGGGCGAAGGGGATTGTGGCGTGTGGGAGTGGAATCCGCCGCGAAGCGGCTCGGCACGGCGCGCGCGCGCGCGGCCAACGGCGGCGCTCCGCCCGCCATGATGGCGTCTGCGCGGCGCAAGGCAGAGCGGCGCTGTCGCGCACGACGTGACCGTACGGAAGGCTGCCGCGGCTCGGCCGGCCCGGCTCGGCCTCCGCCACACGCCGGCCACGTGGCGGCCGGACTCCGGCCAAGCGCAGAGCGCGCCAGGGGCCTGTCGGGCGCCCCGTGGAGCTCCTTTGCCCCTTTTGAATTTTCTCCAAAAATTTGAACTGAACATGAAAAAGTGTAAAAATAAAAGTTGGAATTTGAGATATGGGACACAACTTTCTTTTTGGGGTGAACCTGAAATTTCAAGTTTTTTAAGATCAAACAACCCAATTTCAAAAAGGTGTTCAGAACTGTTTTTCGAGTTTTTGAGGGGCTAAACTGCAAAATTTTCAAAAGTTCCAAACAGTGACTAGGCCTTATTTGTGATGACAAACAACTTTTATTTTTGGAGATTTTCAAGTTTAGTACAGAATTCTTGAGATTTCAGTTGGGTGTCAAAAGACCTTTGTTTTTTAATTTAAATTTGAATTTTGATGAATTTTTGAATTCTAACACCACTTTTCGCCCTTTTAACCTGTTTTAAAGGTGCTTTCTACATTTTTACATCAGGGATGTCATAGTCTCTCCTCCCCGCGCACATGCCAACGCCCACGTCGGGTCAAATCGCGCGCTGTCCGCGCCCTGGCAAGCCTCGCCACGCGAGCGCCATCATGCCGCGTAGAGCCCCGCGGTTGGCCGGTGGAGGCGCACATCGGACAGAGCCCCTCGCGACCCGGCCAGTCCTCCAATCGCGTGCCCCAAGCTCGTCAGAGCATCTCCTGCCTACCGCGCCCGATCTTCGACCGCCAACCCTCTTGCTCGCTTGGCCCGAAGCTCGCAGGCGCTTTCATGGCGGCCTACGCGCCCGAACCGAGCACACGCAAGCCCCGAGCTTCTCCCTGGCCGTAGCGAGCCTTCCTCCACCTCCCCTGGCTTCTCCTATGCCTCCTCTACCTCCTCTATAAAGAGGGAAACTTCTCGCACGCCGCGCGACCCCAAACCACCTCGCCGGAGCACCATTGCCGCCGCCAAGCTCCCCTCACTGTCGACTGCCCGCTCCGACCTAGCAGCCGCTACACCGACGCCGCGTTGAGCTTCCTCGGCCCTCAGTGAAGCTCGTAGACCGTTTCCCCCACCCCGAGTGCCACCCCACCTCGCTGGCGACGAAGCAGAGCCGCAGAGCTCCGCCGCGCGTCGTCGCCGATCCTCGTCGCTGCTTCCCCGACCCCATCTCCGCCTCAATTCGACGCGCGGTGAGCTCCTTGTCGTTGCCCCACACTTTCCCCGCGCTAGTTCGCCGCCTCCTCGCCGGAATCCGGTCGCCGGTGGGCCTAGGGACCTAGATGCATTCCCCAATTTAGTTCTAGGGTCCTCCGTGTAAGTTTCAGGGACTAGTTTGAAAGGTTTTAAAAGATCTAGGGTCCCCGGCGTAAAAGAGATTCTTAAACCTAGATCCATTTTTCTGAGATTTTGTAAAATCCACTAAAAATCGTATAAAAATCAGAAAAATGCAAAAAAATACTCCCTGGACTCATGAGATTGTAAACTCCAATATCATATATGCATGTATACACTTTTGATGAATAGTTTTTGAATTAAAATTCAAACTGTGATTTTAGAGTTTGTGCACCATTTCAAATCCTGAACTGTTCTGTATCTGAGCTTTAGATATGTTGCTTCTATGGACTGTAGAAGCTCTGTGTCCAAAGGAGACCTAAAAATATGACATGAAACTGCAGTTATGATTTATTTAGTGTTTTCTGTTCTAGGTCAGTTCTGCATTTATTAAAAATATTTCATGCACTAAAAAATTACCAACTTTCACCAGAGGCCTAGAAACTTGTTGTCACATGTTGGAAAAATGCTAAACTTAATTTTAGACTCTGTTTAGGCCAGCAAATAAATAGATGTTGGTTTTCAAGTAGAAAATTATTGAGGGCTATCCATGTGCTATTTTCAGCCACCACTTGGCGAGAGCCTTTCTTTTACTCATGTTTAGCTTTGGTAGGGAAATCTTCTATTTTGGAAGTAATTTTGATTTTATATGATTTAATCTTATTTATTGGAGCAACAACTTGTACTATTTTAATAAATTATGTATAGCCCGGTTTTGGCTAAATTTTGGAGTGAGCCTAGCTCTTATACTCCAGTAGCTGTCATAAAGTTTGTGGATAAAAAGGATGAATAGAAACAGAGAAACAAAAATGAGAAGAAACTAGAGTAGATTGAGTTTTATAAAAATAAGTAGGCCACTTTAGATAATTAATCAAATGTGGCATGAGGAGTTTTAAAACTCCAGAACTAAACACTTGTATAGAAATAATGGTTTGAATTGTTCTTTATGTGTACACAATCACCATCATAAAAGCCTAAAACTTACACCACACATTCTTTCTCTAATTTTGGGAATAAAAGAATAAACCACTTGTATGTCTAGGTGAATATGGCCTTCAAGTGCCTTAGCCTTTTAGACTAAAAACCAGCAGCAACAATTAAAATATTGCATCTCATGTAGAAGGCGCTCTCGCTGACGGCACCTACAACCTTGTCCCCGCCAACGAAGAAGAGGCTCCCGAAGGCGGTGCTGACGTGATCGTGATTGACCCGGAGTCTGACGCCGGCGTAGCCCAAGAAGGCAAGCCCCAGAGCATAACCTAACTTTTAAATTGTGCAGCTATGAATTATTTATGCTTGTGCATTTACGTTTCAAGGAGTTGTTTGAATACCCTAGTTGCATAATTCTAGTACCTATGTCTTGAAATACTAGTATGATAGGGTCGATAGAGCAGTGCTTTAGGACCGTTACAAGTCGAGTGATTTCCTGTCACTCGCGAGATATAGGAGTTGCTTGTCTTAACTTATGTTGGAATCATAAGGATGGACGGGCGGGATGGTATGTGTAGATCTCCCATCCGTGTTTGATAATTGGATTAAGGTCGGAACGTGTGGTTCTGTGTGTCAAGTTTTTGAACGTACCACGCACATATCAACCTATGGGAATCGGTAAGCCCGGTACCAGATTGAAACAGCTAGGACCGATAGCCATCTCTCCATGGAAATATTTTGTTTCCCTTGCCGTACACATGTGGGTATATGCGTGATGTCGTGAGTGAAGCGGTAAACCTTTATCCTAAGGAAGTGGACCTGGCACCGAATTGTGGATTGATGGGAAAGGTTGGGAAGTGCTTGTACCTTTTATAGAAACATTATCCGTGTGTGTTGGGTTTTCCCTGGCCAGGTAGTGAAATTCGGTCCGAACTGTCCACTTCTCGCGGTTAATGAGACTGCTTGACCGTTGTGCTGCATTGAGTAACAAGTGGAATTATGAGGATGATGAACTTGTTGTATGTACTAAATTGTATTCAACCACTTGTATGTTAGAGAGGATGCTAATCTAGAATGGTAACACTATTAGAATTTGATGCTAAAATCATGAAAATAAGGATCCACTCTTAGTTGCTTTCTGGCAAAACAAACCCACCAGCCAAAAGCCTCTCATGTCTAGAAGTCGGTGATGTAGTTTTCACCCGACGGGTAAGCCTTGCTGAGTATTAGTATACTCAGCCTTGCTTGTGGTAATTTATTTCGGGTACTGTTTTGGAGGAGGCGGTGAATTCCGTCCCCTGGCCTACCCAGGTTCCACCTGGCTGGCATGTCAAGTGGGTTTCGTCCTCTGCGAGGATCGGGAGGAGTAGCACCATGGCCGGCTTCGTTATGGTGTTGCTATGTATCGTCGTTAGTTTAATTTCCGCTGCAATGAACTCTCACACTTTTATTTGAAATTCGAACTTGGTTTGTAATAACTTGTTGAGACTATTTATGTAAGCTGAATTTGTGGAATGTTGTAATTTCTGGGACTCACCTTCATGTGGGCGCGTGTGACATCTCTGATGTAATAATGAATAAAACACATATGAAATAGGTTGAAAAGGGAATTATGGGTTAAAATTCAAAAATCCATCAAAAATTCAAACTTAAACTCAAAAACAAGGGTGGTTTGACACCCAACTGAAAACTCAAGAATTTCGTACTAAACTTGAAAATCTCCAAAAATAAAAGGTGTTTTTCATCACAAATAAGGCCTAGTCACTGTTTGGAACTTTTGAAAATTTTGCAGTTTAGTCCCTCAAAAAGTCAAAATACAGTTCTGGGCACCTTTTTGAAATTGGGTTGTTTGAGCTCGAAAAATTTGAAATTTCAGGTTCATCCCAAAAAGAAAGTTGTGTCCCATCTCCCAAACTCCAACTTTTATTTTCACACTTTTTCGAGTTCAGTTCAAATTTTTGGAGAAAATTCAAATGTAGCAGTGGAGCTCCCCAGGGCTGCCAGGCGCAGAGCGCGCCAGGGCCGAGCTGGCAGCCCTGGGGAGCTCCACTGCTACATTTGAATTTTCTCCAAAAATTTGAACTGAGCTGGCAGCCCTGGGGAGCTCGGCCGCCACGTGGCCGGCGAGCGGCGGAGGCCGCGCCGAGCTGGCCGAGCCGCGGCGTCGGGTGGCGCTTGTCGCCTTGTGCTTGTCCAACCCCTCCCGAGCTGTCACCTCGCCGTCGTTCGCCCGCTTTGCCTCGCGCCGCGGAGTGCCATCATGGCGGTCGGACGCCGCCGTGGCCGCGCGCTCGCGCGCGCGTCGCGCAGCGCCTCCCCGCGGGAGATTCCCCTCCGCTCCACGCCAAAGGCCCTGTAGGAGATCTCCCACTGCTCCACGCGATGATCCTTGACGCCCTATCCCGTGCGTGCGCACTGCCCGAGCTCGCCGCGCCATCAATGGCGACCGTGACGGCCCGTGCACGCGCTCACACACCCCCGAGCCCGCTCAGTGCCCCTAGCGCACTCCAAACCCTTCACTGAGCACCGCACACTCTTCCCCCTCAGTCCACACTTAGCCATTTCCCTCTCACCGCGCTCGCTCCGTCGTCTTCCACCTCACGCCGCACGGACCGGGTCGAGCTTCGAGGCAAAATCGCCCTCCACTCTCCACCATTCCCAAATTCATCGCGCACGAAGCTAGACCTCTACCCTAGCTCCATTTTCCCCCACTTCTCTCGAGCTATTGTCGCTTCTCCGGCGAGAAATCAAGATTTCCCCCAAAATCTCGATTTTCGGCCGCCGGAGCACCCTCACGTCGAGACCCCACTCCGAGCCGTCCCCGAGGTCAACCGAGCACGCCATTAGCTTCCTCGAGCTCCACTGGTGCTCTAGGACCCCTCAAACCCCGACGAGACCCACCAACCTCACCGGCGTAGAAGTCGCGGCGGCCGCGCCGCCACTGCATCGTCGCCGGCGAAACTCCGAGCTTCCCCGGCCTCCCAACCGTCACCAACCGACTCGTGGTGAGCCCCTAGTGCTTTTTCCCCACTTCCCCGACCCTAGCTCGCCGTCGTTTGGCCGGCGTAGCAACGCCGACGAGCCAAGGACCGAAGTTCATCGTCTTCGTTTTTCTAGGGTCCTCTGCGCAAAAGTCAGGGACTCGTTCGTAAGGTTTTGAAAGTTCTAGGGTTCCCAGCGTAAAAAGATTCTTAAACCTAGATCTAATTTTCCCGAATCTTGTAAAATCCGTTAAAAATCGTACAAAAATCATAAAAATGCACAAAAATACTCCCTGCATTCGTGAGATTGTAAACTCCAATCTCCTTTAAGCATGTATATACTTTTGGTGAACCATTTTTTGAATTAAAATTCAAACTGTAAAATTTGAAACTTGTGCACCGTTTCAAATCCAGAGCTCCGCTAGGGTTGATCTTTGGATATGTTGTTTGTAGTGACTTTGGACGCCTTGTGTCCAAAGGGGACCTAAAAATATGAAGTGTAGCTTCAGTTATGAATTAAAATGTGTTTCCTGTCTTTTTGAAGTCTAGAAATTATTAAAAATAATCCATGCAGTGAAAAATCACCATTTTTCTCCAGAGGACTAAAAACTTGTTAGCCCATCTGTTAAAAATGCAAAACTTAATTGTTGCTCTGTTTAGACTAGCAAATAAATAGTTATGTGTTTTAGGATAGAAATTTATTGACGACTGTCCAAGGGTTATTTTGAGCCACCACTTGGCCAGAGCCCTCCTCATGCTTATGACTAGCTCTGGTAGGAAAATTTCCTGATTTGGATGAATTTTTAATTTTATATGAATTTATTTTATTTCTGCAGGCAGCAGTTTAAATTATTTTTAATAAATTATGTGTAGCTCAGTTTTAGCTAAATTTTGGAGTGAGCTTAGCTCTTATACTCCAGTAGCTGTCATAAAGTTTATAGATAAAAAGGATGAGCAGAAAAGGAGAAACAAAAATGAGAAGGAATCTACGTGGAAATTGTTTTATATAAAAGAATAAACCTTTTTGTTAATTAGTTAGAATAAAATAAGGAGAATCTAAAAGTTCAGATCAGCACCCTACTTTGCAAATAATAAATAGAATTCTTTTATATATGTACACAATCACCATCAAAGATAAATAAAAGTTTTCCCACCACTACTCTATTTTGCGAAGGAAATAGTAGTACTTAAGCATGTCTAGGTGAATATGGCCTTCAAGGCCTTAATCTTGGAATCAATAGGCAGCCACCCTAAGTTATGCATCTCATGTAGAAGGCGCTATTCCAGACGGCAACTACCACCTCATCCCCGCCGACGAGGAAGGGATCCCGGAGGGAGGTGCCGGCGAAGGATCGACCAACCCGGAGGCTAACCCCCAGTCAGAGCAAGAAGGCAAGCCCCGGAGCATAACCTAACTTTTAAAATTTATGCATCTATGAATTCCCTATGCTTGTGCATTTACGTTTTAAGGAGTTGATTGAATACCTTAGCTGCACATTTCCTAGTACCTATGACTTGCAACACTAGTATGAAAGGATCGATAGGGCATTGCTATAGGTCCGTTACAAGTCGAGTGATTTCCTGTCACTGAGACATAGGAGTTGCTTGTCTTTACTTATGTTGGAATCATAAGGATTGACGGGCGGGGTGATAGATGTAGATCTCCCGTCCGTGTATGATAATTGATTTAAGGTCGAAACGTGTGGTTGAGTGTGTCAAGTTTTTGAACGTACCACATGCATGCCGATATATGGGAGTCGGTAAGCCCGGTACCAGATTGAAGCAGCTAGGGCCGATAGCCATCTCTCCTTGGAAACTTTGTTTTCCCCTGCCGTACACTTGTGGATATATGCGTGAGACTGTGAGTGAAGCAGTAAACCTTTATCCTAAGGAAATGGACCCGGTTCCGAATTGTGGATCGATGGGAAAGGTTGGGAAGTGCTTGTACCTTTTATAGCAAGCATTATCCGTGTGTGTTGGGTTTCCCCTGGCCAGGTAGCAAAAATTCGGTTCGAACTGTCCGCTTCTCGCGGTTAATGAGACTGCTTGACCGCCTTGCTGCATTGAGTAACAAGTGGAACTATGAGATTGATGAACTTGTTCTATGAAATAAATTGTATTGCACCACTTGTATGCTTAGAAAGGATGCTAATCTAGAATGGTTAAATCTACTAGAATGTGATGCTAAAATATGAAAGCAAGGACCTACTCTTAGTTGCTTTTTGGCAAACAAACCCACCAGCCAAAAGCCTCTCATGTCTAGATGTCGGTGATGTAGTTTTTACCCGACGGGTAAGCCTTGCTGAGTATTAGTATACTCAACCTTGCTTGTGGCAATGATTTACAGGTACCATGTTGGATACGGCAGTCGATGCTTTGACTTGGCCTACCCAGGTTCCCCCTGGATGGCACATCGAATGGGTTCCGTCCTCTGCCGAGGATCGGGAGGAGTAGCACCGTGGCAGGCTTCAGCATGGTGTTGCTTGTATCGTCGTTAGATTTTATTTTCCGCTGCTATGAAACTTTAATTCCGCTGCAAGACTTTGATACTCTGATTTAAATTTGAACTCGGTTTGTAATAACTCTGTGATACTATTTGTGTATGTTAAATTGTGGAATGTTGTAATCTCTGGAACTCACCTTCGTGTGGGCGTGCTGTTGTTTCAATCGAGAAAAGTACGTGGTTAATCGGGTTTAATCCGATGGCGCTCCAGCTTATTCCGGATTAAGTGCCTGACTACTCAATTAGTGGTCCTGGGGTACTTAACTTGGAATAATTTCGGAGTGGTCCGCCATAGCTAGCATCAGAGCCGAAACAGCGCACCGGAGAGAGCAACAAACCTTAAGTAAACGTTTTTGGAATAAAAATTGCCAACTCGTACTTCCGCCGCGTTTTGCGAAGGAAGGTTATTAATAGGACCGTTAAGGATGTTACCTAGAGCGTGAAGCCTATGTGGGTTAAGGGATCACGATATGATAGGTGGCAAATAGTATATTATACTGACTTCCAGCACATTTCATTCTGTCATTTACTTTACGTAATGGTGGGCGCAAGGTACGGCGATTGCTGTAACGTACCACGGCACTATATGAAAATATAGTGGCGGCACATAGTCAATACGCTGTGATGGCGTATGAAACTAGAATAGCATGGTGGGCGCAAGGTATGGCAATTGCTGTAGCGTACCACGGCATCATATGCAAATATGATGGCGGCACAAAGTCAATACGCTATTTCAATAGCGTATGAAACTGTCAATATGTTGCCTTGGCGACATATGAACATTGCCCGTTCAATGTTAAACGTTCGGGTGCCACCTCTATAGTGGGTGGTAATGAATGGAGACGCATTCGTGAGTGCTGGCACGAAAGGTTGATTATCCATGCTCTGGAATGGAATTTTCTGCAGGTACACTAACCGCGAATCCGTATGTTGAAACGGTTAGAAAAGTTCGGCTAGATAATATAGGGAGAGACGGATATTGCCTAGCCACCGGCACTAACTTCGTAGGCCAAAAGTTATTGGCATGTGTGTTGTGAGAACGAATAGGCCGCTCATGCATTGCATTCACCAAATAACATTGAACCTCAACATGTGACCAATGAAACCGCCGTCAAAATTTAAATCACAACCCAAATTTCTGCAGAAACCAATCTATTTGCACCAATAATTCGAAACTGAAAACGTTGTCAAACGAAAAAGTGTTCAACATGAAAGTTGTCCTAAATGTTATGAAGTATATGCTGCAGAAATTTCAACGAAAATGGTTCAGTAAAACTGGAGTTATGCTTAAAATGGTAACTCCCTGTCTGCTGGAAATTTCTGGGTACAGTGAGATAAAAATTGAATTTTTACACTATCTTAACGACAGTTTCTGCTCAAACCTCCAACATGAAACTTGGTTGGAATTACTTAAACAATGTCCTGGCCAAATTTGGGAATTTTTGAGCCTGTAGGTTTTGAGTTTTGCAATTTTTACTACACTGTCCAGAATCTGTTTTTGTTTTCTTTGGCGCTAACGGGTTCTCACCCTTGCCCTTTTTCTTTGGGTTCAGAATGGACGCTCACGCTGACTTGGCCAGCTACCCCAACGACGTGTCCTTCTCAGATTGCTTGGGATGGGAAGGCTTCCCTAGCATTTTGTGGTCGGTTTTGCAGGCGCTTGACTACCCTACACCGCCACAGTACGAGAGGACCCTCATCCGAGACCGCGGTGTGACCCGTTCCCGTGTGCGTTTGGTGGTATATCGCCACCCACCGTGTCCTAGCTCCCCCACTTGGACGGTGGAAGTGCATGGACACCACATGGAGACGACCTGTGAGCTAGCCGCCTTGAATGGCATTAGCTCTTTTGTTGCTCAGAACCAGGAGTTGGTAGAGCCCCAGTTGCTTGGGCTGTTTCCACCAACTCAGCCGGATGATCCCCATTGGATGAGACGCTACCTTAGCTCTCCTCTGAGAATGGCGGAGAATCCCGTCACTGCAGCTGCATTGATGATGAGGTGGATCCGAGCTTACCACCGCTTGCAGGCACTTCTAGGACGGTCGCAGAGCGAGATGCTCAACATTGCTATGGACATGTCCGCCCGTGCCCGTGACATTGGGGTTGAGAGGACCTCTTTGTCCATTGAGGTGACCACCAGGGATGCCATGATTGCTGATTTGGAGAGGCAATTGAATGATCTCCACATTGCGCACAACAATGTCCAAAACGAGCTAGCCCAAACTAGAGATGAGCTTGAGGAGGTACACGGTACCTTGGAGCACGCTAATGCTATGCTAGCCGCCCATGATGCTCAGCACCTTCTTGAGCAAGAGGGAGAGCAAGGAGAAGGAGAGGCCCCCGATTCCGACATGGACACCGAGGATGACATGCCGCCCCTTCCAGCTCCACCTTCACCTATGGGCAGCGAGGCTACCGCTAACGACTTAGATGATTTCTAGAAGTGGTAGTAGCAAGATTACTCCTCCGCTAGGCCTAAATTTTGGCTTCATGTTGTAAAAGGCTAGATGGAGTTGAGCTCCCCTTTAATCTTTTGTGGCAATGTAATTTAATGGTGTGGTTGTGTGACCCCAAAACTTGTTGAAAGTTGTAATAGCTGTGTTGAGAACATTCTGCAGCTAGCCTTGTTTTAATTATTGATGGGTTTTCTATTCATTTCTGGGCTATGATGTGAACTACAAAGTTGTTTGGAATTTGCCAAACAAAACGATCACCAAATTGCAACCCCATTGGTTAAGCGAAATAAAAATGGCAACCAAAACACTACAGCTCGGTCTGCTGAAAAACAGCAAACGCAGAGAGCTAAAGATTGAATTTTTTGGCTTAGTTCCAGTCCGAATTTGAATCTGAGCCCAACATGAAAGTTGTAGAGCATGAAATTTTTGAGCTACTGACCGAATTGGAGCATTTGACTTGTTTCCTGTTGGGAGATATGATTTCCTTCCAAACTGCGTGCTGACTTGTCATCCTGCGCAGTAAACTTCAATATATTGTCACGTTCTATCTTGTCATTCATTATGCAAGCTTATGAAATGTGGCTAATACAAGTACCTACTGCAGATGGCAATCACCCGCAGCGGTCATGACTCTAGTGGCTCGAATGCTAACCAACAAGGGCTTGAGGGGCAGCAACAGCCGCCGCCACCTCCGCCACCGCAGCAACCTCCGACGTGGCAGCAGTTGTATGCCACGCAAACGGAAATTCTACGGAACCTGCAGCATCAGCAACAAATGATGCAACAGCAGATGCTACAGCAGGGAGGTCAACGGGCACCTCAGCCTCAGGTGGCCAGATATGAGGATTTTCTGGCTACACACCCGCCGATATTCTCACGAGCCGATGAGCCCTTGGAGGCCGATACGTGGATTCGAGCCATCGAGTCCAAGTTCACCATCCTGGCGACGCCTTGAACCTCCAACCGCAAGGTCGTGTTCGCAGCGCAGCAGCTCCGCGGCCCAGCTCTCTTATGGTGGGAGAACTACCTGGCCCTGCAGCAGGAGGGTCATGTGGTTGAATGGGATGGGTTCAAGGCTGCATTCAAGGCTCATCACATTCCGGCCGGTCTGGTAGAGCGGAAGTTGAATGAATTTCTGGCTCTGACCCAGGGTACCCGCACAGTGCTCCAGTACGCCCAGGCCTTCAATGGTCTGTGCCCATACGCGGGTCATCACGCCGACTCTGACGAGAAGAAGCTGGAGAGGTTCCGACGTGGCCTTAACACCAAGTTGAAAGCTCAGTTGGCCACCACCCGTGCAGCCACATATGGCGACCTTGTGAACCTCGCCATTGCCCAGGAAGACGCCAACATGGTGCACAAGGCGGAGAAGAAGAGGAAAGCTCCCGCTGGACCCTCGAGCGCGCAGCCGCCGAGATTCCGCTTGGTTCCCCCGGCTGCACCTCAAGGACAGTCCAGGGCACCTCAACGAGGTGGATGGGTTGCTAGGCCACCACAGCCTAATGCGCCCCGTTTTCCTCCACCGCCGCAGCAGCAACCAGCGCCAAGGCAGAATGCACAACAGCCACTTCATCAAGGATTGCCGGCTACCAGTGTTTCAAGTGCGGCAGTAACAGTCACTTCATCAAGGATTGCCCGCAGAACAAGCAGCAGAACCAGCGCCCGGGAAATCAGCAAAACAAGGGCAAACAACAGCAGCGTGTGCAGGTTCGACAAGGACGGCTCAACTACACCACTTTGGCCGACCTACCCGAGGGAGCCCCAGACATGACTGGTACCTTCCCTATCTGCACTCAACCTGCTGTGATATTGTTTGATTCCGGGGCAACACATAGTTTTATAAGCACAAGATTTCATGTGAAATGTGGATTAAAATCTTACCATACCAAATCATCGTATGTGATATCAACTGCGGGAGGTAAAATTGCATCCAACCAAGTCACCCGTAAAGTTCCAATCAGGCTGGGAAGTAAAACATTTCCTACT
The DNA here is from genome assembly GCA_015342445.1 of Digitaria exilis. Classification (NCBI taxonomy): domain Eukaryota; kingdom Viridiplantae; phylum Streptophyta; class Magnoliopsida; order Poales; family Poaceae; genus Digitaria; species Digitaria exilis. The sequence goes on from JACEFO010001631.1 coordinate 236,637, forward strand.
GATTTAATTCTACTTGGTATGGAAGGGATTGACATTGTGTTGGGAGCCAATTGGATGACTCAACATAACGTTGTGCTAGATGTTGCGGAACGAGTTGTTGAAATAAACTCGCCTACGCATGGCCCTAGTGTGCTATATCTGCCACAACGGACTTGCGTCAATGCGTGTGCTTATACAATGGTAGAAACCCAACTAAAGGACATTCCGGTGGTATGTGAGTATGCCGATGTTTTTCCGGATGACTTACCTGGGATGCCGCCGGATAGGGACATTGAATTTGTGATTGAACTTCAACCTGGCACAGCACCTATATCAAAGAGACCATATAGAATGCCACCCAATGAATTGGCTGAATTAAAAATTCAACTCCAAGAACTGCTAGACAAGGGTTTCATTCGTCCAAGTGTATCACCTTGGGGATGTCCCGCTATCTTTGTGAAGAAGAAGGACCATTCCTTGAGGTTGTGTATTGATTACCGGCCTCTCAATGCAGTAACTATTAAAAACAAGTACCCACTCCCCCGTATTGATGTCCTGTTTGACCAACTAGCTGGCGCCAGAGTGTTCTCCAAGATTGACCTTCGCTCTGGCTATCACCAAATAAAAATCAGACCTTGTGACATTCCAAAGACTGCCTTTTCTACACGTTACGGGCTTTATGAATTCTTGGTCATGTCTTTTGGACTCACCAATGCCCCAGCCTACTTCATGTACCTCATGAATTCGGTTTTCATGTCAGAACTAGACAAGTTTGTGGTGGTTTTCATTGACGACATTCTTATATATTCTAAGAATGAGGAAGAGCATGCCGAGCACCTTCGCATTGTTCTTCAAAGATTGAGAGACCATCAGCTCTACGCCAAGTTCTCCAAATGTGAATTCTGGCTTGAGAGCGTGAAATTCTTAGGTCACACGGTTTCCAAGGATGGTATATCCGTGGATCCAACCAAAGTGCAAGAAGTGCTAGCTTGGCAACCACCTACTTCGGTCCACGAGATACGGAGTTTTCTGGGTTTAGCCGGTTATTATCGCCGCTTTATTCCGGACTTCTCTCGGATTGCGAAGCCCATGACCGAACTCTTAAAAAGGGGAGTCAAATTTGAGTGGAATGACAAATGTTATGAAGCTTTCCACACCTTACGAAGACATTTAACTTCAGCCCCAGTTTTAGCTCAGCCCGATTGCACCAAGCCCTATGATGTTTATTGCGATGCATCAGGCACCGGACTTGGCTGTGTCCTCATGCAAGAGAACCGAGTCATTGCTTATGCCTCTCGAGCACTTAGGCCTCATGAGCAAAATTACCCCACGCATGATCTTGAGTTAGCAGCGGTTATTCATGCTCTCAAGATGTGGAGACACTATTTGATGGGTGTTCCATGCAACATATACACTGACCACAAGAGCCTCAAATATGTCTTCACTCAGGCACATTTGAATATGAGGCAGCGAAGATGGTTGGAGTTAGCAAAGGACTATGATCTTAGTGTGCATTATCACCCCGGCAAGGCTAATGTAGTTCCGGATGCACTAAGCCGCAAGGCTCATTGTCATCGTCTTTCCGTGGAGTCCTACGCTGACACCCTGTGTCATGAAATGGCCAAGCTCAACTTAGAGATTGTTCCACACGGGTACTTCAACCATGTTGCAGTTGAACCAACCTTGCACGATCAGATTGTTGTAGCCCAATTAAATGACGCGAGCATTAAAATCCTTAAAAGGAAATTGTCAAAGGAGAAGGTGAAAGAAAAGTACAAGTGTTTCCGGCTAGATGGGCAGGGAGTGATGTGGTTTGGACATCGCCTCGTGGTGCCCAAAACACGGAACTCCGGAGGAAGATTATGGATGAGGCCCATCTCTCCAAATTTTCTATCCATCCCGGCAGCACCAAAATGTACCAAGATTTGAAACAAAACTTTTGGTGGACTCGAATGAAGCGAGAAATTGCCACGTATGTGTCGGAATGTGACACATGCCAGCGGGTTAAGGCTAGCCACTTGAAGGTAGCAGGCACGCTTCAACCTCTACCTATTCCCTCATGGAAGTGGGAAGATATAAGCATGGATTTCATTGTTGGACTTCCCAGAACCCCTCAGGGGCATGACTCCATTTGGGTAATTGTGGATCGCCTTACCAAGACCGCACATTTTATTCCGATCAATACCATTTATACCGCTAAGAGGTATGCGGAGATTTATTTGGAACGGATCGTTTGTCTACATGGGGTACCCAGACGATAATTTCAGATCGTGGTGCTCCGTTCGTAGCACGCTTTTGGGAACAATTGCAATTATCCCTAGGCACAAAACTGATCCGTAGTTCAGCATATCACCCTCAGACCGATGGGCAGACGGAAAGGGTAAATCAAATACTTGAGGATATGCTTCGAGCTTGTGTTATCCATTATGGAAAGAATTGGGAGAAGTGTTTATCTCTGGCCGAATTCTCCTATAACAACAGCTATCAAGCGAGTCTTAAAATGGCACCTTTCGAAGCCTTATATGGTAGAAGATGTCGGACCCCGTTGTGTTGGTCCCAGGCAGGCGAGAGGTATACCTATGGCCCTGACCTTGTAAAGGAAGCAGAAGAAAAGGTTAGGATAATCCGCGAAAATTTGAGAACCGCCCAGTCACGGCAAAAGAGTTACTTTGATCAACGACGGAAGCCACTTCAGTTTGAAGTCGGTGATCACGTGTATCTCAAGGTCTCCCCGACCAAGGGTGTGTAAAGATTTGGGTTAAAAGGAAAGCTTGCACCTCGTTATATCGGCCCATATGAAATTACTCAACAATGTGGACCGGTAGCTTACCGTGTGAAGCTTCCCAAGAAACTCTCAGCCGTACACGATTTATTCCATGTTTCCCAACTCAAGAGGTGTCTTCGTGTTCCGACTGAAGTTGTTGAACAAGAGGAACTCTCGGTTGAACCGGATCTCTCTTATGATGAACATCCCGTTAAAATCCTCGATGAGAAAGAGAGACCAAACCCGAAGGAAAGGAGTGAAAATGTACAAAATTCAGTGGAGCCATCACTCTGAGGAGGAAGCCACGTGGGAAACCGAGGACTATCTTAAGAAGAACTTCCCCAACATCCTGTCGTAAGCCAAGGTACTTTTTCGGCCTTATCCCTAAGTTTAATCGAATCTCGGGACGAGATTCCTTTTAAGGGGGGTAGGCTGTGACATCTCTGATGTAATAATGAATAAAACACATATGAACAGGTTGAAAAGGGAATTATGGGTTAAAAATTCCAAAAATCCATCAAAAATTCCAAACTTAAACTCAAAAACAAGGGTGGTTTGAAACCCAACTGAAAACTCAAGAATTTTTGTACTAAACTTGAAAATCTCCAAAAATAAAAGCTGTTTGTCATCACAAATAAGGCCTAGTCACTGTTTGGAACTTTTGAAAATTTTGCAGTTTAGTCCCTCAAAAAGTCGAAATACAGTTCTGGGCACCTTTTTGAAATTGGGTTGTTTGAGCTCGGAAAAATTTGAAATTTCAGGTTCATCCAAAAGAAAGTTGTGTCCCATCTCCCAACTCCAACTTTATTTTCACACTTTTTCGAGTTCAGTTCAAATTTTTGGAGAAAATTCAAAATGTAGCAGTGGAGCTCCCCGGGGCTGCCACCTCGGCCCTGGCGCGCTCTGCGCCTGGCCGGAGCTCGGCCGCCACGTGGCCGGCGAGCGGTGAGGCCCGCGCCGAGCTGGCCGAGCCACGGCGTCGGGTGGCGCTTGTCGCCTTGTGCTTGTCCAACCCCTCGCCGAGCTGTCACCTCGCCGTCGTTCGCCCGCTTTGCCTCGCGCTGCGGAGTGCCATCATGGCGGTCGGACGCCGCCGTGGCCGCGCGCTGAGCGCGCGCGCGCGTCGCGCAGCGCCTCCCCGCGGAGATTCCCCTCCGCTCCGTGCCAAAGGCCCTGTAAGGAGATCTCCCACTGCTCCACGCGATGATCCTTGACGCCCTATCCGTGCGTGCGCACTGCCCGAGCTCGCCGCGCCATCAATGGCGACCGTGACGGCCCGGCCACGCGCTCACAACACCCCGAGCCCGCCCAGTGCCCCTAGCGCACTCCAAACCTTCACTGAGCACCGCACACTCTTCCCGCTCAGTCCACACTATAGCCATTTCCCTCTCACCGCGCTCGCTCCGTCGTCTTCCACCTCACGCCGCACGGACCGGGCCGAGCTTCGAGGCAAAAATTTCGCCCTCCACTCTCCACCATTCCCAAATTCATCGCGCACGAAGCTTAGACCTCTACCCTAGCTCCCATTTCCCCCCACTTCTCTCGAGC
>JACEFO010001630.1:0-30004 GCA_015342445.1 Digitaria exilis
TTGATGCTAAAATCATGAAAATAAGGATCCCACTCTTAGTTGCTTTCTGGCAAAACAAACCCACCAGCCAAAGCCTCTCATGTCTAGAAGTCGGTGATGTAGTTTTCACCCGACGGTTAAGCCTTGCTGAGTATTAGTATACTCAGCCTTGCGTGTGGTAATTTATTTCGGGTACTGTTTGGAGGAGGCGGTGAATTCCGTCCCCGACTGGCCTACCCAGGTTCCACCTGGCTGGCATGTCAAGTGGGTTTCGTCCTCTGCGAGTCGGAAGGAGTAGCACCATGGCCGCTTCGTTATGGTGTTGCTATGTATCGTCCGTTAGTTTAATTTTCCGCTGCATGAACTCTCACACTTTTATTTGAAATTCGAACTTGGTTTGTAATAACTTGTTGAGACTATTTATGTAAGCTGAATTGTGAATGTTGTAATTTCCTGGGACTCACAAACTTCAGTGGGCGCGTGTGACATCTCTGATGTAATAATGAATAAAACACATATGAAATAGGTTGAAAAGGGAATTATGGGTTAAAATTCAAAAATCCATCAAAAATTCAAACTTAAACTCAAAAACAAGGGTGGTTTGACACCCAACTGAAAACTCAAGATTTCGTACTAAACTTGAAAATCTCCAAAAATAAAGGTGTTTTTCATCACAAATAAGGCCTAGTCACTGTTTGGAACTTTTGAAAATTTTGCAGTTTAGTCCCTCAAAAACTCAAAATACAGTTCTGGGCACCTTTTTGAAATTGGGTTGTTTGAGCTCGAAAAATTTGAAATTTCAGGTTCATCCCAAAAAGAAAGTTGTGTCCCATCTCCCAAACTCCAACTTTTATTTTCAACACTTTTTCGAGTTCAGTTCAAATTTTTTGAGAAAATTCAAATGTAGCAGTGGAGCTCCCCAGGCCAGGCGCAGAGCGCGCCAGGCCGAGTGCAGCCCTGGGAGCTCTGCTTTGCTCCTTGAACTGAGCTGGCAGCCCTGGGAGCTCGGCGCCACGGGCGCGAGCGGCGGAGGCCGCGCCGAGCTGGCCGAGCCGCGGCGTCGGGTGGCGCTTGTCGCCTTGTGCTTGTCCAACCCCTCCCGAGCTGTCACTCGCCGTCGTTCGCCGCCTTTGCCTCGCGCCGCGGAGTGCCATCATGGCGGTCGGACGCCGCCGTGGCCGCGCGCTCGCGCGCCGTCGCGCAGCGCCTCCCCCGCGGGAGATTCCCCCCGCTCCACGCCAAAAGGCCTGTAGGAGATCTCCCACTGCTCCCACGCGATGACCTTGACGCCCTATCCCGTGCGTGCGCACTGCCCGAGCTCGCCGCGCCATCAATGGCGACGTGACGGCCGTGCACGCGCTCACACCCCCGAGCCCGCTCAGTGCCCCTAGCGCACTCCAACCCTTCACTGAGCACCGCACACTCTTCCCCTCAGTCCACACTTAGCCATTTCCCTCTCGCCGCGCTCGCTCGTCGTCTTCCACCTCACGCCGCACGGACCGGTCGAGCTTCGAGGCAAAATCGCCCTCCACTCTCCACCATTCCCAAATTCATCGCGCACGAAGCTAGACCTCTACTAGCTCCATTTTCCCCCACTTCTCTCGAGCTATTGTCGCTTCTCCGGCGAGAAATCAAGATTTCCCCAAAATCTCGATTTTCGGCCGCCGGAGCACCCTCACGTCGAGACCCCACTCCGAGCCGTCCCCGAGGTCAACCGAGCACGCCATTAGCTTCCTCGAGCTCCACTGGTGCTCTAGGACCCCTCAAACCCCGACGAGACCCACCACCTCACCGGCGTAGAAGTCGCGGCGGCCGCGCCGCCACTGCATCGTCGCCGGCGAAACTCCGAGCTTCCCCGCCTCCCAACCGTCACCAACCGACTCGTGGTGAGCCCCTAGTGCTTTTTCCCCCACTTCCCGACCCTAGCTCGCCGTCGTTTGGCCGGCGTAACAACGCCGACGAGCCAAGGACCGAAGTTCATCGTCTTCGTTTTTCTAGGGTCCTCTGCGCAAAAGTCAGGGACTTGTTCGTAAGGTTTTGAAAGTTCTAGGGTCCCCAGCGTAAAAAGATTCTTAAACCTAGATCTAATTTTCCCGAATCTTGTAAAATCCGTTAAAAATCGTACAAAAATCAGAAAAATGCACAAAAATACTCCCTGGATTCGTGAGATTGTAAACTCCAATCTCCTTTAAGCATGTATATACTTTTGGTGAACCATTTTTGAATTAAAATTCAAACTGTAAAATTTGAAACTTGTGCACCATTTCAAATCCAGAGCTCCGCTAGGGTTGATCTTTGGATATGTTGTTTGTAGTGACTTTGGACACCTTGTGTCCAAAGGGGACCTAAAAATATGAAGTGTAGCTTCAGTTATGAATTAAAATGTGTTTCCTGTCTTTTTGTAGTCCAGAAATTATTAAAAATAATCCATGCAGTGAAAAATCACCATTTTTCTCCAGAGGACTAAAAACTTGTTAGCACATCTGTTAAAAATGCAAAACTTAATTTTTGCTCTGTTTAGACTAGCAAATAAATAGTTATGTGTTTTTGGATAGAAATTTATTGAGGACTGTCCAAGGGTTATTTTGAGCCACCACTTGGCCAGAGCCCTCCTTGCTTATGACTAGCTCTGGTAGGAAAATTTCCTGATTTGGATGTATTTTCAATTTTATATGAATTTATTTCATTTCTGCAGGCAGCAGTTTAAATTATTTTAATAAATTTTGTGTAGCTCAGATTTAGCTAAATTTTGGAGTGAGCTTAGCTCTTATACTCCAGTAGCTGTCATAAAGTTTATAGATAAAAAGGATGAACAGAAAATGAGAAACAAAAATGAGAAGGAATCTATGTGGAAATTGATTTATATAAAAGAATAAACCTTTTTGTTAATTAGTTAGAATAAAATAAGGAGAATCTAAAATTCCAGAACAGCACCCTAATTTGCAAATAATAAATAGAATTCTTTTATATATGTACACAATCACCATCAAAGACAAATAAAAGTTTCCCACCACTACTCTATTTTGTGAAGGAAATAGTAGTACTTAAGCATGTCTAGGTGAATATGGCCTTCAAGGCCTTAATCTTGGAATCAATAGGCAGCCAATAAGTTATGCATCTCATGTAGAAGGCGCTATTCCGGACGGCAACTACCATCTCATCCCCGCCGACGAGGAAGGAATCCCGGAGGGAGGTGCCGGCGAAGGATCGACCAACCCGGAGGCTAACCCCCAGCTAGAGCAAGAAGGCAAGCCCCGGAGCATAACCTAACTTTTAAAATTATGCATCTATGAATTCCCTATGCTTGTGCATTTACGTTTCAAGGAGTTGATTGAATACCTTAGCTGCACATTTCCTAGTACCTATGACTTGCAACACTAGTATGAAAGGATCGATAGGGCATTGCTTTAGGTCCGTTACAAGTCGAGTGATTTCCTGTCACTCGCGAGACATAGGAGTTGCTTGTCTTTACTTATGTTGGAATCATAAGGATTGACGGGCGGGGTGATAGATGTAGATCTCCCGTCCGTGTATGATAATTGATTTAAGGTCGAAACGTGTGGTTGAGTGTGTCAAGTTTTTGAACGTACCACATGCATGCCGATATATGGGAGTCGGTAAGCCCGGTACCAGATTGAAGCAGCTAGGGCCGATAGCCATCTCTCCTTGGAAACTTTGTTTTCCCCTGCCGTACACTTGTGGATATATGCGTGAGACTGTGAGTGAAGCAGTAAACCTTTATCCTAAGGAAATGGACCCGGTTCCGAATTGTGGATCGATGGGAAAGGTTGGGAAGTGCTTGTACCTTTTATAGCAAGCATTATCCGTGTGTGTTGGGTTTCCCCTGGCCAGGTAGCAAAATTCGGTTCGAACTGTCCGCTTCTCGCGGTTAATGAGACTGCTTGACCGCCTTGCTGCATTGAGTAACAAGTGGAACTATGAGATTGATGAACTTGTTCTATGAAATAAATTGTATTGCACCACTTGTATGCTTAGAGAGGATGCTAATCTAGAATGGTTAAATCTACTAGAATATGATGCTAAAACATGAAAGCAAGGACCTACTCTTAGTTGCTTTTTGGCAAACAAACCCACCAGCCAAAAGCCTCTCATGTCTAGATGTCGGTGATGTAGTTTTCACCCGACGGGTAAGCCTTGCTGAGTATTAGTATACTCAGCCTTGCTTGTGGCATTGATTTACAGGTACCATGTTGGATGTGGCAGTCGATGCTTTGACTTGGCCTACCCAGGTTCCCCCTGGATGGCACATCGAGTGGGTTCCGTCCTCTGCCGAGGATCGGGAGGAGTAGCACCGTGGCAGGCTTCAGCATGGTGTTACTTGTATCGTCGTTAGATTTATTTTCCGCTGCAATGAACTTTAATTCCGCTGCAAGACTTTGATACTCTGATTTGAATTTGAACTTGGTTTGTAATAACTTTGAGATACTATTTGTGTATGTTAAATTGTGGAATGTTGTAATCTCTGGAACTCACCTTCGTGTGGGCGTGCTGTTGTTTCGATCGAGAAAAGTACGTGGTTAATCGGGTTTAATCCGACGGCGCTCCAGCTTATTCCGGATTAAGTGCCTGACTACTCGATTAGTGGTCCCGGGGTACTTAACTTGGAATAATTTCGGAGTGGTCCGCCACAGCTGGCATCAGAGCCGAAACAGCGCACCGGAGAGAGCAACAAACCTTAATAAACATTTTTGAATAAAATTTGCCAACTCGTACTTCCGCCGCGCTTTGCGAAGGAAGGTTATTATTAGGACCGTTAAGGATGTTACCTAGAGCGTGAAGCCTATGTGGGTTAAGGGATCACGATATGATAGGTGGCAAATAGTATATTATACTGACTTCCAGCACATTTCATTCTGTCATTTACTTTACGCAATGGTGGGCGCAAGGTACGGCGATTGCTGTAACGTACCACGGCACTATATGAAAATATAGTGGCGGCACATAGTCAATACGCTGTGATGGCGTATGAAACTAGAATAGCATGGTGGGCGCAAGGTACGGCGATTGCTGTAGCGTACCACGGCATCATATGCAAATATGATGGCGGCACAAAGTCAATACGCTATCTCATGAGCGTATGAAACTGTCAATATGTTGCCTTGGTGACATATGAACATTGCCCGTTCAATGTTAAACGTTCGGGTGCCACCTCTATAGTGGGTGGTAATGAATGGAGACGCTTTCGTGAGTGCTGGCACGAAAGGTTGATTATATGCTCTGGAATGGAATTTTCTGCAGGTACACTAACCGCGAATCCGTATGTTGAAACGGTTAGAAAAGTTCGGCTAGATAATATAGGGAGAGACGGATATTGCCTAGCCACCGGCACTAACTTCGTAGGCCAAAAGTTTATTGGCATGTGTGTTGGTGAGAACGAATAGGCCGCTCATGCATTGCATTTCACTGAAATAATATTGAACCTTAACAAGTGACCAATCGAACCGCCGTCAAAATTCAAATCACAACCCAAAATCCTGCTGAGACCAGTCTGATTGCACCAATAATTCGAAACTGAAAACGTTGTCAAATGAAAAAGTGTTCAACATGAAAGTTGTCATAAATATTATGAAGTATATGCTGTAGAAATTTCAACGAAAATGGTTCAGTAAAACTGGAGTTATGCTTAAAATGGTAACCCCCTGTCTGCTGGAAATTTCTGGGAACAGTGAGATAAAAATTGAATTTTTACACCATCTTAACGACAGTTTCTGCTCAAACCTCCAACATGAAACTTGTTTGGAATTACTTAAACAATGTCCTGGCCAAATTTGGGAATTTTTGAGCTTGTAGATTTTGAGTTTTGCAATTTTTACTACACTGTCCAGAATCTGTTTTTGTTTTCTTTGGCGCTAACCGGTTCTCACCCTTGCCCTTTTTCTTTTGGTTCAGAATGGACGCTCACGCTGACTTGGCCAGCTACCCCAACGACGTGTCCTTCTCAGATTGCTTAGGATGGGAAGGCTTCCCTAGCATTTGTGGTCGGTTTTGCAGGCGCTCGACTACACTACACCGCCACAGTATGAGAGACCCTCATCCGAGACCGTGGTTTGATTCTCTCGTGTGCGTTCTGGTGTATATCGCCACCACCGTGTCCTAGCTCCCCCAAGCTTGGACGTGGAAGTATGGACACCCCATAGAGACGACGTGTGGCTAGCTGCCTTGAATGCATAGCGGTTTTGGTGCTCAGAACAGGAGTTGGTAGAGCACCAGTTACTGGGGTTGGTATCCACCGACTCAGCCGGATGATCCCCATGGATGAGACGCTACCTTAGCTCCCCTTGAGGCATGGCGGAGAACCCCGTCGCTGCAGCCGCATTGATGATGAGTGGATCCCGGGCTACCACCGTTTGCAGGCACTTCTAGGACGGTCGCAGAGCGAGAATGCTCAATCTTGCTTGGACATGTCGCCCGCTGCCCGCCGACATTGGGCGTTGAGAGGACCTCATTGTCCATTGAGGTGACCACTAGAAAACGATGCCATGATTGCTGATTTGGAGAGGCAATTGAATGATCTCCACAGTTTGCGCACAACAATGTCCCAAAATGAGTTAGCCCAAACTAGAGAATGAGCTTGAGGAGGTACACGGTACCTTGGAGCACGCCTAAATGCTATGCTAGCGCCCATCGGATGCTCAGCACCTTCTGAGCAAGTGAGGAGAGCAGGTGAAGGAGAGGCCCCCGATCCGACATGGACCCGACGATGACATGCCGCCCCTTCCAAGCTCCACCGATACCTATGGCAGCGAGGCTACCGCTAACAACTTAGATGACTTCTGAGTGGTAGTAGAAAAGTTACTCCTCCGTTAGGCCTAAATTTTGGCTTCATGTTAATAGGCTAAGTTGGAGTGAGCTCCCCTTTTAATTCTTGTGGCAATGGTAATTTTAATGGTGTGGTTGTGTGACCCCAACTTGATGGAAGCTGAATAGCTGTGTTGAAACAATCTGCAGGCTAACCTTGTTTTAATTATTGATGGGTTTTCCATTCATTTCTGGGCTGTGATGTGAACTACAAAGTTGTTTGGAATTTGTCAAACAAAATGATCACCAAATTGCAACCCCATTGGTTAAGCGAAATAAAAATGGCAACCAAAACACTACAGCTCGGCCTGCTGAAAAACAGCAAACGCAGAGAGCTAAAGATTGAATTTTTCGGCTTAGTTCCAGTCCGAATTTGAATCTGAGCCCAACATGAAAGTTGTAGAGCATGAAATTTTCGAGCTACTGACCGAATTGGAGCATTTGACTTGTTTCCTGTTGGGAGATATGATTTTTCTTCCGAACTGTGTGTTGACATGTCATTCTGCGCAGTAAACTTCAATATATTGTCACGTTCTATCTTGTCATCATTATGCAAGCTTATGAAATGTGGCTAATACAAGTACCTACTGCAGATGGCAATCACCCGCAGCGGTCATGACGCTAGTGGCTCCAACGCTAACCAGCAGGGGCCAGAGGGGCAGCAACAGCCGCCACCACCTCCTCCACCGCAGCAACCTCCGACGTGGTAGCAGTTGATATTTGCCACGCCAGACGGTAGATTCTACGGAACCTGCAAAGCATCAGCAAACAAATGATGCAGCAGCAAGATGCTGCAGCATGGAGGTCAACGGGCCCCTCAGCCTCAGGTGGCCAGAGACGGAGGATTTTCTGGCGACCACACCGCGCCGATTATTCTCGAGAGCCGATGTAGCCCTATTGGAGGCCGATACATGGATTCGAGCCGTCGAGTCCAAATTCCACCATCCTGGCCATACTTGCACTTCAACGCATGGTCGTGTTTCGCGGCAGCAGCCGGCCGCGGCCCAGCTCTCCTATGGTGGGAGAACTACCTGCCCTGCAGCAGGAGGGTCATGTGGTTGAATGGGGATAGTTCAAAGGCTGCATTCAAGACTCATCACATTCCGGCCGGTTTTGGTAGAGCGGGAAGTTTAATGAATTTCTGGCTCTGACTCAGGGTTACCCGCACAGTGCTCCAGTACGCCAGGCCTTCATGGTCTGTGCCATATGCGGGTCATCACGCCGATTCTGACGAGAAGAAGCTGGAGAGGGTTCCGACGTGGCCTTAACACCAAGTTGAAAGCTCAGTTGGCCACCACCGTGCTGCCACGTATGGCGATCTCGTGAACCTCGCCATCGCCCAAGAAGACGCCAAACTGGTGCACAAGACGGAGAAGAAGAGGAAAGCTCCCGCTGGACCTTCGAGCACGCAGCCGCCGAGATTCCGCTTGGTTCCCCCGGCTGCACCGCAAGGACAGTCCAGGGCACCTCAGGGAGGTGGATGGGTTGCTAGGCCGCCACAGCCTAATGCGCCCCGTTCCCTCCACCGCCGCAGCAGCAACAAGCACCAAGGCAGAATGCACAGCAGCCAGCTCGCCCTGGAGCCGGCTATCAGTGCTCCAAGTGCGGCAAGTAACAGTCACTTCATCAAGGATGCCCGCAGAACAGCAGCAGAACCAGCGCCCGAGAAATCAGCAAAGCAAGGGCAAACAGCAGCAGCGTGTGCAGGTTCGGCAAGGACGGCTCAACTACACCACTTTGGCCGACCTACCCGAGGGAGCCCCAGACATGACTGGTACCTTCCCTATCTGCACTCAACCTGCTGTGATATTGTTTGATTCCAGGGCAACACATAGTTTTATAAGCACAAGATTTCATGTGAAATGTGGACTAAAATCGTACCATACCAAATCATCATATGTGATATCAACTGCGGGAGGTAAAAATTGCATGCAAATCCAACCAAGTCACCCGAAAAGTTCCAATCAGGCTGCGGAAGTAAAAACGTTTCCTACTGATTTAATTCTGCTTGGTATATGGAAGGGATTGACATTGTGTTAGGAGCCAATTGGATGACTCAACATAAGGTTGTGCTAGATGTTGCGGAAACGAGTTGTTGAAATAACTCGCCTACGCATGGCCCTAGTGTGCTATATCTGCCACACACGGACTTGCGCCGATGCGTGTGCTTATACAATGGTAGAAACCCCAACTAAAGGACATTCCGGTGGTATGTGAGTATGCCGATGTATTTCCGGATGACTTACCTGGGATGCGCCAGATAGAACATTGAATTTGTGATTGAACTTCAACCTGGCACAGCACCTATATCAAAGAGACCATATAGAATGCCACCCAATAATTGGCTGAATTAAAAAATTCAACTCCAGAACTGCTAGACAAGGGTTTCATTCGTCCAAGTGTATCACCTTGGGGATGTTCCCGCTATCTTTGTGAAGAAGAAGGACCATTCCTTGAGGTTGTGTATTGATTACCGGCCTCTCATGCGGTAACTATTAAGAACAAATACCCACTCCCCCGTATTGACATCCTGTTTGACCAACTAGCTGGCGCCAGAGTGTTCTCCAAGATTGACCTTCGCTCTGGCTATCACCAAATAAAAATCAGGCCTTGTGACATTCCAAAGACTGCCTTTTCTACATGTTACGGGCTTTATGAATTCTTGGTTATGTCTTTTGGACTCACCAATGCCTCAGCCTACTTCATGTACCTCATGAATTCGGTCTTCATGTCAGAACTAGACAACTTTGTGGTGGTTTTCATTGACGACATTCTTATATATTCTAAGAATGAGGAAGAGCATGCCGAGCACCTTCGCATTGTTCTTCAAAGGTTGAGAGATCACCAGCTCTACGCCAAGTTCTCTAAGTGTGAATTCTGGTTGGAGAGCGTGAAATTCTTAGGGCACACAGTTTCCAAGGATGGTATATCCGTGGATCCAACCAAAGTGCAAGAAGTGCTAGATTGGCAACCACCTACTTCTGTCCACGAGATTCGGAGTTTTCTGGGTTTAGCCGGTTATTATCGCCGTTTTATTCCGGACTTCTCTCGGATTGCGAAACCCATGACCGAACTCTTAAAGAAGGGAGTCAAGTTTGAGTGGAATGGCAATTGTGATGAAGCTTTCCACACCTTGCGAAGACATTTAACTTCAGCCCCAGTTTTTAGCTCAACCCGATTGCACCAAGCCCTATGATGTCTATTGCGATGCATCAGGCACCGGACTTGGCTGTGTCCTCATGCAAGAGAACCGAGTCATTGCTTATGCATCTCGAGCACTTCGACCTCATGAGCAAAACTACCCCACGCATGATCTTGAGTTAGCAGCGGTTATTCATGCTCTCAAGATGTGAGAGACACTATTTGATGGGTGTTCCATGCAACATATACACAGACCACAAGAGCCTCAAATATGTTTTCACTCAGGCACATCTGAACATGAGACAGCGAAGATGGTTGGAGTTAGCAAAGGACTATGACCTTAGTGTGCATTATCACCCCGGCAAGGCAAATGTGGTTGCGGATGCGTTGAGCCGCAAGGCTCATTGTCATTGTCTTTCCGTGGAGTCCTACGCTGACACCCTGTGTCATGAAATGGCAAAGCTCAACTTAGAGATTGTTCCACACGGGTACTTCAACCATATTGCAGTTGAACCAACCTTGCACGATCAGATTGTTGTAGCTCAATTGAATGACGCTAGCATTAAAATCCTTAAAAGGAAATTGTCAAAGGAGAAGGTGAAAGAAAAGTACAAGTGTTTCCGGCTGGATGGGCAGGGAGTGATGTGGTTTGGACATCGCCTCGTGGTGCCCAAAAACACGGAACTCCGGAGGAAGATTATGGATGAGGCCCATCTCTCCAAATTTTCTATCCATCCCGGTAGCACCAAAATGTACCAAGATTTGAAACAAAATTTTTGGTGGACTCGGATGAAGCGAGAAATTGCCACGTATGTGTCGGAATGTGACACATGTCAGCGGGTCAAGGCCAGCCACTTGAAGGTAGCAGGCACGCTTCAACCTCTACCTATTCCCTCATGGAAGTGGGAAGATATAAGCATGGATTTCATTGTTGGACTTCCCAGAACCCCTCAGGGGCACGACTCCATTTGGGTAATTGTGGATCGTCTTACCAAGACCGCACATTTTATTCCGGTCAATACCATTTATACCGCTAAGAGGTACGCGGAGATTTATTTGGAACGGGTCGTTTGTCTACATGGGGTACCCAAGACGATAATTTCAGATCGTGGTGCTCCGTTCGTAGCATGCTTTTGGGAACAATTGCAATTATCCTTAGGCACAAAACTGATCCGTAGTTCAGCATATCACCCTCAAACCGATGGACAGACGGAAAGGGTAAATCAAATACTTGAGGATATGCTTCGAGCTTGTGTTATTCATTATGGGGAAGAATTGGAAAAAGTGTTTATCTCTGGCCGAATTCTCCTATAACAACAGCTACCAGGCGAGTCTTAAAATGGCACCATTCGAAGCCTTGTATGGTAGAAGATGCCGGACCCCGTTGTGTTGGTCCCAGGCAGGCGAGAGGTATACCTATGGCCCTGACCTTGTAAAGGAAGCGGAGGAAAAGGTCAAGATCATTCGTCAAAATTTGAGAACCGCCCAGTCACGGCAAAAGAGTTACTTTGATCAACGGTGGAAACCACTTCCGTTTGAAGTTGGTGATCATGTGTATCTCAAGGTCTCCCCGACCAAAGGGTGTGCAGAGATTTGGATTAAAAGGAAAGCTTGCACCTCGTTATATCGGCCCCTATGAAATTACTCAACAATGTGGACCAGTGGCCTATCGAGTGAAGCTTCCCGAGAAGCTCTCAGCCGTACACGATATATTCCATGTTTCCCAACTCAAGAGGTGTCTTCGTGTTCCGACCGAAGTTGTTGAACAAGAGGAACTCTCGGTTGAACCGGATCTCTCTTATGATGAGCATCCCGTTAAAATCCTCGACGAGAAAGAGAGACAAACACGAAAGAAAGGAGTGAAAATGTACAAAATTCAGTGGAGTCATCACTCCGAGGAGGAAGCCACGTGGGAAACCGAGGACTATCTTAAGAAGAACTTCCCCGACATCCTATCGTAAGCCAAGGTACTATTCCCGCCTTATCCCTAAGTTTTAATCGAATCTCGGGACGAGATTCCTTTTAAGGGGGTAGGCTGTGACATCTCTGATGTAATAATGAATAAAGCACATATGAAACAGGTTGAAAACGGAATTATGGGTTAAAAATTTCAAAATCCATCAAAAATTCAAATTTAAATTCAAAAACAAGAGTTGTTTGGCACCCAACTGAAAACTCAAGAATTTTGTACTAAACATGAAAATCTCCAAAAATAAAAGTTGTTTGTCATCACAAATAAGGCCTAGTCACTGTTTGGAACTCATGAAAATTTTGCAGTTTAGTCCCTCAAAAACCCAAAATACAGTTCTGGGCACCTTTTGTTTTTGGGTTGTTTGAGCTCGAAAAATTTGAAATTTCAGGTTCACCCCAAAAAGGAAGTTGTGTCCCACCTCACAAACTCCAACTTTTAGTTTCACACTTTTTCAAGTTCAGCTCAAATTTTTGGAGAAAATTCAAATGTAGCAGTGGAGCTCCCCGGGGCTGCCAGCTCGGCCCTGGCGCGCTCTTCGCCTGGCCGGAGCTCGGCCGCCACGTGGCCGGCGAGCGGCGGAGGCCGCGCCGAGCTGGCCGAGCCGCGGCGTCCGGTGGCACTTGTCGCCTTGTGCTTGTCCAACCCCTCCCGAGCTGTCACCTCGCCGTCGTTCGCTCGCATCGCCTCGCGCCGCGCACACGCCATCATGGCAGTCGAGCGCCGCCGTGGCCACGCGCGTGCGCGCGTCGCGCGAAGCCGCTCCACGGCAGATTCTCTGCCCGCTCCGTGCCAAGAGCCCTGTAGAGGATCCCCCGACGTCACTCAAGGATCTCCTTCGCCCGGTCGAGTCGCTCGCGCGCTGCCCGAGCTCGCGCCGCATTCATGGCGGCCTGCTCGCGCCGAGCCGTGCGTGCGCACGCTCCCGAGGCAGCACAGTGCCTCTCTCGCGTGCCCAAGCACCCCACCGAGCACTCCACTCCTTCCCTTCAGTCCACACTTAGCCATTTCCCCTCCTCGCGCCTCGCTCCGTCGTCTTCCACCTCGCGCCACCCGGACCGAGCCGAGCTTCGAGGCAAAATTCGCCCTCCACTCCCCACCATTCCTAAATTCCTCACGCACGAAGCTAGAACCCTCCTCTGGCCTCCCATTCCCCCACTTCTCTCGAGCTATTGTCGCTTCTCCGGCGAGAAATCAAGATTTCCCCCAAATCTCGATTTTCGGCCGCCGGAGCACCCTCACGTCGAGACACCACTCCGAGCCGTCCCCGAGGTCAACCGAGCACGCCATTAGCTTCCTCGAGCTCCACTGGTGCTCTAGGACCCCTTCAACCTCGGAGAACGCCCCCGACCTCACCGGCGTAGAAGCCGCGGCGACCGCGCCGCCACTGCATCGTCGCCGGCGAAACTCAGAGCTTCCCCGGCCTCCCAACCGTCACCAATCGAGTCGTGGTGAGCCCCTAGTGCTTTTCCCCCACTTCCCCGACCCTAACTCGCCGTCGTTTGGCCGGCGTAGCAACGCCGACGACCCGAGGACCTTTCTTCATCGTCTTCGTTTTTCCAGGGTTCCCAGTGTAAAAGTCAGGGACCTGTTCGTGAAGTTTTGAAAGTTCTAGGGTTCCCGGCGTAAAAAGATTCTTAAACCTAGATCTAATTTTCCTGAATCTTGTAAAATCCGTTAAAAATCGTACAAAAATCAGAAAAATGCACAAAAATACTCTGGATTCGTGAGATTGTAAACTCCAATCTCCTTTAAGCATGTATATACTTTTGGTGAACCGTTTTTGAATTAAAATTCAAACTGTAAAATTTGAAACTTGTGCACCATTTCAAATACAGAGCTCCGCTAGGGTTGATCTTTGGATATGTTGTTTTTAGTGGCTTTGGGCACCTCGTGTCCAAAGGGGACCTAAAAATATGAAGTGTAGCTTCAGTTATGAATTAAAATGTGCTTCTTGTCTTTTTGTAGTCCAGAAATTATTAAAAATAATCCATGCAGTGAAAAATCACCATTGTTCTCCAGAGGACTAAAAACTTGTTAGCACACCTGTTAAAAATGAAAATCACCATTTAGCTAAATTTTGGAGTGAGCATAGCTCTTATACTCCAGTAGCTGTCATAAAGTTTATAGATAAAAATGATGAACAGAAATGGAGAAACAAAAATGAGAAGTAATCTAGGTGGAAATTGATTTATATAAAAGAATAAACCTTTTTGTTAATTAGTTAGAATAAAATAAAGGGAATCTGAAATTCCAGAACAGCACCCTAATTTCCAAATAATAAATAGAAATTCTTTTATATATGTACACAATCACCATCGAAGACAAATAAAAGTTTTCCCACACCACTACTTTATTTGTGAAGGAAATAGTAGTACTTAAGCATGTCTAGGTGAATATGGCCTTCAAGGCCTTAATCTTGGAATCAATAGGCAGCCGATAAGTCATGCATCTCATGTAGAAGGCATTATTCCGGACGGCACCTACAATCTCATCCCCGCCGACGAGGAAGGAATCCCGGAGGGAGGTGCCGGCGAAGGATCGACCAACCCGGAGGCTAACCCCCAGCTAGAGCAAGAAGGCAAGCCCCGGAGCATAACCTAACCTTTGCCAATTATGCAATTATGAATTCTCTTGTTTGTGCATTTACGTTTCAAGGAGTTGATTGAATACCTTAGCTGCACATTTCCTAGTACTTATGACTTGCAATACTAGTATGAAAGGATCGATAGGGCATTGCTTAGGTCCGTTACAAGTCGAGTGATTTCCTGTCACTCGCGAGACATAGGAGTTGCTTGTCTTCACTTATGTTGGAATCATAAGGATTGACGGGCGGGGTGATAGATGTAGATCTCCCGTCCGTGTATGATAATTGATTTAAGGTCGAAACGTGTGGTTTGAGTGTGTCAAGTTTTTGAACGTACCACATGCATGCCGATATATGGGAGTCGGTAAGCCCCGGTACCAGATTGAAGCACCTAGGGCCGATAGCCATCTCTCCTTGGAAACTTTGTTTTCCCCTGCCGTACACTTGTGGATATATGCGTGAGACTGTGAGTGAAGCAGTAAACCTTTATCCTAAGGAAATGGATCCGGTTCCGAATTGTGGATCGATGGGAAAGGTTGGGAAGTGCTTGTACCTTTTATAGCAAGCATTATCCGTGTGTGTTGGGTTTCCCCTGGCCAGGTAGCAAAATTCGGTTCGAACTGTCCGCTTCTCGCGGTTAATGAGACTGCTTGACCGCCTTGCCGCATTGAGTAACAAGTGGAACTTTGAGATTGATGAACTTATTCTATGAAATAAATTGTATTGCACCACTTGTATGCTTAGAGAGGATGCTAATCTAGAATGGTTAAATCTACTAGAATATGATGCTAAAACATGAAAGCAAGGACCTAATCTTAGTTGCTTTTTGGCAAACAAACCCACCAACCAAAAGCTTCTCATGTCTAGATGTCGGTGATGTAGTTTCACCCGACGGGTAAGCCTTGCTGAGTATTAGTATACTCAGCCTTGCTTGTGGCATTGATTTACAGGTACCACGTTGGATGTGGCAGTCGATGCTTTGACTTGGCCTACCCAGGTTCCCCCTGGATGGCACATCGAGTGGGTTCCGTCCTCTGCCGAGGATCGGGAGGAGTAGCACCGTGGCAGGCTTCAGCATGGTGTTACTTGTATCGTCGTTAGTTTGTCTTCCGCTGCAATGAAACTTTATTTCCGTTGTAATGAACTTCTTTTATTTCCGCTGCAAGACTTCGATACTCTGATTTAAATTTGAACCTGGTTTGTAATAACTTTGAGATCCTATTTGTGTATGTTAAATTTGTGGAATGTTGTAATCTCTGGAACTCACCTTCGTGTGGGCGTGCTGTTGTTTCGATCGAGATAAGTACGTGGTTAATCGGGTTTAATCCGACAGTGCTCCAGCTTATTCCGGATTAAGTGCCTGACTACTCGGTTAGTGGTCCCAGGGTACTTAACTTGGAATAAATTCGGAGTGGTCCGCCACATAAGCATTGCCCTGAGCACATCGTTTGAGCACATCGTTTTATATGGTATGGACCTTTCCAAGTTGGAGACCACTTGCCGAATTTAGAATCCCAAGATCTGATCAGCAGAATTAGTTTTCAAACCAATTCTCCTTTGGCAAACTCTTTGACCTTGACTTTCTTATCATATCATCTGGCAACATGGGCTTTGTTAGCCTCTAGATTATCTAATGCTTTTAGCCGATGACCAAGCAAATTTTCCAATTCATTTTTCATAATCGTGGAATAATCATCGGCTGTTAATTCATCTTGTAACTCCACATGTCCAGAGCTAACTTTTATTTCCCAAGGAAGCACAGCTTCATGCCCATAAACTAACTAATAAGGAGACATCTTTAATGCACCATGGCAAGCCATCCGATATGACCATAACACTTCAAGCAACACAATATGCCACCTTCTTGGAAATTCGTCAAATATTCTCTTCATAAGTTTGATTATACTTTTATTTGATGCTTCTACCTAGCCATTAGCTTGAGCATAATAAGGAGACGAATTTGATTCTCATGCTCTTAGTAAATTCTTCAAATTCCCCTGAGGTAAACATAGTACCTTGATCGGTAGTAATTGTTTGAGGAAGACCGAATTGATAGATGATGTGTTCTTTGACAAAATCAATCACATTTGCCGTCGTCACAATCTTTAAGGGAATTGCTTCAACCCACTTAGTGAAATAATCGGTCGCCACCAATACGAACTAATGATTTTTGCTAGAAGCAGGATATATCTGACCGATTAAATCAATTCCCCCGCGTCTGAATGGCCAAGCTTCAAAATTGGATTCATAACCGACACTGGAACTCTTTGAACATTGCCAAACCATTGACAATCTTGACAACTCTTGTAATATCTAAAACAATCTTCAAGAATCGTCAGCCAGAAATAACCGTTCCTTCTAATCATTCAGTACATCTTGAATCGATTTGTGTGCACCACAAACACCTTTCATGTATTTCACCCATTAGCCCTTTGGCTCCTCAGTCCCAATGCATTTGAGTAACACACCATCAATTGTACGATGATAAAGATCATCTTCAAGCAAAACATATTTAACTGCTTGAACCTTGATGCGTCTCTCAACCTTATTAGATGGATGTTTTAAATAATCATAAATCTCTTTCCTCCAATCATCAGGAGTCAATTCTTGACATGAAACATCCTAAATCGGACCATAACCATAAGCTCACTGGGCCAACCGATTAGCTTCTTCATTGTAATGTTTGGGGATATGCTCGATCTTGACAATCTTAAATTCTTTTAACAACTTATTGCATTCATCATGATATATTCTTAATATGTCATCATACGCCAAATGCACATTTGATCATATTCATCTTCAACCCGTGCCTCCTTGTGCATTCTAATGTTTTGCGTAAATCGGCTAGGTGCTCCTTTTACCTTTCTGATTTTACCACAATATCATCAATATACATCTCAACAATTTTACCAATGAGTTCATGGAAAATATAATTCATAGTACGTTGATAAGTAGCACCAGTATTTTTCAAGCCAAAAGTCATAATCACCCATAAGCCAACATGCCTAGGACAACGAAAAGTAGTTTTGTGAATGTCTTCTTCAGCCATAAAAAATTGATTATAACTAGCATTACCGTCCATGAAACTAATGACTTTGTGTCCTGCTGCAGCATCAACCAGCAATCGGTAATAGGCATTGGACAACCATCCATCAGAGTCGCCCTTGTTGAGGTTCTTGAAATCAATGCATACACGACGCTTTCCATTCTTCTTCTATATAGGAACCACATTAGAAATCCATTCAGCGTATTCGCATTGTCAAATAAATTTAGCTTCAATCAACTTAGTAATTTTGTCCTTAATATAAGGCAAATCTTTTGGATTATGCCGTAACACCCTAAAAATGCCTCTTTTGAATTTTGTGAATTAAATCGCTTTTTATATTGAAGTGCTCATAATTAATGTAGGAAAAATAAATTTTTTAAGGAATTAAAAGAAAATATAAGGTGTAGAAACATTTATTGTGCATTTCATGCTGGTGCATTTCTTTTGATTGTTGAAGATGGACCTGGGCCGGCCGGGCTCAGCCGCCCGATGCACCGCCTTTTGTCGTGAACGCTCTGGATACGCCCTGGTGACGGTTGCTTTGGCGATTACTTGAGTGGAGTCTGTTTGTACCGATAGGCGGGCCTCCCGATCCGTGGCAAGGCCTTTCGGTATCCGTCGGATGAACCAACTGCAAATTCCTAGACTGCATGTGTGTTTGTGTCACACGGATCGAGGACGTGGTAGGGGAGCCCGTTTTTCCCAGGTTTTCTTCTATTTTTTACATGGAACCTTATGCAAAACCTCTATTTATTCCGGAGATGTTGATGATCAATTGGAATTATTCACCGTCAACAGCCGTCCACCTGCCGCCAGCGCAGGTGGGCCTCCGTGTTCAGATCCAGCTCCTCCTCGTCCTCTCTCACTCCGCCGCTACTCCCCTGCTCCTTCCGCTGGCGCCGCGCCTCTGCTGCTCGGATCCATGGTGCGCAGTGCCACCTCCCATTGTTCCATACGAATCACTCCACAAGCACACAAATACCGAAGTAGCTTTTCACCAGGGGAGTAAAAACGTGGGATATCGAATCCATGGAATGATAGGGTCGGCTAGCTTAGAAATATTTAACAGGACCCACTAGAGGCCAGAAGGAAGAAGGATAGAGGGCCAAAGTCTTGTTAATCTACTCGATACTCTAGTTAGTTAGCTATTCACTACTCGATCTGCTTCAATGGCTGAAAGGGAAGGATATTAGAAAGGGATAAGAAGGAGATCCAATGGCAACCTACACTACTGTTATGAGAACACCCAAACGTGATGGACTACGAGGGACGAACAGAACTGTCACCACCTGCCACCTACAGCTACAGTACCATGGGGTGTAACACAACCAAAATTTGACTTTCTTGCTTAGGCCCCATGCCTATGCTGTCAAGACACTAACTTCCGCCTCCCGGAAAGGCAAGAAGAAACCCCAAACGAGCAGACTTGCTAACTTGTGCAGACAAGGGATCCCACAGATCAAACATAGCAAAGGACTAACTACTAACAATATAAAGTAAATTAGCGAGATACTAAAGATAGGTGAGAAACTCACTTAGATAAATATACCTTAGACTTGTTTCCCTAGAGTGGATACAAAAGCAGGAGGGAGCAAAGAAAAGGAGATAGTGCCTTGACCTAGGGATTACAGAGCCTAATTAATCGGAATCGATAATTTTGAAACAGATCGTGAGATATGTTCCAAAACTAGGGGGACATGTGTTGACGATGGTTTTTGACACATGTGTTTGACTCGGCGTTAAGATAAGGCAAGGATAGTGCAGGTTGAATCGGAATCAGAATCCGAAGGAAAGCGGAAATCAGAGGTGGCATGAAGGTTGACACAGGTCGGAATCGAAATCCGTGGTGAAGACGGAGAAGGATACGATAACATGGCAAGGCATATGGACTATGACGGAGAAGGCCGTCACATGGGCTAAAGATGGGCCGAAATAGAGAGTCGATTGTTTTAAATATAGAATACCTAAGAGTCCTAGTCATAGAAGGTGATGTTGATACATTGTCGAAAAAGTCTGTATACACCACAACAACAAAACCTTTACAATATACTACATCTACTTTCGTGCAATTTTATACATTGTCAACGACTTTGTCTTTTTTCTTTTTCGCGAGTTCTTCTAAGCACGTCGAGGGTGATCTCGATACCAAGGCTTGCCTGCAAGTTTCGTATTACTGAGTAAGATCTAAGCTTTAGCAACAGCAACCGGCGCATCACTGTTGCTTCGTTTGGAGTTATTCAACAGTTATTGAATAGACATCTAGGCTTTAGTAATCGGCGTATCGCTGTTACTTCGTTTAGATTTTATTCAACCTTTATCCAGCTTAGAACCAGTTATATTCAGCTTTTTGTCTGCTCTTTATCTTAGACCTGTTATAGCCGATTAGATCTATTTTAGGTGTCGCTCTGCTTAGCTCGTTAGGCGTTTAGTAATCTTACTCAGCTTCGCGTTGGATCGGTTGATATAGCCGGTTCGTTATCATAGATTGGAATTCACTACCGATTTTATCCACATCCCTAAGGGCATCACTAGTGTTGGAAATAAGGGGGTCTTAGGCTTTTTATGGTCGAACTTATACATTCCAGCGTCGGTCCTAAGGGAAGGTCCTAAGCAAAAAGCATAAAGGCCGGCCTCAAGCTTATGGTCGGGCCTCAAGGGATAGAAAATCAGCAAAGGACAGAAACTTCTGACGCTGCCTCTTGCGCACCAATGGCAAGGTCTTTCCCCGTGTGCTTTGATTTTTTATCCCATGTGGGACCCACCAAGGGGACCTACCCTTGAGGCCGGATCGGCTTTATACACAACAGCTCTGACATTAGTTCATCGTGGGACCCATCGCTAAGAGCGTGTCGACCACATACACTCCTGATGCCCTAATCGGGATCTCAGCCGATTTTGCCATGTTATCTAACTTTTCGATCTACTTGTCAATTAACATGTCAGATTCACTGGCACGCCCTATTTGCAACGGTCACAACCAATTTCGTGTGTTAGGGCATGAGAAAAAGAGAGAAACACAGGCAAACGCTGCTGCATGCTGACGACCACGCTTCCGCGGTTTTGCCTGCGTCATAATTACAGCCAAATTGGTTTGCTTTACTCTCAGTCAGATTGATTAGATGAGAACAATGGTGCTCATTCTTGTCCCGCTGATAATTGGGCCAGCGTGGTGGGGTCATTATGTCAGCCTCCTGTGTTTCCATTTCCATGTTTCAAACACGTCTTCCTATATGTTTAGTTGTTTACTATGATTTTCTATTCCTCTATTGTCTCGTATCATTTCTACTCAGTTCCTGCGTGTTTTTTTTAGTAAAGTGTACGGCCGGTCCCTAAACTATCGTGGGTGTGTCATCCCGGTCCCTGAACTCTCAAATTGACCGTTTAGGTCCCAAAACTTGTTCGGCTATATCATTCCGGTCCCTAAACTTGCAAATCACCCGTTTAGGTCCTTAAACTTGTTTTGTTGTGTCATCGCGGTCCCCAAACTTGATTTTGAGTCTCATCTGGGTCAAAATAGGGCGATCTAAAAATTTTATATAAAAAAATAATTCATAATTTTTTCATACGAACTCAAATGAAGACAAACTTTATATCAAAATTGTAGCCCTCGAAGCGATCTACAAGTTGTAGTTGAAAAGTTTTAGAATTAAAACTGTTTAGGGTCCCCAAAATATTATTGTATGTTTATAGTTTTTGAAATTTAAAATTTAAAATTAAATTTTGGGATATTAAATGACTTCAAATAAAAACTTTTCAACTATAAAGTTTTTAGATCGCCCTATTTTGACCCAGATGAGACTCAAAATCAAGTTTGGGGACTGGGGTGAGATAGCAGAACAAGTTTGAGGACCTAAGTGGGTAATTTGTAAGTTTAGGGACTGGAATGACACAGTCGAATAAGTTTGGGGACCTAAACGGTTAATTTGAGAGTTCAGGGACCGGGATGACACACCCGCGATAGTTTAGGGCGTACACTTTACTCTTTTTTTTCTATTTTTGTGTTTTGCATTCCTCCGTTTCAAATAGGCCCTTATTTCTTTGTTTTTTTAGTTTATACAGCCTAAAACGATAGAGCGCGCACTGAATGTTCTAGTTACCCAAAACGAAACCGCGTCTTGCCTCTACTTCCCTTTCCCCCCGCCTCGATCCGATCGGGGCCGGGTCGAGGCGCAGAGGAATGTCGTCGTCTTCGGCGGTGGCGCACCAGCACCAGCATCACCACCCACAGCAGGGAGGAGGGAGCGGGCTCGTGCCCCTTGCCGCGCTCATCAAGGAGGATGCGCGCACCGAGCGCTGCTCCGGCGGCGGCGGCGACGTGGGGAGCAGGATCTGCGCTCGCGACGAGGACGTCGGAGGCTCCGGCGCGGGAGGGGAGGCGGCGGAGGAGGAGGCGCGGCGGCAGCGCCCACTGCTGCGGTACGGGTGCGCGGCGCAGTCCAAAAAGGGTGAGGACTTCTTCCTGCTGAGAACGGACTGCCCGCGCCCCTCCACTTCTGCGTCCTCCTCCGTGGCCTCGCCGTACCCCACCTTCGCCGTCTTCGCCGTAAGTACCTGCTGCCACATTCCACATCTCCGGTCTATGGGCATCCGTCTGGCTTGTCTTCGTCCCTTATTGAGTTGAATTGCAGCAGTAGTGCTGCACTATTCTGCACTTTTGGTTCGGGACTTGTGAGTAGCTCAATACAGTGAGCTTCGATTCACTGGCCCTAGCAACTGTGCTGCATTGGAGCTTTGAGTTCGCTTTGCCTCTACAGGGTTGTTGCTAATAATTTGTCCACTGCTGCATATTATATTTGGTTGTTCGTGGATTATAACTTAGGCAATGGGTGGGCTATGTAAGGGATTGTTTGATGCTTCAAGTGGCATGACCCATGGGTGTAGGCTGGAGTTGTGCCAAGCTCTAATAGTATGTTTCTTTCTTCAGGTACTTGATGGCCATAACGGTAAATGCTGCCGCAATATACACAAGGGACAATTTGCTCAATCATGTCCTCAGTGCGATGCCACGTGGGCTGTCCAGGGAGGAATGGTTGCACGCATTGCCCCGAGCACTAGTCGCAGGATTTGTTAAGACTGACAAGGAGTTCCAGAGCAAAGGCATGATGCTGCACTAAGTGTTTTGCAATTATTACTGCTTCTGTATAAGCCATCACAGATGCTGATGAATTTCCCCTTTCGACCAGGCCAAACTTCGGGCACGACCGCTACATTTGTCATAATTGATGGATGGACTATCACTGTTGCCTCTGTTGGTGACTCTCGATGTATTTTAGATGCCCAGGGTGGGAATGTTTCTTTGCTTACTGTGGATCACAGACTAGAGGAAAATGTTGAGGAGTGAGTATTAGTTGCTTCCTAAATTATGTATTGATGTGGTATTTTGCTGTTAAAACTGCATGCGAACTAGCTTTTTCATTTCTTCCTTGGGAATCGTATGCATGAGTGCTTAGTTGTAATTACTTGTGGTTTGCTTTGAATGTTTACACCTCTTCATGCAGCAATTACCCCCTGCCTCCCAACCCCACCCCAAATTCCTGTTTCCACAATAATGGGTAGCACTTCTTAATAGCCTTCCTTTGCGTACTAGTGTGCACATTTATTGTTGGCTGCAAAAATATACTAGTACTCCCTCCAGGTTGCTAAAGGAAGTCATTTAGGACATTGACATGGTCTCCAAAACCTAACTTGACTAACACCTTTAGCTATAAAATATTTGTAAAATATATTTAAAGTGTACTTTTATTAAATCATATTTCAAAACGAATATACTCATATCATTTTCACATTTCTAAACACAAAAAAATATTTTGCAGTCAAAGTTTAAAAGTTTGACTCACGACAATCTCAAGACGACTTCAAAGTTTAAAAGTTTGACGTAAATGGTTTTTTGCTTTACCAAAACTATCATGTAAAATAATGGCAGGAGGGAGCGCGTTACAGCAAGTGGAGGTGAAGTTGGAAGGCTTAGTGTTGTTGGTGGAGCAGAGGTGTGCTCTCATTTATTGCATTTCTTTTGTCAAAAGAATAGCATTTTACATTAAATACTAGTAGCTTAACTTTTGAAGGATTAGAAAACAACATAACAATTGTCCTACCCTGTTACAAGATTGGTCCACTACGATGCTGGCCAGGAGGACTATGCCTATCAAGATCCATTGGAGATATTGATGTTGGTGAATTTATTGTTCCGGTTCCCTATGTGAAGCAAGTGAAGGTACTATATTATTTTCATAAACAAGTATCAGAATTTCTCCTCTTTTTCATATCTAGGTTTTCCACTGTCCATATATATTGTTATACATCAGTATGCTATTTGTTTGACTCTGCTCAGTTTTCTTTCCGCTAGTTGTCAAATGCTGGAGGAAGACTTATCATTGCTTCAGATGGCATTTGGGATGCATTATCCTCAGAGGGAGCTGCTAAGTCTTGCAGAGGTTTGCCTGCTGAGCTTGCTGCAAAGCAAGTCGTTAAGGTGAATATTTTACCACTGGGTTATAGATTCTTGTTTAGACCTGATGATGCTTATGGTTACCTGTATAATAACAATCATTGCATCACCAGACATGTTTTTCTTACCAACCATATCTATGCAATAATCATTTAGGAGGCGCTCAGGACAAGGGGGCTAAAGGATGATACAACTTGCATTGTCGTTGACATAATCCCACCTGGTCAAACCATGCGACCTCCATCTCCACCTAAAAAGATGAACAAGTTGAAATCTTTAATCTTTAGAAAGAAAGCGAAGGAGCCTGCTCAGAAATTAAATAAGCAGCATTCAGGGGCTGGTGTAGTTGAAGAGATATTTGAAGAAGGTTCAGCCATGCTATCAGAAAGGTTAGTACCTTTTTTTTTTTCTCCAAAATGTTTTTTCGGTCAGAATTTAAATGTGTTTGTCCACTAGGTCCATGTATCTAGGTGTACAAGAAACAAGGTTAGGATATGTTTGTTTCAATGAGGTTGCAGTAGTATTTTTATCAACCATACAAAGACACTTATATGCTGACTAGGTTGTATTCTAGTAAGCTACATTAGTCAGTCAGTGACTCATCATATCATGACAGCCATGTCTGCATTCCGTGCCTCTTTGTTCTGCCATTGCATGACATCAGGCTTGAACATTGACCAACTCCCAACATGGAACCTCTTGATGATTCAAGCTAACTTGACATATTATTACTTCTCATCAAGTACTGCTTATGATCCAGATCAGATTTAGTTCCTTTCCCTATGGTTCCTTGATTTTATATCATAATTCTGCATGTGAAGCTACTTCTCATAGATTTTTGTTTTCTCGAACACGCAGGAGAGCTGCGTATCAATATATTAAGAAGAAAGGGGGTGTAGCACCCAGTAACCGATACAGAGGTCTTTTTTAGGGACAAAAGACCAGCAGAAAAAACCCGTTGCACACACACTAATTTACATGTATCTAGGAGACAACCCATGACCTAGAAGACTCATTAGGCTAACCATTAGGCTGCAGGGCGAGGAGATGAGTAATTCCTCTAGCCCCAGCCAATTCCCATGCTTTCAATTCATGCTTCATGGATGACATAAGGCCCATTGTGCTGGGCTGTTGTCCATCAAAGACACAACGGTTTCTGTGATTCCAAAGGGACCAGGCCACCAAGATTATCACCGAGTTGAGGCCCTTTTTGGCTTGGTCAGCCACCTTCCTGCCCGCTTGATCCCACCACTCCTCGAAGGAGTTGTCCCCTGGCTGTGGAGATAAAGCTTGTACACCCAGTAATTGCATCACCCTGAACCATATTTCCCGCGAGAACACGCATGATATCAAAAGATGATTGATTGTCTCCTCTTCTTGATCACATAAGGGGCAAACTTCTGGGTGCGGCAGTCCCTCTTAGCCAGCCTATCAGCCGTCCAACATTTATTATGTGCAGCCAACCACATAAAGAATTTATACTTCCCAGGTGCCCAACTTTTCCAAATCCTTTCCCAAGGGTTAAACTGATCAGCCCCGATAAACATTGCCTCATATGCTGACTTAGCTGAATATCTACCAGATGGTGCAAATTGCCAAATGTGAGAGTCCTCAGTTTCTGGCTGCAATACTACCTATGCACAGAAAAGACCGAGGAAATGTTGCTCAATCAAAACTATCGCAGTACGGGCTCCACTTATATCATCCACCCATCTCCAGTCAGTAAGGGAGTCATGGACAGTTCTTTTCTTTCCTCTGCATGAAACTGGACCAAAGAGATGTGGCACCAGCAGCTTGTCGAGACTGTGGCCATGAACCCATCTATCAGTCCAGAAGAGAGTATTCATACCATTGCCAACTTCGGGTATCATAGCTGCTGAGAATAAAGCCTTGACCGAAGGGTGCACTTGGATGGGAATAAAAGCCCATGGCTTATCAGGTTCAGTTTTCTGTAACCAAAGCCATCACATTCTGAGAGCCCAACCTAGTTCCTGCAGGTTTGAAATACCTAGCCCCCCAACTCCAAAGGCCGAGTTACCTTAGGCCAGGCTATCAAGCAATGTCCTCCCTTCACATATTTTCTTCCTTTCCAAATGAACCCTCTTCTATACTTATCAAGGGCTTTGAGAGCCCAAGCTGGGAGATCTATGGCCATAGCTAAATAGATTAACATGGATGTGAGCACGAACTGGACAAGTACTTTCCTTCCTGCTCTTGTTAACAAATCAGCCTTCCAGCCAGGGAGTACTTCTCATAGATTTAATGATGATTCCATTTGACTGAGCCATAAGTGTGTTTTCAAACTTGCAATTATGTATGTAAAAATTCAAACGTTCATGAAAGGAGTTATGGACTAGTCAAAAGAAGACATTTTCGATTATTCCTTCTCTAGTTTTGATGCAGGCGAAGTTTTCTGCTACCCCTGGAAGTACTGGGACTAAAAATCTACTAATCAATTTCAAAGAAATAATTGGATACTAATTTGTTTTGAACCTTGGAACACACTTGGCAGTTAGCTGTTGCCATAGTGGCGGCTAGCCCTATATTTGAACAACCCCCCACACCCTGCCGCTAGGTGATTAGTCTCAGTTCCTTAGACAACACCTTGGTTTCTTTTCATGGGTTATCGGCTCCTCTACTTTACCCCCATAATAATTCATGCAATGAATGAAATGAAAATGTTGCCCATAACCATTATAGCTTCATTGTGTGCCTTAGCACTGGTCTTGTTTTCCGCGTGTGAGAAATAAACTTTTAGGAGTTAAATTAGCCCTGTTTAGACCTGGGATTTGATTTGAGATAATCCAATATCCAATTGGATTTAAGTAATTGGGCTCTGTTGGGCTTGGAGTCAATTGGATGTGGACATCCAGTAGCCTAAAATCCATAAGTGTTGGATCTTATAGGACAAAAACAAATGGATAATCCGACATGGATTAAAATTTTGCTGGTTACACAAGTACGAGCATGAATGATTCTATTGCTTGGTTTATTCATATATGCAAAATTTCACAGGTTGCAGTATTCTCTTTCCAGAAACTTCCCTAGATTATATGCATATAATATCACATCGGAATCGTCGCTGCTACTAAGGCAGCCGTGCTAGAAATACTACTTGCTCGCCGCATATGTATCTACCATGAAATTAGTCCCAATTATCAAAAATTTGGCTATTAATTAGGATGTAATATAAACTAATACAACACCCCAAGCATGACAAAACAGGTGGATACTAATCTTAGCCTTGTAGCTCAGAAAAAGTTTGCATGGCAAACTAAAATCCTTGGTCTGAATCTTCCTCTTGCAAAACCTGAGAGACTATTTGCAGGCGTACTGTACTTATGTTAAATGAGTCCAAAGACAAGGGAAATTTGCATAAGAAACTTTTGCATATGTGCACAATCTCCAGTAGCATTTATCGAACCTGATAACAAAATCTTGAAAGTTGAACAATGGATCTTTATGTCTATCCATCTCCTTTTGAACACCATAACATGAAACAATACCCCAAATACCCCATATCTTAATAGATGTTCAAAGATCAACTAAGCACTGCACCTCCGTGGTTCACAGCTAAATGCTAGTTTAAAAAATAAATGATACTCCAAAGAGAATCTTACTGATAAGCCAAAATCTCTAAACTGCCAAGTACAATGGGTGAACAACAAACAGCTACAATAGAACAACTTATCTACGCCTTGTGTTCGATACCTTGAGTGCCTTAAAATTTATCAAGAGAGCAATATTTAATCTTTGGGTACTTAGCATAGAATTTTTGTAGGTCTGGTCCTACCACTTGTTAACGGGTGACTAGTCTAATATTTGTAAAATTGATGGCTTTTCTGCTCAGGTTTTTTTCCTTTTAAAAAACCTGGTTGTACCTTGGGTCTTCTCAAACCCCCTTTTTCTTCTTAATATATTGATACACAGCCCTCCTGCGTGTTTGAGAAAAAAAAAAGCAATATTTAATCTTCTGCAGCTCCTTCCATGTAGGATTAAGAAAAAGTGACTGCTGTAAACTACAATTCTTGTTAGACAACATGAAAGATTTGTGCGACCTGGCTGCTGTATTGTATTAAACTAAAATATATAGTTGCCTATCATGATCCATATCTTGTAGTTCTGGTACTGCATGAATGAGCATTGCATCAGCATACATCTTGTGCAATGATTAGAAATCGAATGAGAAATTTCCCTGATCCAGATCCAACAAGATGCCCACGACCTCCTACCAATTCTGGCTTGGAGATGTGTGACTGTCCAGCTATGGATTCATCGGTTCCCGAAGACATGAAAGGAACTCAAGCAAACCATGAGAGTGAACTATCAGATCGGGTTGAAAAAATGTTGTGAGAGGTGAGAGGTGGCTTGGAACGAAACCTGTTAAGATGATTTCTAGAAGTAGAGGGGGCACATGTGGAAGTGGGGAGGTGCATGCTTGCAGTGGCGGGCCCCTTGCTCACTAGCAGAGGGGGCCAGGTGGAGACGTTGCTGGACCCACATGATGGCGAGGTGAATGTGCCTACGGTGTTAGGCAGCGGCCTCACGCTCGCGCCCTATCGCAGACGAGAACCACAGACGGAGCAGGCAGAGAGAAACCTTAGAGACGGGGAAGCGACACCCGATGTGTCGAGGTGGGGAGACTTCCCAAGGAAACCGCGCGGGTGGTGGTAAAGCCCAGCCACGTGAGCTTCCAACACAGAGTTTGTTTAGCCTGTGGAAATATCCGCTTGGTCCCTGGGCCCCCGAAACTCTAGGATCCTGAAGGGGACTTTGGTTCCGAAACTAGCTTAAGAGGATAACTAAATTTAATTACCCTATGGATTACCCATTCGGGAAGAAAGTCTGGGTCCCGGAGGGAATCGAGTTTCCAAATTAGGCCCTGGGTGTTGGAGCCAAACAGTGTCAAATAAAAGTTTGAGGGTTCGCAGTGCTCAGTAAGAGTAATATGGAATATTAATACATAGGAATAGTTGTTGTAGAAGGGAAATCCTGCAATACAATTTAAACCATATGAAGGTTAATTGGTATCTGGAAATTGTTGTGAGCTCGTACATTTTTCAGTCTCATGGAGAAAAACCTATTTTTTGTAGCACCTAGCAGAATCGCAGTACATTTTGATAGCATAGTTCTGCTCCTTAACATAGTTCGGTTCGGTTGAATCTGAAATTACATTAGCATGCTGCAAAAACCGCGTATATTTTATAGCTAACTGGTATCAGTAGGTTTGCTACTAGCCTCCTACATCACATAACACGGTAATGAGTTTAGGGTATTTCAGATTTTTCCAGCCCATAGCCAATTGCCTGCCTTCATCAATTTTGAGTTTGTCTTTTTGTAGGCTTACTTTTTAAAAAATTATTTTTTTGAAATTTGATCTACAATTGTATTGTAAACATTGTTTATTTGGGATACCCGCGACATGACACAGCTCATTTAATCTTGCTCTAAATCTGCAGATAGGTCCTGATTCCATGCGGCGTACACCTTAAGGCTTGTTTACATGCGCTATCTGCCAGGATAGACCTGGAACCAAATGAAGCATATCTGTCCATGCTGGATCCATCTTCTCTCGAGCTCCAAGCCATGGGAAGGCCCGTTCCTCTGCTCAGATTGCCGCGACAAGAAGGATGCCATGGAAGGCAAACGGCCCAGCGGGGTCAAGGTTCTGTAGTCGATGACAGACAATCGCAACTGTAGCTCCGCTCAAAATCTCACCTTTTATTTTCTTGCTGAGCAAGGAGGACCCTTGCAGCGCGTTACAATTTTCTTCATTTTTAGTCGATTTGGATAATTTAGGCTGCATTATTTTGTTTATTATGCGGGAACTAGCCGACTATAAGTAGCTCCTGGCTATAGAGGAAATGTGAAGCGAGTGAATAGGGTATGCCTTTATATTCTTTTTCTCTTATATTTTTGGATGGGGCCACCTTGCTGCTGGCGAGTATGGTAGCTAAGCTATTCTTTATTTTAACCTTCTGGTGCATTTTCTTAATTAATAGAATATTCAGTTAT
>JACEFO010001632.1:0-63186 GCA_015342445.1 Digitaria exilis
GGCCGGAGCTCGGCCGCCACGTGGCCGGCGAGCGGCGGAGGCCGCGCCGAGCTGGCCGAGCCGCGGCGTCGGGTGGCGCTTGTCGCCTTGTGCTTGTCCAACCCCTCCCGAGCTGTCACCTCGCCGTCGTTCGCCGCCTCGCCTCGCGCCGCGCAACGCCATCATGGCGGTCGAGCGCCGCCGTGGCCGCCGCGCGCGCGCGTCGCGAAGCCGCTCCGCGGCAGATTCTCTCCGCTCCGCGCCAAGAGCCCTGTAGAGGATCCCCACTGTCACGCAAGGATCTCCTCGCCCGGTCGAGTCCCTCGCGCGCTGCCCGAGCTCGCGCCGCATTCATGGCGCCTGCTCGCGCCGAGCGTGCGTGCGCACGCTCCCGAGGCAGCACAGTGCCTCTCTCGCGTGCCCAACCCCACGAGCACTCACACCCTTCCCTTCAGTCGCACTAGCCATTTCCCCTCCTCGCGCTCGCTCCGTCGTCTTCCACCTCGCGCCGCACGGACCGAGCCGAGCTTCGAGGCAAATTCGCCCTCCACTCCCACCATTCCCAAATTCCTCGCGCACGAAGCTAGAACCTCCTCTAGCCTCCCATTCCCCCACTTCTCTCGAGCTATCGTCGCTTCTCCGGCGAGAAATCAAGATTTCCCCCAAATCTCGATTTTCGGCCGCCGGAGCACCCTCACGTCGAGACCCCACTCCGAGCCGTCCCCGAGGTCAACCGAGCACGCCATTAGCTTCCTCGAGCTCCACTGGTGCTCTAGGACCCCTTCAACCTCGAGAAACCCACCGACCTCACCGCGTAGAAGCGCGGCGGCGCGCCGCCACTGCATCGTCGCCGCGAAACTCCGAGCTTCCCCGGCCTCCAACCGTCACCAATCGACTCGTGGTGAGCCCCTAGTGCTTTCCCCCACTTCCCCGACCCTAGCTCGCCGTCGTTTGGCCGGCGTAGCAACGCCGACGACCCGAGGACCTTTCTTCATCGTCTTCGTTTCTAGGGTTCCCAGTGCAAAAGTCAGGGACCTGTCGTGAGGTTTTGAAAGTTCTAGGGTTCCGCGTAAAAAGATTCTTAAACCTAGATCTAATTTTCCCGAATCTTGTAAAATACGTTAAAAAATCGTACAAAAAATCAGAAAATGCACAAAAATACTCCCTGGATTCGTGAGATTGGTAAACTCCAATCTCCTTTAGCATGTATAATACTTTTGGTGAAGCGTTTTTGAATAAAATTCAAACTGTAGGATTGAAACCTGTGCACCATTTCATATCCAGAGCTCCGCTAGGGTGATCTTTAGATATGTTGTTTGTAGTGGCTTTGGACACTTGTGTCCAAAGAGGACCTAAAAAATGAAGTGTAGCTTCAGTTAGATTAAAATTGCTTCCTGTCTTTTTGTAGTCCAGAATTATTAAAAATAATCCATGCAGTGAAAAATCACCATTTTCTCCAGAGGACCTAAAATTGTTTAGCACACCTGTTAAAATGAAAACTTAATTTTTGCTCTGTTTAAGACCAGCGAATAAATAGATATGTGTTTTTTGGATAGAAATTTTATTGAGGACTGTCCAAGGGTTATTTTGAGCCACCACTTGGCCAGAGCCCTCCTTGAACTTATGCCTAGACTTGGTAGGATAAATCTCTGATTTGGATGATTTTTTCGATTTTATATGAATTTATTGTATTTCTGCAGGCAGCAGTTTGTTATTATTTTTAATAAATTTTGTGTAGCTCAGATTTAGCTAAATTTTGGAGTGAGCTTAGCTCTTATACTCCAGTAGCTGTCATAAAGTTTATAGATAAAAAATGATGAACAGAAAAGGAGAAACAAAAATGAGAAGTAATCTAGGTGGAAATTGGATTTAATAAAAGAATAAACCCTTTTGTTAATTAGTTAGAATAAAATAAAGGGAATCTGAATTCCAGAACAACACTCTAAGTTTGGAATAATAAATAGAAATTCTTTTATATATGTACACAATCACCAATACAAAAGACAAATAATAAGTTTTTCCACACCACTACTCTATTTTTGAAGCTAATAGTAGTACTTAAGCGTGTCTAGGTGGCTATGGCCTCTAGGCCTTACTGGAATCAGTAGGCAGTCAATAATATGCATCTCGTGTAGAAGGCGTTATTCCGGACGGCACCTACAATCTCATCCCCGCCGACAGGAAGGCAATCCCGGAGGGAGGTGCCCGAAAGATCGACCACCGGAGGCTAAACACCCAGCGAGAGCAAGAAGCCAGCCCCGGAGCATAACCTATCCTTTATTATGCAATCTATGAATTCTCTTGTTGTGCAGTTAACGTTTCAAGGAGTTGATTGAATACCTTAGCTGCACATTTCCTAGTACCTATGACTTGCAACACTAGTATGAAAGGATCGATAGGGCATTGCTTTAGGTCCGTTACAAGTCGAGTGATTTCCTGTCACTCGCGCGAGACATAGGAGTTTGCTTGTCTACTACTTATGTTGGGAATCATAAGGATGTGACGGGCGGGGTGATAGATGTAGATCTCCCGTCGTGTATGATAATTGATTTAAGGTCAGAAACGTGTGGTTGGTGTGTCAGTTTTTGAACGTACCACATGCATGCCGATATATGGAAGTCGGTAAGCCCGGTACCAGATTGAAGCAGCTAGGGCCGATAGCCATCTCTCCTTGGAAACTTTGTTTTCCCTTGCCGTACACTTGTGGATATATGCGTGAGACCGTGAGTGAAGCAGTAAACCTTTATCCTATGGACCCGGTTCTCGAATTGTGACTCGAGGAAAGGTTGGGAAGTGCTGTAGACCTATTTATAAGCAAGCATTATCCGTGTGTGTGGGTTTCCCCTGGCCAGGTAGCAAATTCGGTTCGAACTGTCCGCTTCTCGCGGTTAATGAGACTGCTTGACCGCCTTGCTGCATTAGTATACAAGTGGAAACTTGATGATTGATGAACTTGTTCTATGAATAAATTGTATTGCACCACTTGTATGCTTAGAGAGGATGCTAATCTAGAATGGTTAAATCTACTAGAATATGATGCTAAAACATGAAAGCAAGGACCTACTCTTAGTTGCTTTTTGGCAAACAAACCCACCAGCCAAAAGCCTCTCATGTCTAGAGTCGGTGATGTAGTTTTCACCGACGGGTAAAGCCTTGCTGAGTATAAGTATACTCAGCCTTGCTTGTGCATTGATTTACAGGTACAACGTGGATGTGGCGAGTCGATGCTTTGACTTGGCCTACCCAGGTTCCCCTGGATGGCACATGATCGAGTGGGTTCCGTCCTCTGCCGAGGATCGGGAGGAGTAGCACCGTGGCAGGCTTCAGCATGGTGTTACTTGTATCGTCGTTAGTTTATTGTCTCTCCGCTGCAATGAAACTTTTATTTCCGCTGCACTATGAAAACTTTTATTTCCGCTGCTGACTTTATACTCTGATTTAAATTTGAACTTGGTTTGTAATAACTTTGAGATACCTATTTGTGTATGTTAAATTTGTGGAATGTTGTAATCTCTGGAACTCACCTTCGTGTGGCGTGCTTGTTGTTTCGATCGAGATAAGTACGTGGTTAATCGGGTTTAATCCGACGGCGCTCCAGCTTATTCCGGATTAAGTGCCTGACTACTCGGTTAGTGGTCTCAAGGTACTTAACTTGGAATAATTTCGGAGTGGAGTCCGCCACAGCTGGCATCAGAGCCGAAACAGCGCCACCGGAGAGAGCAACAAACCTTTAATAAACATTTTTGGATAAAATTTGCCAACTCGTACTTCCGCCGCGCTTTGCGACAGGAACGTTGTTTCTTAGGACCGCTAAGGATGTTACCTAGAGCGTGAAGCCTATGTGGGTTAAGGGATCACGATATGATAGGTGGCAAATAGTATATATACTGACTTCCAGCACATTTCTTTCTGTCATTTACTTTACGCAATGGTGGGCGCAAGTACGGCGATTGCTGTAAACGTACCACGGCACTATATGAAAAATATAGTGCGGCACATAGTCCAATACGCTATTTCACGCGTATGAAACTAGAATAGCATGGTGGGCGCAAGGTACGAACGATTGTTTGTTAGCGTACCACGGCATCATATGCAAATATGATGGCGGCACAAAGTCAATACGCTATCTCATGAGCGTATGAAACTGTCATATGTTGCCTTGGTGACATATGAAACATGGCCCGTTCAATGTTAAAACGTTCGGGTGCCACCTCTATAGTGGGTGGTAATGAATGGAGACGCTTTCGTGAGTGCTGACACGAAAGGTTGATTATACATGCTCTGGAATGGAAATTTTCTGCAGGTACACTAACCGCGATCCGTATGTTGGAAACGGTTAGAAAAGTTCGGCTAGATAATATAGGGAGAGACGGATATTGCCTAGCCACCGGCACTAACTTCGTAGGCCGAAAAAGTTTATTGGCATGTGTGTTTGGTAAGAACGAATAGGCCCGCTCATACATTGCATCCACTGAAATAATATTGAACCTTAATAAGTGACCAAATCGAACCGCCGTCAAACTTCAAATCACCACCCCAAAAATCCTGCTGAGACCAGTCCGATTGCAACCAATGTTTCGAAACTGAAAACGTAGTCAAATGAAAAAGTATTCAACATGAAGTTGTCATAAATATTATGAAGTATATGCTGTAGAAATTTCAACGAAAATGGTTCAGTAAAACTGGAGTTATGCTTAAAATGGTAAGCCCCTGTCTGCTGGAAATTTTGGGAACCGTGAGATAAAATTGAATTTTTTGCACCATCTTAACCACAGTTTCTGCTAAACCTCCAACATGGAAACTTGTTAGGAATTACTTAAACAATGTCCTGGCCAAAATTTGGAATTTTTGAGCCGCTAGGTTTTGAGTTTTGCAAATTTCTACTACACTGTCCAGAATCTGTTTTTGTTTTCTTTGGCGCTAACCGGTTCTCACCCTTGCCCTTTTCTTTTGGTTCAGAATGGACGCTCACGCTGACTGGCCTGCTACCCCAACGACGTGTCCTTCTCAGATTGCTTAGGATGGGAAGGCTTCCCTAGCATTTTGTGGTCGGTTTTGCAGGCACTCGACTACCCTACACCGCCACAGTATGAGAGGACCCTCATCCGAGACCGTGGTGTGACCCGTTCTCGTGTGCGTTTGGTGGTATATCGCCACCCACCGTGTCCTAGCTCCCCACTTGGACGGTGGGAAGTTCATGGACACCACATAGAGACGACGTGTGAGCTAGCTGCCTTGAATGGCATTAGCTCTTTTGTTGCTCAGAACCAGGAGTTGGGTAGAGCACCAGTTACTGGGGTTGTTTCCACCGACTCAGCCGGATGATCCCCATTGGATGAGACGCTACCTTAGCTCCCCGTTGAGGATGGCGGAGAACCCGTCGCTGCAGCCGCATTGATGATGAGGTGGATGCGGGCGTACCACCGTTTGCAGGCACTTCTAGGACGGTCGCAGAGCGAGATGCTCAATCTTGCTATGGACATGTCCGCCCGTGCCCGCGACATTGGGTTGAGAGGACCTCATTGTCCATTGAGGTGACCACTAGGGATGCCATGATTGCTGATTTGGAGAGGCAATTGAATGATCTCCACATTGCGCACAACAATGTCCAAAATGAGTTAGCCCAAACTAGAGATGAGCTTGAGGAGGTACACGGTACCTTGGAGCACGCTAATGCTATGCTAGCCGCCCATGATGCTCAGCACCTTCTTGAGCAAGAGGGAGAGCAAGGTGAAGGAGAGGCCCCCGATTCCGACATGGACACCGACGATGACATGCCGCCCCTTCCAGCTCCACCATCACCTATGGGCAGCGAGGCTACCGCTAACAACTTAGATGACTTCTAGAGTGGTAGTAGAAAGTTACTCCTCCGTTAGCCTAAATTTTGGCTTCATGTTGTAATAGGCTAGATGGAGTTGAGCTCCCCCTTTTAATCTCTTGTGGCAATGTAATTTAATGGTGTGGTTGTGTGTGACCCCAAAACTTGATGAAGTTGTAATAGCTGTGTTGAAAACATTCTGCAGCTAACCTTGTTTTAATTATTGATGGGTTTTCCATTCATTTCTGGGCTGTGATGTGAACTACAAAGTTGTTTGGAATTGGTCCAAAAAAATGATCACCAAAATTGCAACCCTATTTGGTTTAAGCGAAATTAAAAATGGCAACCAAAACACTACAGCTCGGCCTGCTGAAAAACAGCAAACGCAGAGAGCTAAAGATTGAATTTTTCGGCTTAGTTCCAGTCCGAATTTGAATCTGAGCCCAATATGAAAGTTGTAGAGCATGAAATTTTCGAGCTACTGACCGAATGGAGCATTTTGACTTGTTTTCCTGTTGGGAGATATGATTTTTCTTCCAAACTGTGTGTGTTGACATGTCATTTCTGCGCAGTAAACTTCAATATATTGTCACGTTCTATCTTGTCATCATTATGCAAGTTTATGAAATGTGGCTAATACAAGTGCCTACTGCAGATGGCAATCACCCGCAGCGGTCATGACGCTAGTGGCTCCAACGCTAACCAGCAGGGGCCAGAGGGGCAGCAACAGCCGCCACCACCTCCTCCACCGCAGCAACCTCCGACGTGGCAGCAGTTGTATGCCACGCAGACGGAGATTCTACGGAACCTGCAGCATCAGCAACATAATGATGCAGCAGCAGATGCTGCAGCATGGAGGTCAACGGGCCCCTCAGCCTCAGGTGGCCAGATACGAGGATTTTCTGGCGACACACCCGCCGATATTCTCGAGAGCCGATGAGCCCTTGGAGGCCGATACATGGATTCGAAGCCGTCGAGTCCAAATTCACCATCCTGGCCATACCTTGCACTTCCAACCGCATGGTCGTGTTCGCGGCGCAGCAGCTCCGCGGCCCAGCTCTCCTATGGTGGGAGAACTACCTGGCCCTGCAGCAGGAGGGTCATGTGGTTGAATGGGATGAGTTCAAGGCTGCATTCAAGACTCATCACATTCCGGCCGGTTTTGGTAGAGCGGAAGTTGAATGAATTTCTGGCTCTGACTCAGGGTACCGCACAGTGCTCCAGTACGCCCAGGCCTTCAATGGTCTGTGCCCATATGCGGGTCATCACGCCGATTCTGACGAGAAGAAGCTGGAGAGGTTCCGACGTGGCCTTAACACCAAGTTGAAAGCTCAGTTGGCCACCACCCGTGCTGCCACGTATGGCGATCTCGTGAACCTCGCCATCGCCCAAGAAGACGCCAAAATGGTGCACAAGACGGAGAAGAAGAGGAAAGCTCCCGCTGGACCTTCGAGCACGCAGCCGCCGAGATTCCGCTTGGTTCCCCCGGCTGCACCGCAAGGACAGTCCAGGGCACCTCAGGGAGGTGGATGGGTTGCTAGGCCGCCACAGCCTAATGCGCCCCGTTTCCCTCCACCGCCGCAGCAGCAACAAGCACCAAGGCAGAATGCACAGCAGCCAGCTCGCCCTGGAGCCGGCTATCAGTGCTCCAAGTGCGGCAGTAACAGTCACTTCATCAAGGATTGCCCGCAGAACAAGCAGCAGAACCAGCGCCCGAGAAATCAGCAAAGCAAGGGCAAACAGCAGCAGCGTGTGCAGGTTCGGCAAGGACGGCTCAACTACACCACTTTGGCCGACCTACCCGAGGGAGCCCCAGACATGACTGGTACCTTCCCTATCTGCACTCAACCTGCTGTGATATTGTTTGATTCCAGGGCAACACATAGTTTTATAAGCACAAGATTTCATGTGAAATGTGGACTAAAATCGTACCATACCAAATCATCATATGTGATATCAACTGCGGGAGGTAAAATTGCATCCAACCAAGTCACCCGAAAAGTTCCAATCAGGCTGGGAAGTAAAACGTTTCCTACTGATTTAATTCTGCTTGGTATGGAAGGGATTGACATTGTGTTAGGAGCCAATTGGATGACTCAACATAAGGGTTGTGCTAGATGTTGCGGAACGAGTTGTTGAAATAAACTCGCCTACGCATGGCCC
This sequence comes from Digitaria exilis, assembly GCA_015342445.1. Classification (NCBI taxonomy): domain Eukaryota; kingdom Viridiplantae; phylum Streptophyta; class Magnoliopsida; order Poales; family Poaceae; genus Digitaria; species Digitaria exilis. Next base: position 7,961 of record JACEFO010001632.1, read on the forward strand.
TAGTGTGCTATATCTGCCACAACGGACTTGCGCCGATGCGTGTGCTTATACAATGGTAGAAACCCAACTAAAGGACATTCCGGTGGTATGTGAGTATGCCGATGTTTTTCCGGATGACTTACCTGGGATGCCGCCAGATAGGAACATTGAATTTGTGATTGAACTTCAACCTGGCACAGCACCTATATCAAAGAGACCATATAGAATGCCACCCAATAAATTGGCTGAATTAAAAATTCAACTCCAAGAACTGCTAGACAAGGGTTTCATTCGTCCAAGTGTATCACCTTGGGGATGTCCCGCTATCTTTGTGAAGAAGAAGGACCATTCCTTGAGGTTGTGTATTGATTACCGGCCTCTCAATGCGGTAACTATTAAGAACAAATACCCACTCCCCCGTATTGACATCCTGTTTGACCAACTAGCTGGCGCCAGAGTGTTCTCCAAGATTGACCTTCGCTCTGGCTATCACCAAATAAAAAATCAGGCCTTGTGACATTCCAAAGACTGCCTTTTCTACATGTTACGGGCTTTATGAATTCTTGGTTATGTCTTTTGGACTCACCAATGCCTCAGCCTACTTCATGTACCTCATGAATTCGGTCTTCATGTCAGAACTAGACAACTTTGTGGTGGTTTTCATTGACGACATTCTTATATATTCTAAGAATGAGGAAGAGCATGCCGAGCACCTTCGCATTGTTCTTCAAAGGTTGAGAGATCACCAGCTCTACGCCAAGTTCTCTAAGTGTGAATTCTGGTTGGAGAGCGTGAAATTCTTAGGGCACACAGTTTCCAAGGATGGTATATCCGTGGATCCAACCAAAGTGCAAGAAGTGCTAGATTGGCAACCACCTACTTCTGTCCACGAGATTCGGAGTTTTCTGGGTTTAGCCGGTTATTATCGCCGTTTTATTCCGGACTTCTCTCGGATTGCGAAACCCATGACCGAACTCTTAAAGAAGGGAGTCAAGTTTGAGTGGAATGGCAATTGTGATGAAGCTTTCCACACCTTGCGAAGACATTTAACTTCAGCCCCAGTTTTAGCTCAACCCGATTGCACCAAGCCCTATGATGTCTATTGCGATGCATCAGGCACCGGACTTGGCTGTGTCCTCATGCAAGAGAACCGAGTCATTGCTTATGCATCTCGAGCACTTCGACCTCATGAGCAAAACTACCCCACGCATGATCTTGAGTTAGCAGCGGTTATTCATGCTCTCAAGATGTGGGAGACACTATTTGATGGGTGTTCCATGCAACATATACACAGACCACAAGAGCCTCAAATATGTTTTCACTCAGGCACATCTGAACATGAGACAGCGAAGATGGTTGGAGTTAGCAAAGGACTATGACCTTAGTGTGCATTATCACCCCGGCAAGGCAAATGTGGTTGCGGATGCGTTGAGCCGCAAGGCTCATTGTCATTGTCTTTCCGTGGAGTCCTACGCTGACACCCTGTGTCATGAAATGGCAAAGCTCAACTTAGAGATTGTTCCACACGGGTACTTCAACCATATTGCAGTTGAACCAACCTTGCACGATCAGATTGTTGTAGCTCAATTGAATGACGCTAGCATTAAAATCCTTAAAAGGAAATTGTCAAAGGAGAAGGTGAAAGAAAAGTACAAGTGTTTCCGGCTGGATGGGCAGGGAGTGATGTGGTTTGGACATCGCCTCGTGGTGCCCAAAACACGGAACTCCGGAGGAAGATTATGGATGAGGCCCATCTCTCCAAATTTTCTATCCATCCCGGTAGCACCAAAATGTACCAAGATTTGAAACAAAATTTTTGGTGGACTCGGATGAAGCGAGAAATTGCCACGTATGTGTCGGAATGTGACACATGTCAGCGGGTCAAGGCCAGCCACTTGAAGGTAGCAGGCACGCTTCAACCTCTACCTATTCCCTCATGGAAGTGGGAAGATATAAGCATGGATTTCATTGTTGGACTTCCCAGAACCCCTCAGGGGCACGACTCCATTTGGGTAATTGTGGATCGTCTTACCAAGACCGCACATTTTATTCCGGTCAATACCATTTATACCGCTAAGAGGTACGCGGAGATTTATTTGGAACGGGTCGTTTGTCTACATGGGGTACCCAAGACGATAATTTCAGATCGTGGTGCTCCGTTCGTAGCATGCTTTTGGGAACAATTGCAATTATCCTTAGGCACAAAACTGATCCGTAGTTCAGCATATCACCCTCAAACCGATGGACAGACGGAAAGGGTAAATCAAATACTTGAGGATATGCTTCGAGCTTGTGTTATTCATTATGGGAAGAATTGGAAAAAGTGTTTATCTCTGGCCGAATTCTCCTATAACAACAGCTACCAGGCGAGTCTTAAAATGGCACCATTCGAAGCCTTGTATGGTAGAAGATGCCGGACCCCGTTGTGTTGGTCCCAGGCAGGCGAGAGGTATACCTATGGCCCTGACCTTGTAAGGAAGCGGAGGAAAAGGTCAAGATCATTCGTCAAAATTTGAGAACCGCCCAGTCACGGCAAAAGAGTTACTTTGATCAACGGTGGAAACCACTTCCGTTTGAAGTTGGTGATCATGTGTATCTCAAGGTCTCCCCGACCAAGGGTGTGCAGAGATTTGGATTAAAAGGAAAGCTTGCACCTCGTTATATCGGCACCTATGAAATTACTCAACAATGTGGACCAGTGGCCTATCGAGTGAAGCTTCCCGAGAAGCTCTCAGCCGTACACGATATATTCCATGTTTCCCAACTCAAGAGGTGTCTTCGTGTTCCGACCGAAGTTGTTGAACAAGAGGAACTCTCGGTTGAACCGGATCTCTCTTATGATGAGCATCCCGTTAAAATCCTCGACGAGAAAGAGAGACAAACACGAAAGAAAGGAGTGAAAATGTACAAAATTCAGTGGAGTCATCACTCCGAGGAGGAAGCCACGTGGGAAACCGAGGACTATCTTAAGAAGAACTTCCCCGACATCCTATCGTAAGCCAAGGTACTATTCCCGCCTTATCCCTAAGTTTAATCGAATCTCGGGACGAGATTCCTTTTAAGGGGGGTAGGCTGTGACATCTCTGATGTAATAATGAATAAAGCACATATGAAACAGGTTGAAAACGGAATTATGGGTTAAAAATTTCAAAATCCATCAAAAATTCAAATTTTAAATTCAAAAACAAGAGTTGTTTGGCACCCAACTGAAAACTCAAGAATTTTGTACTAAACATGAAAATCTCCAAAAATAAAAGTTGTTTGTCATCACAAATAAGGCCTAGTCACTGTTTGGAACTCATGAAAATTTTTGCAGTTTAGTCCCTCAAAAACCAAAATACAGTTCTGGGCACCTTTTTGTTTTTGGGTTGTTTGAGCTCGAAAAATTTGAAATTTCAGGTTCACCCCAAAAAGGAAGTTGTGTCCCACCTCACAAACTCCAACTTTTAGTTTCACACTTTTTCAAGTTCAGCTCAAATTTGGAGAAAATTCAAATGTAGCAGTGGAGCTCCCCGGGGCTGCCAGCTCGGCCCTGGCGCGCTCTTCGCCTGGCCGGAGCTCGGCCGCCACGTGGCCGGCGAGCGGCGGAGGCCGCGCCGAGCTGGCCGAGCCGCGGCGTCCGGTGGCACTTGTCGCCTTGTGCTTGTCCAACCCCTCCCGAGCTGTCACCTCGCCGTCGTTCGCTCGCATCGCCTCGCGCCGCGCACACGCCATCATGGCAGTCGAGCGCCGCCGTGGCCACGCGCGTGCGCGCGTCGCGCGAAGCCGCTCCACGGCAGATTCTCTGCCCGCTCCGTGCCAAGAGCCCTGTAGAGGATCCCCCGACGTCACTCAAGGATCTCCTTCGCCCGGTCGAGTCGCTCGCGCGCTGCCCGAGCTCGCGCCGCATTCATGGCGGCCTGCTCGCGCCGAGCCGTGCGTGCGCACGCTCCCGAGGCAGCACAGTGCCTCTCTCGCGTGCCCAAGCACCCCACCGAGCACTCCACTCCTTCCCTTCAGTCCACACTTAGCCATTTCCCCTCCTCGCGCCTCGCTCCGTCGTCTTCCACCTCGCGCCACCCGGACCGAGCCGAGCTTCGAGGCAAAATTCGCCCTCCACTCCCCACCATTCCTAAATTCCTCACGCACGAAGCTAGAACCCTCCTCTGGCCTCCCATTCCCCCACTTCTCTCGAGCTATTGTCGCTTCTCCGGCGAGAAATCAAGATTTCCCCCAAATCTCGATTTTCGGCCGCCGGAGCACCCTCACGTCGAGACAGCCACTCGAGCCGTCCCCGAGGTCAACCGAGCACGCCATTAGCTTCCTCGAGCTCCACTGGTGCTCTAGGACCCTTCAACCTCGGAGAACGCCCCCGACCCTCACCGGCGTAGAAGCCGCGGCGACCGCGCCGCCACTGCATCGTCGCCGGCGAAACTCAGAGCTTCCCCGGCCTCCCAACCGTCACCAATCGAGTCGTGGTGAGCCCCTAGTGCTTTCCCCCTTCCCCGACCCTAACTCGCCGTCGTTTGGCCGGCGTAGCAACGCCGACGACCCGAGGACCTTTCTTCATCGTCTTCGTTTTTCCAGGGTTCCCAGTGTAAAAGTCAGGGACCTGTTCGTGAAGTTTTTGAAATTCTAGGGTTCCCGGCGTAAAAAGATTCTTAAACCTAGATCTAATTTTCCTGAATCTTGTAAAATCCGTTAAAAATCGTACAAAAATCAGAAAAATGCACAAAAATACTCCCTGGATTCGTGAGATTGTAAACTCCAATCTCCTTTAAGCATGTATATACTTTTGGTGACCGTTTTTGAATTAAAATTCAAACTGTAAAATTTGAAACTTGTGCACCATTTCAAATACAGAGCTCCGCTAGGGTTGATCTTTGGATATGTTGTTTGTAGTGACTTTGGGCACCTTGTGTCCAAAGGGGACCTAAAAATATGAAGTGTAGCTTCAGTTATGAATTAAAATGTGTTTCCTGTCTTTTTGTAGTCCAGAAATTATTAAAAATAATCCATGCAGTGAAAAATCACCATTTTTCTCCAGAGGACTAAAAACTTGTTAGCACACCTGTTAAAATGAAAATCACCATTTAGCTAAATTTTGGAGTGAGCATAGCTCTTATACTCCAGTAGCTGTCATAAAGTTTATAGATAAAAATGATGAACAGAAATGGAGAAACAAAAATGAGAAGTAATCTAGGTGGAAATTGATTTGTATAAAAGAATAAACCTTTTTGTTAATTAGTTAGAATAAAATAAAGGGAATCTGAAATTCCAGAACAGCACCCTAATTTCCAAATAATAAATAGAAATTCTTTTATATATGTACACAATCACCATCGAAGACAAATAAAAGTTTTCCCACACCACTACTTTATTTGTGAAGGAAATAGTAGTACTTAAGCATGTCTAGGTGAATATGGCCTTCAAGGCCTTAATCTTGGAATCATAGGCAGCCGATAAGTCATGCATCTCATGTAGAAGGCATTATTCCGGACGGCACCTACAATCTCATCCCCGCCGACGAGGAAGGATCCCGGAGGGAGGTGCCGGCGAAGGATCGACCAACCCGGAGGCTAACCCCCAGCTAGAGCAAGAAGGCAAGCCCCGGAGCATAACCTAACCTTTGCCAATTATGCAATTATGAATTCTCTTGTTTGTGCATTTACGTTTCAAGGAGTTGATTGAATACCTTAGCTGCACATTTCCTAGTACTTATGACTTGCAATACTAGTATGAAAGGATCGATAGGGCATTGCTTAGGTCCGTTACAAGTCGAGTGATTTCCTGTCACTCGCGAGACATAGGAGTTGCTTGTCTTCACTTATGTTGGAATCATAAGGATTGACGGGCGGGGTGATAGATGTAGATCTCCCGTCCGTGTATGATAATTGATTTAAGGTCGAAACGTGTGGTTTGAGTGTGTCAAGTTTTTGAACGTACCACATGCATGCCGATATATGGGAGTCGGTAAGCCCGGTACCAGATTGAAGCACCTAGGGCCGATAGCCATCTCTCCTTGGAAACTTTGTTTTCCCCTGCCGTACACTTGTGGATATATGCGTGAGACTGTGAGTGAAGCAGTAAACCTTTATCCTAAGGAAATGGATCCGGTTCCGAATTGTGGATCGATGGGAAAGGTTGGGAAGTGCTTGTACCTTTTATAGCGAGCATTATCCGTGTGTGTTGGGTTTCCCCTGGCCAGGTAGCAAAATTCGGTTCGAACTGTCCGCTTCTCGCGGTTAATGAGACTGCTTGACCGCCTTGCCGCATTGAGTAACAAGTGGAACTTTGAGATTGATGAACTTATTCTATGAAATAAATTGTATTGCACCACTTGTATGCTTAGAGAGGATGCTAATCTAGAATGGTTAAATCTACTAGAATATGATGCTAAAACATGAAAGCAAGGACCTAATCTTAGTTGCTTTTTGGCAAACAAACCCACCAGCCAAAAGCTTCTCATGTCTAGATGTCGGTGATGTAGTTTCACCCGACGGGTAAGCCTTGCTGAGTATTAGTATACTCAGCCTTGCTTGTGGCATTGATTTACAGGTACCACGTTGGATGTGGCAGTCGATGCTTTGACTTGGCCTACCCAGGTTCCCCCTGGATGGCACATCGAGTGGGTTCCGTCCTCTGCGAGGATCGGGAGGAGTAGCACCGTGGCAGGCTTCAGCATGGTGTTACTTGTATCGTCGTTAGTTTGTCTTCCGCTGCAATGAAACTTTATTTCCGTTGTAATGAACTTCTTTTATTTCCGCTGCAAGACTTCGATACTCTGATTTAAATTTGAACCTGGTTTGTAATAACTTTGAGATCCTATTGTGTATGTTAAATTTGTGGAATGTTGTAATCTCTGGAACTCACCTTCGTGTGGGCGTGCTGTTGTTTCGATCGAGATAAGTACGTGGTTAATCGGGTTTAATCCGACAGTGCTCCAGCTTATTCCGGATTAAGTGCCTGACTACTCGGTTAGTGGTCCCAGGGTACTTAACTTGGAATAAATTCGGAGTGGTCCGCCACATAAGCATTGCCCTGAGCACATCGTTTGAGCACATCGTTTTATATGGTATGGACCTTTCCAAGTTGGAGACCACTTGCCGAATTTAGAATCCCAAGATCTGATCAGCAGAATTAGTTTTCAAACCAATTCTCCTTTGGCAAACTCTTTGACCTTGACTTTCTTATCATATCATCTGGCAACATGGGCTTTGTTAGCCTCTAGATTATCTAATGCTTTTAGCCGATGACCAAGCAAATTTTCCAATTCATTTTTCATAATCGTGGAATAATCATCGGCTGTTAATTCATCTTGTAACTCCACATGTCCAGAGCTAACTTTTATTTCCCAAGGAAGCACAGCTTCATGCCCATAAACTAACTAATAAGGAGACATCTTTAATGCACCATGGCAAGCCATCCGATATGACCATAACACTTCAAGCAACACAATATGCCACCTTCTTGGAAATTCGTCAAATATTCTCTTCATAAGTTTGATTATACTTTATTTGATGCTTCTACCTAGCCATTAGCTTGAGCATAATAAGGAGACGAATTTGATTCTCATGCTCTTAGTAAATTCTTCAAATTCCCCTGAGGTAAACATAGTACCTTGATCGGTAGTAATTGTTTGAGGAAGACCGAATTGATAGATGATGTGTTCTTTGACAAAATCAATCACATTTGCCGTCGTCACAATCTTTAAGGGAATTGCTTCAACCCACTTAGTGAAATAATCGGTCGCCACCAATACGAACTAATGATTTTTGCTAGAAGCAGGATATATCTGACCGATTAAATCAATTCCCCCGCGTCTGAATGGCCAAGCTTCAAAATTGGATTCATAACCGACACTGGAACTCTTTGAACATTGCCAAACCATTGACAATCTTGACAACTCTTGTAATATCTAAAACAATCTTCAAGAATCGTCAGCCAGAAATAACCGTTCCTTCTAATCATTCAGTACATCTTGAATCGATTTGTGTGCACCACAAACACCTTTCATGTATTTCACCCATTAGCCCTTTGGCTCCTCAGTCCCAATGCATTTGAGTAACACACCATCAATTGTACGATGATAAAGATCATCTTCAAGCAAAACATATTTAACTGCTTGAACCTTGATGCGTCTCTCAACCTTATTAGATGGATGTTTTAAATAATCATAAATCTCTTTCCTCCAATCATCAGGAGTCAATTCTTGACATGAAACATCCTAAATCGGACCATAACCATAAGCTCACTGGGCCAACCGATTAGCTTCTTCATTGTAATGTTTGGGGATATGCTCGATCTTGACAATCTTAAATTCTTTTAACAACTTATTGCATTCATCATGATATATTCTTAATATGTCATCATACGCCAAATGCACATTTGATCATATTCATCTTCAACCCGTGCCTCCTTGTGCATTCTAATGTTTTGCGTAAATCGGCTAGGTGCTCCTTTTACCTTTCTGATTTTACCACAATATCATCAATATACATCTCAACAATTTTACCAATGAGTTCATGGAAATATAATTCATAGTACGTTGATAAGTAGCACCAGTATTTTTCAAGCCAAAAGTCATAATCACCCATAAGCCAACATGCCTAGGACAACGAAAAGTAGTTTTGTGAATGTCTTCTTCAGCCATAAAAAATTGATTATAACTAGCATTACCGTCCATGAAACTAATGACTTTGTGTCCTGCTGCAGCATCAACCAGCAATCGGTAATAGGCATTGGACAACCATCCATCAGAGTCGCCCTTGTTGAGGTTCTTGAAATCAATGCATACACGACGCTTTCCATTCTTCTTCTATATAGGAACCACATTAGAAATCCATTCAGCGTATTCGCATTGTCAAATAAATTTAGCTTCAATCAACTTAGTAATTTTGTCCTTAATATAAGGCAAATCTTTTGGATTATGCCGTAACACCCTAAAAATGCCTCTTTTGAATTTTGTGAATTAAATCGCTTTTTATATTGAAGTGCTCATAATTAATGTAGGAAAAATAAATTTTTTAAGGAATTAAAAGAAAATATAAGGTGTAGAAACATTTATTGTGCATTTCATGCTGGTGCATTTCTTTTGATTGTTGAAGATGGACCTGGGCCGGCCGGGCTCAGCCGCCCGATGCACCGCCTTTTGTCGTGAACGCTCTGGATACGCCCTGGTGACGGTTGCTTTGGCGATTACTTGAGTGGAGTCTGTTTGTACCGATAGGCGGGCCTCCCGATCCGTGGCAAGGCCTTTCGGTATCCGTCGGATGAACCAACTGCAAATTCCTAGACTGCATGTGTGTTTGTGTCACACGGATCGAGGACGTGGTAGGGGAGCCCGTTTTTCCCAGGTTTTCTTCTATTTTTTACATGGAACCTTATGCAAAACCTCTATTTATTCCGGAGATGTTGATGATCAATTGGAATTATTCACCGTCAACAGCCGTCCACCTGCCGCCAGCGCAGGTGGGCCTCCGTGTTCAGATCCAGCTCCTCCTCGTCCTCTCTCACTCCGCCGCTACCTCCCCTGCTCCTTCCGCTGGCGCCGCGCCTCTGCTGCTCGGATCCATGGTGCGCAGTGCCACCTCCCATTGTTCCATACGAATCACTCCACAAGCACACAAATACCGAAGTAGCTTTTCACCAGGGGAGTAAAAACGTGGGATATCGAATCCATGGAATGATAGGGTCGGCTAGCTTAGAAATATTTAACAGGACCCACTAGAGGCCAGAAGGAAGAAGGATAGAGGGCCAAAGTCTTGTTAATCTACTCGATACTCTAGTTAGTTAGCTATTCACTACTCGATCTGCTTCAATGGCTGAAAGGGAAGGATATTAGAAAGGGATAAGAAGGAGATCCAATGGCAACCTACACTACTGTTATGAGAACACCCAAACGTGATGGACTACGAGGGACGAACAGAACTGTCACCACCTGCCACCTACAGCTACAGTACCATGGGGTGTAACACAACCAAATTTGACTTTCTTGCTTAGGCCCCATGCCTATGCTGTCAAGACACTAACTTCCGCCTCCCGGAAAGGCAAGAAGAAACCCCAAACGAGCAGACTTGCTAACTTGTGCAGACAAGGGATCCCACAGATCAAACATAGCAAAGGACTAACTACTAACAATATAAAGTAAATTAGCGAGATACTAAAGATAGGTGAGAAACTCACTTAGATAAATATACCTTAGACTTGTTTCCCTAGAGTGGATACAAAAGCAGGAGGGAGCAAAGAAAAGGAGATAGTGCCTTGACCTAGGGATTACAGAGCCTAATTAATCGGAATCGATAATTTTGAAACAGATCGTGAGATATGTTCCAAAACTAGGGGGACATGTGTTGACGATGGTTTTTGACACATGTGTTTGACTCGGCGTTAAGATAAGGCAAGGATAGTGCAGGTTGAATCGGAATCAGAATCCGAAGGAAAGCGGAAATCAGAGGTGGCATGAAGGTTGACACAGGTCGGAATCGAAATCCGTGGTGAAGACGGAGAAGGATACGATAACATGGCAAGGCATATGGACTATGACGGAGAAGGCCGTCACATGGGCTAAAGATGGGCCGAAATAGAGAGTCGATTGTTTTAAATATAGAATACCTAAGAGTCCTAGTCATAGAAGGTGATGTTGATACATTGTCGAAAAAGTCTGTATACACCACAACAACAAAACCTTTACAATATACTACATCTACTTTCGTGCAATTTTATACATTGTCAACGACTTTGTCTTTTTTCTTTTTCGCGAGTTCTTCTAAGCACGTCGAGGGTGATCTCGATACCAAGGCTTGCCTGCAAGTTTCGTATTACTGAGTAAGATCTAAGCTTTAGCAACAGCAACCGGCGCATCACTGTTGCTTCGTTTGGAGTTATTCAACAGTTATTGAATAGACATCTAGGCTTTAGTAATCGGCGTATCGCTGTTACTTCGTTTAGATTTTATTCAACCTTTATCCAGCTTAGAACCAGTTATATTCAGCTTTTTGTCTGCTCTTTATCTTAGACCTGTTATAGCCGATTAGATCTATTTTAGGTGTCGCTCTGCTTAGCTCGTTAGGCGTTTAGTAATCTTACTCAGCTTCGCGTTGGATCGGTTGATATAGCCGGTTCGTTATCATAGATTGGAATTCACTACCGATTTTATCCACATCCCTAAGGGCATCACTAGTGTTGGAAATAAGGGGGTCTTAGGCTTTTTATGGTCGAACTTATACATTCCAGCGTCGGTCCTAAGGGAAGGTCCTAAGCAAAAAGCATAAAGGCCGGCCTCAAGCTTATGGTCGGGCCTCAAGGGATAGAAAAATCAGCAAAGGACAGAAACTTCTGACGCTGCCTCTTGCGCACCAATGGCAAGGTCTTTCCCCGTGTGCTTTGATTTTTTATCCCATGTGGGACCCACCAAGGGGACCTACCCTTGAGGCCGGATCGGCTTTATACACAACAGCTCTGACATTAGTTCATCGTGGGACCCATCGCTAAGAGCGTGTCGACCACATACACTCCTGATGCCCTAATCGGGATCTCAGCCGATTTTGCCATGTTATCTAACTTTCGATCTACTTGTCAATTAACATGTCAGATTCACTGGCACGCCCTATTTGCAACGGTCACAACCAATTTCGTGTGTTAGGGCATGAGAAAAAGAGAGAAACACAGGCAAACGCTGCTGCATGCTGACGACCACGCTTCCGCGGTTTTGCCTGCGTCATAATTACAGCCAAATTGGTTTGCTTTACTCTCAGTCAGATTGATTAGATGAGAACAATGGTGCTCATTCTTGTCCCGCTGATAATTGGGCCAGCGTGGTGGGGTCATTATGTCAGCCTCCTGTGTTTCCATTTCCATGTTTCAAACACGTCTTCCTATATGTTTAGTTGTTTACTATGATTTTCTATTCCTCTATTGTCTCGTATCATTTCTACTCAGTTCCTGCGTGTTTTTTTTAGTAAAGTGTACGGCCGGTCCCTAAACTATCGTGGGTGTGTCATCCCGGTCCCTGAACTCTCAAATTGACCGTTTAGGTCCCCAAACTTGTTCGGCTATATCATTCCGGTCCCTAAACTTGCAAATCACCCGTTTAGGTCCTTAAACTTGTTTTGTTGTGTCATCGCGGTCCCCAAACTTGATTTTGAGTCTCATCTGGGTCAAAATAGGGCGATCTAAAAATTTTATATAAAAAAAATAATTCATAATTTTTTCATACGAACTCAAATGAAGACAAACTTTATATCAAAATTGTAGCCCTCGAAGCGATCTACAAGTTTGTAGTTGAAAAGTTTTAGAATTAAAACTGTTTAGGGTCCCCAAATATTATTGTATGTTTATAGTTTTTGAAATTTAAAATTTAAAATTAAATTTTGGGATATTAAATGACTTCAAATAAAAACTTTTCAACTATAAAGTTTTTAGATCGCCCTATTTTGACCCAGATGAGACTCAAAATCAAGTTTGGGGACTGGGGTGAGATAGCAGAACAAGTTTGAGGACCTAAGTGGGTAATTTGTAAGTTTAGGGACTGGAATGACACAGTCGAATAAGTTTGGGGACCTAAACGGTTAATTTGAGAGTTCAGGGACCGGGATGACACACCCGCGATAGTTTAGGGCGTACACTTTACTCTTTTTTTTTCTATTTTTGTGTTTTGCATTCCTCCGTTTCAAATAGGCCCTTATTTCTTTGTTTTTTTAGTTTATACAGCCTAAAACGATAGAGCGCGCACTGAATGTTCTAGTTACCCAAAACCGAAACCGCGTCTTGCCTCTACTTCCCTTTCCCCCCGCCTCGATCCGATCGGGGCCGGGTCGAGGCGCAGAGGAATGTCGTCGTCTTCGGCGGTGGCGCACCAGCACCAGCATCACCACCCACAGCAGGGAGGAGGGAGCGGGCTCGTGCCCCTTGCCGCGCTCATCAAGGAGGATGCGCGCACCGAGCGCTGCTCCGGCGGCGGCGGCGACGTGGGGAGCAGGATCTGCGCTCGCGACGAGGACGTCGGAGGCTCCGGCGCGGGAGGGGAGGCGGCGGAGGAGGAGGCGCGGCGGCAGCGCCCACTGCTGCGGTACGGGTGCGCGGCGCAGTCCAAAAAGGGTGAGGACTTCTTCCTGCTGAGAACGGACTGCCCGCGCCCCTCCACTTCTGCGTCCTCCTCCGTGGCCTCGCCGTACCCCACCTTCGCCGTCTTCGCCGTAAGTACCTGCTGCCACATTCCACATCTCCGGTCTATGGGCATCCGTCTGGCTTGTCTTCGTCCCTTATTGAGTTGAATTGCAGCAGTAGTGCTGCACTATTCTGCACTTTTGGTTCGGGACTTGTGAGTAGCTCAATACAGTGAGCTTCGATTCACTGGCCCTAGCAACTGTGCTGCATTGGAGCTTTGAGTTCGCTTTGCCTCTACAGGGTTGTTGCTAATAATTTGTCCACTGCTGCATATTATATTTGGTTGTTCGTGGATTATAACTTAGGCAATGGGTGGGCTATGTAAGGGATTGTTTGATGCTTCAAGTGGCATGACCCATGGGTGTAGGCTGGAGTTGTGCCAAGCTCTAATAGTATGTTTCTTTCTTCAGGTACTTGATGGCCATAACGGTAATGCTGCCGCAATATACACAAGGGACAATTTGCTCAATCATGTCCTCAGTGCGATGCCACGTGGGCTGTCCAGGGAGGAATGGTTGCACGCATTGCCCCGAGCACTAGTCGCAGGATTTGTTAAGACTGACAAGGAGTTCCAGAGCAAAGGCATGATGCTGCACTAAGTGTTTTGCAATTATTACTGCTTCTGTATAAGCCATCACAGATGCTGATGAATTTCCCCTTTCGACCAGGCCAAACTTCGGGCACGACCGCTACATTTGTCATAATTGATGGATGGACTATCACTGTTGCCTCTGTTGGTGACTCTCGATGTATTTTAGATGCCCAGGGTGGGAATGTTTCTTTGCTTACTGTGGATCACAGACTAGAGGAAAATGTTGAGGAGTGAGTATTAGTTGCTTCCTAAATTATGTATTGATGTGGTATTTTGCTGTTAAAACTGCATGCGAACTAGCTTTTTCATTTCTTCCTTGGGAATCGTATGCATGAGTGCTTAGTTGTAATTACTTGTGGTTTGCTTTGAATGTTTACACCTCTTCATGCAGCAATTACCCCCTGCCTCCCAACCCCACCCCAAATTCCTGTTTCCACAATAATGGGTAGCACTTCTTAATAGCCTTCCTTTGCGTACTAGTGTGCACATTTATTGTTGGCTGCAAAAATATACTAGTACTCCCTCCAGGTTGCTAAAGGAAGTCATTTAGGACATTGACATGGTCTCCAAAACCTAACTTGACTAACACCTTTAGCTATAAAATATTTGTAAAATATATTTAAAGTGTACTTTTATTAAATCATATTTCAAAACGAATATACTCATATCATTTTCACATTTCTAAACACAAAAAAATATTTTGCAGTCAAAGTTTAAAAGTTTGACTCACGACAATCTCAAGACGACTTCAAAGTTTAAAAGTTTGACGTAAATGGTTTTTTTTGCTTTACCAAAACTATCATGTAAAATAATGGCAGGAGGGAGCGCGTTACAGCAAGTGGAGGTGAAGTTGGAAGGCTTAGTGTTGTTGGTGGAGCAGAGGTGTGCTCTCATTTATTGCATTTCTTTTGTCAAAAGAATAGCATTTTACATTAAATACTAGTAGCTTAACTTTTGAAGGATTAGAAAACAACATAACAATTGTCCTACCCTGTTACAAGATTGGTCCACTACGATGCTGGCCAGGAGGACTATGCCTATCAAGATCCATTGGAGATATTGATGTTGGTGAATTTATTGTTCCGGTTCCCTATGTGAAGCAAGTGAAGGTACTATATTATTTTCATAAACAAGTATCAGAATTTCTCCTCTTTTTCATATCTAGGTTTTCCACTGTCCATATATATGTTATACATCAGTATGCTATTTGTTTGACTCTGCTCAGTTTTCTTTCCGCTAGTTGTCAAATGCTGGAGGAAGACTTATCATTGCTTCAGATGGCATTTGGGATGCATTATCCTCAGAGGGAGCTGCTAAGTCTTGCAGAGGTTTGCCTGCTGAGCTTGCTGCAAAGCAAGTCGTTAAGGTGAATATTTTACCACTGGGTTATAGATTCTTGTTTAGACCTGATGATGCTTATGGTTACCTGTATAATAACAATCATTGCATCACCAGACATGTTTTTCTTACCAACCATATCTATGCAATAATCATTTAGGAGGCGCTCAGGACAAGGGGGCTAAAGGATGATACAACTTGCATTGTCGTTGACATAATCCCACCTGGTCAAACCATGCGACCTCCATCTCCACCTAAAAAGATGAACAAGTTGAAATCTTTAATCTTTAGAAAGAAAGCGAAGGAGCCTGCTCAGAAATTAAATAAGCAGCATTCAGGGGCTGGTGTAGTTGAAGAGATATTTGAAGAAGGTTCAGCCATGCTATCAGAAAGGTTAGTACCTTTTTTTTTTCTCCAAAATGTTTTTCGGTCAGAATTTAAATGTGTTTGTCCACTAGGTCCATGTATCTAGGTGTACAAGAAACAAGGTTAGGATATGTTTGTTTCAATGAGGTTGCAGTAGTATTTTTATCAACCATACAAAGACACTTATATGCTGACTAGGTTGTATTCTAGTAAGCTACATTAGTCAGTCAGTGACTCATCATATCATGACAGCCATGTCTGCATTCCGTGCCTCTTTGTTCTGCCATTGCATGACATCAGGCTTGAACATTGACCAACTCCCAACATGGAACCTCTTGATGATTCAAGCTAACTTGACATATTATTACTTCTCATCAAGTACTGCTTATGATCCAGATCAGATTTAGTTCCTTTCCCTATGGTTCCTTGATTTATATCATAATTCTGCATGTGAAGCTACTTCTCATAGATTTTGTTTTTCTCGAACACGCAGGAGAGCTGCGTATCAATATATTAAGAAGAAAGGGGGTGTAGCACCCAGTAACCGATACAGAGGTCTTTTTTAGGGACAAAAGACCAGCAGAAAAAACCCGTTGCACACACACTAATTTACATGTATCTAGGAGACAACCCATGACCTAGAAGACTCATTAGGCTAACCATTAGGCTGCAGGGCGAGGAGATGAGTAATTCCTCTAGCCCCAGCCAATTCCCATGCTTTCAATTCATGCTTCATGGATGACATAAGGCCCATTGTGCTGGGCTGTTGTCCATCAAAGACACAACGGTTTCTGTGATTCCAAAGGGACCAGGCCACCAAGATTATCACCGAGTTGAGGCCCTTTTTGGCTTGGTCAGCCACCTTCCTGCCCGCTTGATCCCACCACTCCTCGAAGGAGTTGTCCCCTGGCTGTGGAGATAAAGCTTGTACACCCAGTAATTGCATCACCCTGAACCATATTTCCCGCGAGAACACACATGATATCAAAAGATGATTGATTGTCTCCTCTTCTTGATCACATAAGGGGCAAACTTCTGGGTGCGGCAGTCCCCTCTTAGCCAGCCTATCAGCCGTCCAACATTTATTATGTGCAGCCAACCACATAAAGAATTTATACTTCCCAGGTGCCCAACTTTTCCAAATCCTTTCCCAAGGGTTAAACTGATCAGCCCCGATAAACATTGCCTCATATGCTGACTTAGCTGAATATCTACCAGATGGTGCAAATTGCCAAATGTGAGAGTCCTCAGTTTCTGGCTGCAATACTACCTATGCACAGAAAAGACCGAGGAAATGTTGCTCAATCAAAACTATCGCAGTACGGGCTCCACTTATATCATCCACCCATCTCCAGTCAGTAAGGGAGTCATGGACAGTTCTTTTCTTTCCTCTGCATGAAACTGGACCAAAGAGATGTGGCACCAGCTTGTCGAGACTGTGGCCATGAACCCATCTATCAGTCCAGAAGAGAGTATTCATACCATTGCCAACTTCGGGTATCATAGCTGCTGAGAATAAAGCCTTGACCGAAGGGTGCACTTGGATGGGAATAAAAGCCCATGGCTTATCAGGTTCAGTTTTCTGTAACCAAAGCCATCACATTCTGAGAGCCCAACCTAGTTCCTGCAGGTTTGAAATACCTAGCCCCCCCAACTCCAAAGGCCGAGTTACCTTAGGCCAGGCTATCAAGCAATGTCCTCCCTTCACATATTTTCTTCCTTTCCAAATGAACCCTCTTCTATACTTATCAAGGGCTTTGAGAGCCCAAGCTGGGAGATCTATGGCCATAGCTAAATAGATTAACATGGATGTGAGCACGAACTGGACAAGTACTTTCCTTCCTGCTCTTGTTAACAAATCAGCCTTCCAGCCAGGGAGTACTTCTCATAGATTTAATGATGATTCCATTTGACTGAGCCATAAGTGTGTTTCAAACTTGCAATTATGTATGTAAAAATTCAAACGTTCATGAAAGGAGTTATGGACTAGTCAAAAGAAGACATTTTCGATTATTCCTTCTCTAGTTTTGATGCAGGCGAAGTTTTCTGCTACCCCTGGAAGTACTGGGACTAAAATCTACTAATCAATTTCAAAGAAATAATTGGATACTAATTTGTTTTGAACCTTGGAACACACTTTGGCAGTTAGCTGTTGCCATAGTGGCGGCTAGCCCTATATTTGAACAACCCCCCACACCCTGCCGCTAGGTGATTAGTCTCAGTTCCTTAGACAACACCTTGGTTTCTTTTCATGGGTTATCGGCTCCTCTACTTTACCCCCATAATAATTCATGCAATGAATGAAAATGAAAATGTTGCCCATAACCATTATAGCTTCATTGTGTGCCTTAGCACTGGTCTTGTTTTCCGCGTGTGAGAAATAAACTTTTAGGAGTTAAATTAGCCCTGTTTAGACCTGGGATTTGATTTGAGATAATCCAATATCCAATTGGATTTAAGTAATTGGGCTCTGTTGGGCTTGGAGTCAATTGGATGTGGACATCCAGTAGCCTAAAATCCATAAGTGTTGGATCTTATAGGACAAAAACAAAATGGATAATCCGACATGGATTAAATTTTGCTGGTTACACAAGTACGAGCATGAATGATTCTATTGCTTGGTTTATTCATATATGCAAAATTTCACAGGTTGCAGTATTCTCTTTCCAGAAACTTCCCCTAGATTATATGCATATAATATCACATCGGAATCGTCGCTGCTACTAAGGCAGCCGTGCTAGAAATACTACTTGCTCGCCGCATATGTATCTACCATGAAATTAGTCCCAATTATCAAAATTTGGCTATTAATTAGGATGTAATATAAACTAATACAACACCCCCAAGCATGACAAAAACAGGTGGATACTAATCTTAGCCTTGTAGCTCAGAAAAAGTTTGCATGGCAAACTAAAATCCTTGGTCTGAATCTTCCTCTTGCAAAACCTGAGAGACTATTTGCAGGCGTACTGTACTTATGTTAAATGAGTCCAAAGACAAGGGAAATTTGCATAAGAAACTTTTGCATATGTGCACAATCTCCAGTAGCATTATCGAACCTGATAACAAAATCTTGAAAGTTGAACAATGGATCTTATGTCTATCCATCTCCCTTTTGAACACCATAACATGAAACAATACCCCAAATACCCCATATCTTAATAGATGTTCAAAGATCAACTAAGCACTGCACCTCCGTGGTTCACAGCTAAATGCTAGTTTAAAAAATAAATGATACTCCAAAGAGAATCTTACTGATAAGCCAAAATCTCTAAACTGCCAAGTACAATGGGTGAACAACAAACAGCTACAATAGAACAACTTATCTACGCCTTGTGTTCGATACCTTGAGTGCCTTAAAATTTATCAAGAGAGCAATATTTAATCTTTGGGTACTTAGCATAGAATTTTTGTAGGTCTGGTCCTACCACTTGTTAACGGGTGACTAGTCTAATATTTGTAAATTGATGGCTTTTCTGCTCAGGTTTTTTCCTTAAAAAAACCTGGTTGTACCTTGGGTCTTCTCAAACCCCCTTTTTCTTCTTAATATATTGATACACAGCCCTCCTGCGTGTTTGAGAAAAAAAAAAGCAATATTTAATCTTCTGCAGCTCCTTCCATGTAGGATTAAGAAAAAGTGACTGCTGTAAACTACAATTCTTGTTAGACAACATGAAAGATTTGTGCGACCTGGCTGCTGTATTGTATTAAACTAAAATAATATAGTTGCCTATCATGATCCATATCTTGTAGTTCTGGTACTGCATGAATGAGCATTGCATCAGCATACATCTTGTGCAATGATTAGAAATCGAATGAGAAATTTCCCTGATCCAGATCCAACAAGATGCCCACGACCTCCTACCAATCTGGCTTGGAGATGTGTGACTGTCCAGCTATGGATTCATCGGTTCCCGAAGACATGAAAGAACTCAAGCAAACCATGAGGAGTGAACTATCAGATCGGGTTGAAAAAATGTTGTGAGAGGTGGAGGTGGCTTGGAACGAACCTGTTAAGATGATTTCTAGAAGTAGAGGGGGCACATGTGGAAGTGGGGAGGTGCATGCTTGCAGTGGCGGCGCCCTTGCTCACTAGCAGAGGGGGCCAGGTGGAGACGTTGCTGGACCCACATGATGGCGAGGTGAATGTGCCTACGGTGTTAGGCAGCGGCCTCACGCTCGCGCCCTATCGCAGACGAGAACCACAGACGGAGCAGGCGAGAGAAACCTTAGAGACGGGGAAGCGACACCCGATGTGTCGAGGTGGGGAGGACTTCCCCAAGGAAACCGCGCGGGTGGGGTGGTAAAGCCCAGCCACGTGAGCTTCCAAACACAGAGTTAGTTTAGCCTGTGGAAAATATCCGCTTGGGCTCCTGCCCCCCGAAAACTCTAGGATCCTGAAGGGGACTTTGGTTCCGAAACTAGCTTTAAGATGATAACTAAATTAATACCCCTATGGATTACCCATTCGGGAGAAAGTCTGGGTCCCGGAGGGAATCGAGTTTCCAAATTAGGCCCTGGGGTGTTGGAGCTCAAACAGTGTCAAATAAAAGTTCTGAGGGTTCGCAGTGCTCAGTAAGAGTAATATGGAATATTAATACATAGGAATCAGTTGTTGTAGAAGGGAAATCCTGCAATACAATTTAAACCATATGAAGGTTAATTGGTATCTGGAAATTGTTGTGAGCTCTACAGTTTTTCAGTCTTCATGGAGAAACCTATTTTTGTGAGCACCTGAGCAGAATCGCAGTACATTTGATAGCATAGTTCTGCTCCTTAACATAGTTCGGTTCGGTTGAATCTGAAATTACATAGCATGCTGCAAAACCGCAGTATATTTTATAGCTAACTTGGTATCAGTAGGTTTGTACTAGCCTCCTACATCACAATAACACGGTAATGAGTTTAAGGTATTTCAGATTTTTTCCAGCATAGCCAATTGCCTGTTCATCAGATTTTGATGTTTGTCTTTTTGTAGGCTACTTTTTAAAAATATTTTTTTGAAATTTGAATGCTACAAATGTATTGTAACATGTTGATTTGGGATACCCGCGACAGAACACAGCTCATTTAATCTTGCTCTATCTGCAGATTAGGTCCTGATTCCAATGGCGGGCGTACATCCTTAAGCTTGTTTACATGCGCTATCTGCCAGGTAGACCTGGAACCAAATGAAGGCATATCTGTCCATGCTGGATCCATCTTCTCTTCGAGCTCCAAGCCATGGGAAGGCCCGTTCCTCTGCTCAGATTGCCGCGACAAGAAGGATGCCATGGAAGGCAAACGGCCCAGCGGGGTCAAGGTTCTGTAGTCGATGACAGACAATCGCAACTGTAGCTCCGCTCAAAATCTCACCTTTTATTTTCTTGCTGAGCAAGGAGGACCCTTGCAGCGTTACAATTTTTTCTTCATTTTTAGTCGATTTGGATAATTTAGGCTGCATTATTTTGTTTTATTATGCGAGGAACTAGCCGACTATGTAAGTAGCTCCTGGCTATAGAGGAAATGTGAAGCGAGTGAATAGGGTATGCCTTTATATTCTTTTTCTCTTATATTTATGGATGGGGCCACCTTGCTGCTGGCGAGGTATGGTAGCTAAGCTATTCTTTATTTGTAACCTTCTGGTGCATTTTCTTAATTAATAGAATATTCAGTTATTGCGTTTCGGCCCTCTCCTCTGGCATTTTCCACCAAGGGCTTCTTTGTTCCATCGGATTCAATCTGGGCCGGGAATGAAAATATAACAATAAATTCATGATAGGTAAAGAGACCGAAATTCATTCTGGGTCAAGACCTAATTTACTCATGATAGTGATACCAAAAGACCGGAAATCAATCCGCTAGTCAAGAGGTGGAGAATCATTCCGGGTCTCTTGTTGTGTTTATCATGAATAAATTAGTTTTCGACCCGGAATAAATCCCGGTCTCTAGATATACTTATAATAAATTTCTTATTATATGTATCATTCCCGGTCCGGATGAAATCTGATGGAATCAAACAAGCTTTAAGGTAGTGTTACCATATGATGGAATCGAACAATCTGATGGAATCTCGGTTGGTACTGGTGGGGCTATAAACGGATACCAGGGTATCGGTGGTATCGGTTACCAGCCATATATGATACCCCTCCCAGCTGAGCGTTATCCGTTAACGCTACATGTAGCATCTCTGATGTTTGAATGCTAAATAGGAAATTTAGTGGAGGAAGAAAAGACATACAAAAGATTTTATTCAAAAATTGTGGAAAAAAAATTCTTAACGAAATCAAACCTAAAACAAGCTGGAATGGTTTCACTCTCAAAGACCAAAATGTTCAACAAAACTCAAAAATTGGTTAAAATGAAAGTTTAAGTAAAAATGCAACCAAACAAATTTCTAGTTTAAGGTTTTGCCGAAAAATGAAGGGAACTTTGCCTAAAACCCAAAACAGTTCTGAGAACCTTAAAAATTCAACCTAATTTTTCTCTGCTTTTTCTGAAGATCGTGAATTTACTCTTGAATTCACAAAACAACTTGAAAATATCCAAAAATAAAAGTTGTCACAAATTTTATAACAAGTTTATGCCTCTTTTGAAGTTTTGGCAAATTTGGACCGGAAGATGCCCAATCAACCCTGTTTCTGTCCAGACTCAACCCAGTGGCAACACAAACTTCACATCGCATCACAGTCCTAACCATCCAAGTTTTCCTATGTCAAACCTTGCCAATTAGAAACTTTAGACTGCCATCTACAACTTTTGTTTTTGTAGAAAGTTTGGTGCAGTTCAAATTTTCGGCGAAAACGACGTGTCAAGTGGGTGGCCACGCAACGCACGACGCACTCCGGAGCGCGGCATTCGTGCTCTGCTCCGTCGCGTCGTCGCCGGCGCCCAGCCACCGCGTGGTGGAAGGCATCTGCAAACCCTGCGGCGGTGTGTCCGACCAAGTCAAGAAGCTGGCCCGCGGATCCGTTCGCGATTTCCTGCCTCCTCGCGCCGGCCATCGCCTCGCCACTGTCACTGCCGCGGCCGAGCGCTGGCCAACCGCCATCAGGGCAAAGCCGCCACGCGGCGCGCGAAGCCTGAGACCGCCAAACCGCCTCGCCAAACCATGGTCGGTCGCGCCTGGTTTTGACCCCGTGCCCGACCAAGACCTCCCCCGCGCCGTACTCCTCTCTCTCCTCTCCGCCGTGCCCCTTTTCCTTGCCTCATGCGCCACCGCCAGCCGCACAGCCGCGCCAGCTCATCTCCTGGGTAATGCGCCTTCTAAACTCGACAATGCGGTAGCTTCTTGACTACTCCTCCTCGCTTAGTCGTCCGTTTCCCGTTTGAAACCACCACGGCAGGTCGCAGCGAGCTTGGCGGCCTGAATCCGCCGCGCCTCGGCGCCACGCGTCGTCCGCACTCGTCTAGCCCCCGCTGCAAGCTTCCGAGCGTTCACACCACCTCCACAAACCTCCCGTGCCTATATAAGCAGCCATTCACCTTCCTCGCGCGCGAAATTGCTCGCCGGAGCTCTCACCGAGAGCCACACGTCGAGCCACTTCTCCGCTCCACTGCTGCGTCAACCGACCGCTCGACCACCTTCCTCGATCTCCGCTGGTGCTCATCGACTCCTCCGCTTGTCGTCTTCACCGCTCGAGCTCACCGAAGACAGAGCCGAAGCAGAGCTCCGCCGCCGCCGCCGTCGAGACCCCCTCCCCGAGCCGTTTCCGACCCCGAGACCTACCCCAATCGGTTCGCGGTGGGCCCCTCGCCATTTCCCAACCCTTGGTTCACGCGAGTTCGCCGGCGTTTGGCCGGAATCGCCACCGCCGTCTCCGCCGGGGACGTTTCTTCGTCTTCCTCAAAATTTCAGGGTTCCCTCTGAAAGAAACCAAGGGTCTGTTCGCGAAAGTTTAAAACTTCTAAGGGCCGGAACAAAAAACGTATCTTCAGATATAGGTTTAAAACTGGAAAGTTTGAAATTCGATTAAAAATCATAGACAAATCCGAAAAATGCAAA
This sequence comes from Digitaria exilis, assembly GCA_015342445.1. Lineage (NCBI taxonomy): Eukaryota > Viridiplantae > Streptophyta > Magnoliopsida > Poales > Poaceae > Digitaria > Digitaria exilis. The sequence continues at coordinate 31,366 of JACEFO010001632.1, forward strand.
CTAAATTTTTTTGGAATCCTGAGGATGTCTACTAAATTCAACTTTCAGCATGCGCATGCTTTTGATGCTTGCTTTAGCCTGTAAAAATTAAAGTTTGAAAATGGACTTTTCGGCATAACTCCTAAACTGCTGCTCCTATGAAACTGATTTTTGGATATGTTGTTGCCCTTGTTATCATTGCTTTAGTGTATCAAAAGTGCACTGAGTTCTATTTTCTAGCTCCACATATAAATTGTTCAGTTTGTCCCTGCTGAATCTTGCTCGAATTTTAGTAATTAATTTATTGAACAAAAATTATCCAACTCTGAACTGTAGTGTATACATGTTATGAACTATCTAAAAAAATATCAAACCTCCTGTTAAGCTCTGGTAACATGCTTAAATAAATCAGAGTATGAAAATAAGGTAGCATTTGTTTAGTCCATGTTTGCTATTAAAACTTAGTACCCACTAGGTAGATGAGCTAAACATGACTTCATTTTGCTCCTATAAATAGTTCACCTTATTTTTCTGAGTATTTATTTTTCTAGGATTTAAATTGTTTTTCCTAGCGGCTGAAATTGCTTAAATATGAGTAATATAATTTCTGGTTAATTTAAATCATGTCTGTTGCTGATAAATAAGTAAAATAATCTGAGTGCACGTATAAGTCTCACCATAAATTTCTGGTTTTGAAAACTAAGAAACAAGAGGGAAATGGAATCTTGCCTAATCATGAAAAGAAATAACCAAAAATCCTTTCACATGCTATGAAAGTAAAACAAGTGGGAAAAATTATAAATAAAGAACCAAAAAGAACTGAGTTACTAAAATGAATTAATAAATTTCAGGATTTTATATGTGTACACAATCACCATCGGAAGAAAAAGAAAGTTAAGCATATGAACGACCTTTATTTTGAAAAGTAGAATTTAAAAAATCTTGTCTAGGTGAATATGGCCACTCTTGCACCCTATTTTTTTGTTGGGGGGAAAAGGTTTAAAATTAAATCATCATGTTGTTGCATCACGTGTAGAAGATCAAATTGCTGGCGGGAACTAGAAGTTGGTGCTGGACGTTGACGAGGACGTGCAGGGAGGAGAATTGAACACCATCGGTATAGAGCAAGCACCATCTCACGAGGCAGAGACTAGGGTTGAGCAAGAAGGCAAGCTCCGGAGCATGACCTATGTTTTAAACTTCTCGCAACTTTGATTACTCTATGATTGTGCATTTATATTTTTAGGAGTTGAATGAAAACCTAGATGCATGACTCTTACTACCTATGTTTTATATACTAGTATGATAGGTTCGCTAGTTGCCATGCTTTAAGAACCCATTACAAGTCGAGTGATTTCCTGTCACTAGCGAGACATAGGAGTTGAATGTCTTTCTTTTTGTTGGAATCATAAGGATTGACGGGCGGGATGGTATGTGTAGATCTCCCGTCCGTGTATGATAATTGCTTAAGGTCGTAACGTGTGGTATCTGTGTGTCAAGTTTTTGAATGTACCACGCACATGCCGCTATATGGGACCCGGTAAGCCCGGTATCGGATTGATACAGCTAGGACCGATTGCCTTCTTTCCTTGGAAATTTATTTCCCTTGTGTACACATGTGGTTACACGCGTGAGATCAGCCAGCATGTGTCCGCGGGTACCCAATAACCGTGTATCCTAAGGGAGTTGGACCCGGCGCCGAATTATGGATTGATGGGAAAGGTTGGGTAGTATTTGTGCCTTTTATAGCAAATATTATCCGTGTGTGTTGGGTTTCCCTGGCCAGGTAGTGAAATTCGGTTTGAACTATCTGCTTCTCACGGTTAATGAGACTGCTTGACCACTGTGCTGCATTGAGTAACAAGTGGAACTATGAGAATGATGAAGTTGATGTTTGAGTATAATTGTATTGTCCCACTTGATTGTTTAGAAAGGATGCTCATCTAGAATAATAAAATTACTAGAATTGGATGCTAAAATATGGAAAGTAAGGATCCATTACTAGTGCTTTTGGCAAAACAAACCACTCAGCCAAACAACCTTGCATGTCTAGTGGTTGGTGAAGTAGCTATCACCCGACGGGTAAGACTTGTGGAGTATTAGTATACTCAGCCTTGCTTGTGGCTTAATGTTTTCAGGTAATGCTTTTGTCGAGTCTGGCAATGCTGTTACTTGGCCGAGTGAGCTTCCTCCTGGTTGGTCGGTCGCTTGGGAGCCATCCTCGGGTGAGGATCGTGGGGAGTAGCATTATGGATAGCTTCACCATGATGTTACTTGTATCGTCGTTTAGATCATCGTTCACTTTCCACTACTTTGAACTCTGAAACTTTATTTATGTCTTTCGAACTTGGTTTGTAATAATTTGAATTAAGACTTATTTGAATTTGGACCATGGAATGTTGTAATCTCTGGGACTCGCCTTCGTGCGGGCGTGTTGTTTCGATCGAAAGTACGTGGTGAAATCGAGCTAGACTCGACGGTGCTCCAGCTTAATCCTATTTAAGTGTACGGATTCCTCATGGTGGTCCCTGGTGCACTTAAGTTGGATTAATTTAGGGGTAGTCCGCCACACTACAACATCATCATCTTCCACGCGACAGCATCGGCCCTTCACGCTCTTCTCATGTTCTACCACGACAAGCAGAGCTTCCAGTTATGTGCACTCGGAGCGAGGATACGAACTGCTGACGCCCTTTTGGGACCAAAACACAAACGCACTCGAGCGTGCGATACGCGGAGGTGCTCGATGCAGCTCCTCTACGACGGGCGGCCAGACCCCCTGTGATGGGCGATCAGACTCCCTGTGACAGGCGGTCTGCCTCCCTGTGACAGGCAGTCAGACTCCTTGTAACAGCCCGATGATAAACTGATGAACGCTCGCCCTGGAGGGACTCCATCGGGGAAAGCACAAGTAGGTTGTTCTAGGGTGGGCAGGCCACCTAGAAAGCCTTCAATAACCATGTAGATGAAGGAAGAACAACAAATAGTAGATTGGAAAAGCTGTTTTTGAACGATTGGAAGCCCTCAATCGGTCGTGGCCCATTATATCTATACGGTGGGGAGGTCTTGCCCCACAAGGAATCAAATTCCTAACGAAATCCCATCAAAATACAGCTCTAACTCGGTTTGCCCAGGCACAGCCGGTCTAACCTCCTGTACTCTGATACCCTAAAAATGCCCTTATTAAATTTAGTAAATTAAATTTGCTTTTTATGATTTAGTGCTCATAATTAATGCACGAAAATAAAATTCTCGAAAAATTAAAAGCAAGCATAAGGTATAGAAACATTTATTGTGCATTTCATGCTGGTGCATTTTTTTATTGTTGAATTCAAATTTGAATTTGAATTCAAATGAGTGCTTGAATAAAAGAAAAACCTTTCTTTTTCCCTCTCCCATTTCTTTCTCAAACCAGCCCAGCCGGCCCAATCTATCTCTCCCTTCCTCTTCTTCTTTTTCCTTAGCGCGGCCCAGCTCAGCCCGCCAGCGCAGCCCGCGCCTCTCTCACCCTCCCAGCCGTTGAAGCGCTGACCCCACATGTCATCCCCGTCCCCGCGCCGGGCCGATCCCAGATCGAGCTCGAGCTCGAGTCCAACTCGCGCCCGACACCACGCCGTGCCACCTCTCTGCTTGGCCCGAACGCCAAGGCGCACCCACCCGGCCTATAAAGCTGCCGCCATGGCCCCCCTCAAACCCCTCCGCAACCCTAGCTCCCAAGCATAGTGTCGCCGCCGCTCAAACCCTAAGAGCTCGAGCCGCCGTCGTCGCCAATCCGCCATTCCGCCGCCCCATTGTCGCCAAGAGCCCGCCGCGAAGCTTCGTAGTTTGGTAAGGAACCCGTCGAGCCCCTAGTCTCTCTCCCTCTCGCTCTGTAGCGCCTGCGCAAGCTCGCCGTCGCAACCGAGCCGCCTCCGCTCGTCGCTAGCCGCCACCACGGCCAAATCCTCGACCACAACCCCCAAATCAAGTTCCCCATCTTCTCCTCTCTCCCCCAAGCCAATCACAGTGAGATTTGGAGCACCCTAGCCCCGATATGGCTCAACTCCAGCGAGTCCCCGCCGTCGAGCCGGGTGGCGCCGCCGCAGCCGGTGACCGAACGCCCCCAATCCACCAGGACCGCTAGATCTAACTCCCGCCCAGATTAGATCTGACTCAAGTCAAAACCAGCCGTACCAGTCAGCCAGGCGATTTTGCAAAAGAGCCCCTTTGTTTCTTTATATACAACCCGTGGTCCAGATCTATTCAAAAGTATTTGCGGTTTAGTCCTTTTTCTTTTGTTTTAGCCCCTGAGCTTTTGAAAAATAGAAGCCGCAGTCCTAAGCTGTAGTTTTACTGTTTAGCCCTCGAGATTTTATATGAAATTATGTTTTAGGTCCCTGGTATCTTTCGAAAACACCCCTGGAAGCCTAAAACTTTCACCAGCAAGCCCCTAGAGCCCGTTCTAAGCGTTGTTTCTTCGTTTTAACTCCGATTTGAGTGATTTTTATGCTCATGTGTTCGTAGTAAAATGTACAATAATTCTAAAGCCTTCTTTTCATCTTTTGTTTATGTTTGGTGTATTGTTCTAATTAAATACCTTGTTTGCATGTATGTGTGGATGCTTGTGTGGTGATCGATGTGAGTAGTTGACGAGACGGTCGAGTTCACTGACGATCCCGTTTCCGAGGACCAAGTGCAGCAGCAGTTCGTTGTGGAAGGCAAGTATAACATGGACAATCCTTGTTACCTATACACCATATAATCATACGTTCATATGCATGTGTCTAATATTATTATACATTAAGGTTGTTCCTAGTCTTTACCTTATTCCTTGTTTACCCGGGTTATATGCATTGTGGTTAGTATTTGTTACGTCCCGTGAACAACATTTAGTTAATTGTTAATATTGAATTAATGGTTCACTTTAATGATGGTTAAAATATGCTTTTTAGCAACACGGTTCGGGGAGCTAGAACATGTGCTTCGTGCTTTGTTCTAGTGTCTCTATAAGGTTTGGTTTAGGAAGTTAGAGCATGTGCTTCGTCCTTTGTTCTATTGTATCTCCGTAAGGTCCGGTTCTTAAAGCGGCAACCCAGGAACTTGTTCACCGCCGTTGGAACTACAATGGCTTTGGTCTTGGATAATTAGTTTGTATGTCTCTAGCTCGCTAGTGGTTACCGAAAGGCGTATGTGGGGAGCATGGGTGAGAGTATAGTTTGATCCGATCGGCCCTAGGGTAGCCGCCGACCTCCCACTTCGGCCTCTCGGGCCCAGTTTCGTCTGGCGGTTGCATGGAAGGGATTAAGTCATCTACATGCAGGAAACCGACCTTGCAAGGCTATAAAAGGACACTCACACTCCACTTGAATAACACACACTCAAGGAGCTCTCTCTTTTCATTTCCAATTTGTAGTTTAGGAGTTGTAGTTGGGAGTAAGGTCGAGTCGAGCTTTGCCTCGGGGTTCCGTAGTCTTCGGAAGTTCTGGTAAAAGCTCTTGTATCTTTTCTTTTATTTCTGAATATTATTATGAATACAAAGTTATCTTCTTTACTTATGAGCAAGCTCTACTCTTCATGTTTTCTTTCTCTAAGCTTTGTCTTAAGTTGGAGAGTAGCTTCCTATAGAATTAGAGTTAGAACTTCGGCTAGCTTTGTTGGGTTTATCTTGTGGGTCTTTCTAGCCTATGTCGGCGCTGTCGAAAGCTCCGAGTTGAGGGGACTCTCTCTTGATAAACGTCGAAAGGAAGTCCTAGCGTCAAGCGCAGACGTGATGTCTGACTTGCCTTTTGCTAAGTTAGTGTGTTCCACCCCATGGTCTACAGTGGTAGGCGACAGGTGGTGACAACCCTGCCGTCCTTTGTAGTCTACCACGTTCAGGTGTTTTCATAATAGTACTTGCTGAGCCTGGAGGAACCCCTTCTCATCCCACTTTGAGTTCCTCCCGCTCTAGCCATCGAAACAAGCTCTATCCCTGAGATCTAGGTAAAAGTCTAGTCTAAGGCTGTAGTGTGTCTTTTCTCTAAGTATAGAAGTGTCTTAGGATCCTTTCTTACCTTATCTTCCTAGCTCTTCCCTTTTCTCTCCTGTGTCGCTGGCTTTACCAAGCCTTCTATCCGGTCATACATTGGCCATTATCTACGCTAAATGTTATCTCCCCTAAGTTAATGAGTTGGTAATTCTGGAAAGGTTGTCATTCCATTCTTCAATATTCTTTAACCATAATGCTTCCCTAAGGATATAAATATGATACCCTGGTTCACACCAAGGTGAAATGCTACAACGAGTTATTCTGTGTGCTTGCGGAATACCATTCTTCTGAGCATACAACGATTAACCAGGCGCTCCTGAAGATGAGTTAAGGAGTGCCAACAAGCATTTCTGGCACCGTTGCCGGGGAAGCAATTGGCTAAAGATCTTAGCGGGCTTACCACTGCTGTTTTTGTCTCTATGATGATTACAGGGCAGTGCATGACCGGTTTCAACTTAACTTCAAACATCAATCCTAATCCGGAATGCATTGGGAGAAATGTGAGACGTCGATACATCCCACCACAGATTTCACTCAGTCTGGAGACTGGTTCCACATCAAAATCTTCAGAAGCATCGTATTCGTCAGCACCACCTTCACTAACCATGGCAGCCACGAAGACCCTTCGTGAGTTCTCACCTCCGTCAAGCAATAGCTTCCCGGGACTGAACAATGACCAAACAGGTGATGCTTTTGAGTTGAAGACTGGGCTAGTGAATATGGTTCAAGCAAACCAGTTCTGTGGAAAGGCATCAGAGGATGCCAACGCTCATCTTAGGAATTTCCTGGAAGTGAGTAGCACCATCAACCCCAATGGCTCTACAATGGATTCTATAAGGCTACGCCTGTTCCCGTTCTCTTTGCTTGGCAAAGCGAAGGAATGGTTCTACACCAACCAGGGTTTGTTCAAGAACTCATGAAGGACTTGTTCAGATGCTTTTCTGACCAAGTATTTCCCGGTGGGAAAACCAATGCCCTCCGTGGCAAGATCACCAGCTTCCAGCAGACTGATGGAGAAACTATTACTGAAGCTTGGGAGAGGCTACAGGAGTATATTGCAGCCTGTCCACACCACGACATGGCAGAATGGCTGGTTGTCTAGAATTTCTACCATGGCCTGACTCGCCGTTCACAAGAGCACTTGGACGCAGCTGCGGGAGGAGCTCGTTGGATGTGGCTGGGGCCAAAGCGCTCGTGGAGAAAATTGCCTCTCATCAAAGTTGGTTGGGAGAACGCCAGGCAACTCATTCCAAGGGAGTTCACCAAGTTGACTCCTTTGACATGTTAGCAGCAAAGATGGATCTCCTCATGAAGAAACTGGAGTCTCCTACAATGAAGATGGCCTAGATTGCGGCTGGAAGGATCACATGTGAGACATGTGGGACACCGGACACTCGGGCACTAGCTGCTCGATGACTCAAGAGGATGCCTATTTCATCGGGAGTAACAACTCCAACAATCCGGGATATCGTCCTCAGCAAGGTTGGAATTCCAAGCCCAACCTCCCCTTTGGCCAACAGTAAGGTAACAACAACTTTAACAGTAGTTTTCAGCCTTCGCTTAAAGACCTATGGTATGGACAAAATAATATCAATGATAGCATTAGTAAGAAGTTTCTTGCTAATGATAAGCTTTTTGAGAGCATGGCTAACCAAATGGAAGGCTTTAATACTTCGATAAAAAACCAACTGAGTTTTAATAAAATGATAGAAACTCAAGTAGCTCAGCTGGTCGCGTCTTGTCCTAACTCTAACAAAGAGAAGTTTCCTGGGTAACCAGAGGTTCCCCTTAAGGAAAGTGTTAGTTTGGTGACCACGCGTGGTGTTAAGACCACGCGTGATCCACCTATGCCACAAGATGCAGGATCTCGGCGGAAGACCGATACCGCTAGTGGAACCGAGCCAGAAGCCGAAGAGGAGGAGGTAGAAGATTCTAACTCTGCCCTCATGGAGGAGACCGTGGAGGTTTTTAGAGCCTCCAGCGACTACCATGACACCACCATCCTACCGTTTCCAGAACAGAGGAGGAAGCTAGTGACCGACGAGCAATTCAGCAAGTTCGTCGAGGTAATCAGGAAACTTTACGTCAATATTCCACTTCTTGATGCTATGCAGGTACCCACTTACTCAAAATTACCTCAAAGATATTTTGGGAAATAAGAGGACCTTACCACACACTGAGGTGTTACAGCTGACTGAAGAAGAAGGATCCAGGCTGTCCCACAATTGCATGCTCAATCGGGACTCAGAACTTCAAGAGAGCTCTTTGTGACTTGGAGGCAAGTGTCAGGTGATGCCCAAGGCTGTCTTCGAGAAGCTGAAGCATGTGCAACTAGCCCCTACAGCTATGTTTTTGCAACTGGCAGACCAATCAGTTCTCTACCCAACCGGGATTGCAGAGAATATACCGGTGAAAGTCCGGGGATTTCTCATTCCCGTGGACTTGGTCGTCTTGGACATGGAGGATGATTCCAAGACATCTCTCATACTTGGGACACCGTTCTTGAGTACTGCAAATGCAAGCATCGATGTTGGAGCAGGAGAGATCTAGTCCAATATCAACGGGGAGACAGAAACCTTCACCTTCTCACCCAAGGTGGAGAGCTGTCACCAAGTCAGTATGGTGGATACACCATCATGAGAGCCAGATGTTCCATTACACCCGTCAATTGAAGCAATAGCTCAGGCATTGGAGTTACTCACCTTGTGAAGGCAAAAGAAGCTCCATGACTAGAGGAATGCATGGCGGAGGATTCAACATAAGCAAGTTCTGGAAATGGAATTGAAAGAAGTTGAAACAAAAGCCCCGTCTACTCGAAGGGTTTGGCGGGAGAAAAAGCTCGGAGCATCCCGTTGAAGACGGAAAACTCAAAGCTCGTCCCGCTAAGGATGTTAAACCGAAGCCCTCGCCATAAGGTATGTGGTATGTATCCATTCTTGCATAAGCATATAGGATAATTTCAAATTTATGGCATGTTTAAATTTTGAATTGCACAAGTTTTAATTTTTGAAATTATAGGCATCTTAAAAAAAACCAACAACACTCATGCATTAAGCGGAGGCCTTTCGGCCCCACTTGGCACTTACCTGAGAAAGACCACGCATGTGCACGCAATGACGGAAGGAGTCACAAAACGGCCCCGGTGGGGTGCCATTCGGCCTCAACATGGCCGGCCGGCCTGCCCCCGCCACTACCGTCCCATCTTCACCAACCGGAGCACCTTCACAGCGAGCTATGCGCGAGTGAGGCATGGACGAGCCAGAGCCAAGCCTTGGCCGATCGGCCTAGCCATGGCTGGCCAGCCACCCTTTTCCTCTGCCCTATAAAAGCCGCCGCGTGCAAGCTCTCCAAATGCACCACTTCAAATATCAGTGAGCGTTTCACTGTCTCCCTTCTCCTTTCTTCGCATCTCCAAGTGCCTAATAAGTTTCTCAGAAAATTAATTAGAGTACTTCATCTCTCTTCCATTTTATAAAAAAATTTCGTGAGTGATTTGTTAATTACTCACACCAAAAAGATTTTCTACTCTTTGATAATAAACGTGGCACAGACGAGAACGTTTGTGGTGGTGATCAACCCCACAAAGATAGTTAACGAATAATCCCTGACTACTAACCCCCCGTATTCCTTTGGGTATTGGGCTTTTACTAATCTTCTGTAGGAAATATGTGGGGAGCTACAAGGAATGCTGCCAAGAAGGTCGTTCGGAAGCTAAGTTCCGACTCCCGGTATTCGGGGTCAAGCTCTTCCAAGGATCGGATGTCAGTGGACTCGGTTCACCAGACATCAGACCCCCAAGAAGAGACCTTCACCAAAGTGTCGCGGTCACGACTTCGTATTCGAGTGATGACCATGATAGAACATATCATGGTCCGCACTCCGTATGAACAAGAGGCTCTTGATTTACTTAGGAACCGGAGTTTCGAACACCACAAGACCTTCAACAACCTGCTGCATATCAAGACCGGACTTGGACACGATATGGATCACGCTTTCAGATATGCTGGCTGGGAAAACTTCATCAACATCACGGAGACAGGTTCGAAATTTCTAACTATGGAGTTTTTGATGTATCTGAATATTGAATTTTCACCACGGGAAACTCGAATTCATTTTTGATTTTTCAATGAGGAATTTGTGATGAGCCCAAAAGAAACGAGTATCGCTCTTGGTTTTCAAAAACGCTATCTTTTGGATTCAACTGCTTTGGTGAATGACCACGAGTATGATCGTAATACTTGGTGGGATGCCATTTCTGATGACCCTGTCAGTAGTAAGAATAGCTTCACTTCCATTCATAATCCCACTCTCCAATTTTTGGCAAAATGGCTCGTGATGATATGCATCTTTACAATAATTCGGATTTTGTTTGCCTTTGTGCGTTTGCTAAAAAGATTCGATACTCCTCGGTCATTAGTTTATTGGATTACTGGCATAAGTTGACCCATGGGAGGATGTCCATCGACATAACCTCACTGGTTATGCGCATTGCTGTGCATGTCGGTGTGTTGTCCAATGCCCAGGTTGTTTACCTACCAATGACCAAGGAGTACATAAATAGCATTGGATTGGATCATTTCATGCAAGGGCACTTGATGCTTGAGGAGGCATATGGTTCGCTCTATATGTGTTACCCCGGGTACGATGTGGAGGTCGAGCTTCCAAACTCGAAACTCGCATTGTATTCGGTCAAGAGCCTAACCTTGTAGAAGAGATAAAGGGAACCAGCCCATCACAGTGTCACGGATCCTCCTATGACACAACGACGAGCCCGACAAGCCACCGGAGACGAGGCAGGATCATCGAGAGTACCACAGCTGTCACCATCACAGATGGAGGAAACGGATCTACCACTACACCCAGACCCTGCCACTGCTAAATGAACTTTGAATAGACATACGACTACTACTCGCAGCAAGGGGCAAATCCATACGGCATGCCTGGCTATGGCCAAGGTTTCTACTACCCTACAGGTATGAGTTCTGGTCTGCAGGTTGGACCTTCTACATCAGCACGGTTCGACTTCGAGAACCCGATCACTCGGGAACTCTCGAGGCTCAGCAACCAGATAAGCGAGATCAGTCAAGAGCAGCAGAGACTGCAAGATGAGACAGCACACAACACCGACCTGACCCAAGAGAGTTGGGGGATGGCCAACTCCATGCACTACGACATCTCGAGCGTCTTCCGCCACTTGAACCTCGACCCCAACCAACACTACTGAGCTTCATTCAAGCTTGGGGGAGGTTCAGCATGACCAGGTAAGTCGTCCATCCCGTCTTCATTCCAGTAGTTTGAATGCCATGATTATTTTTCCTTTCTTTCACCTTTATATCTATTTTCTTAATAAAAAAATTAATATAATAATAATACTAGTAATATAGATAACCATTTGAATAAAAACAGCTATGTGTGGAAATCCGTATGATCTTTCTAGAAATAATGAATGGTTGCTCTGTTTATCCCTGCAAATTCCTTGTATAGAACCTGCTACTCCTTTAGTAATTGAATTTGTCGGCATTTGGTGAACATATATGTTTATCTCGTGGGAGCATGAGCTACATTTCATAATCTAAGTTGTTGAGAAGTTTGATATGGTTGAATCTAGAAAGAACTGCATGCTTACTAGGGGACCTCTCGGATATTTATAAAATTCTATTCATGGTATGATGTTCCCTGATGGTTTACATGACCTATCCAGAGCCACAAAGTTTACATTCTAGGCACCATATGCAACTTATGTTATTTTGAGTCCTGTCGAATCTTGAGTCCGCTTGAGAAGGTACTTCTCATTTACCGGTCTTTCTCCTTTGCGTACCCATTGTGTGCTAGCCTCAAAACTAAGTTTGGCAAGTCAATTACCCAATCTGGGAACTGACTTACACCTCTTCATCGAACAAATTCCACCATTCAGCCCAAAATAATACTCCAGAAAAGTCATCACCCGCCAACAAAAGAGTGGAATATATATATATATATATATATATATATATATATAGATATGTATATATAGGACGAGTTTTTCCTACATCCGCGTGTAGCTACACCCATGTGTGTATCTTATAAATTATTAGGTATTTTTTCGTACTTGACGTTTCTAAATAAAGTATATACACATACATGATTTTTAAAAGTATATATATATATCTTTACTTAAAAGAATAGAGAAAATTATGAATTCCACGCGTGAGTACATTCTCTCTCCCTCCCCCGAAAATCATGAATTCCAAAGAACGGAACTTGATGAGTACCAACTTTGACGAACCATCCTTCGGCTCGACAATAAAGGTAACTAAGGTATGCAACTTTCATCTTTCCTACAAGGTCCACATATCATCCTTATACACATCCGAGAGAATTAAGAGTACCATCTGGGAATAACTACCATGACTTTTGAAAACTTTTCCTAAGATGCAACGTGAACAGCTGCAGGGACACTCTGGAGACGACCGTTCAGATTCTCAACCGCGTATGATGAATGAGTGTATGCGAACAAGAACAAAGGTATGAACGCTACCATATGCCAACTTGTTCAATCTACTAATGTTAGAGTAGTAGTTTATACATCGGATATCTGCAGGGTATCAACATTGATGCAACTCCTGATCCACCGAACCTAAGACCTTGGCTTTGCTCGAGGACGAGCAAAAGTTTAAGCTTAGGGGTGTGTCGATGGTCATTATAACACTTAGTGCCCGTCAACATTCCGGTAAATGAGGAAGATTATACCATGTTTCATACATAGTTTGCTAATAATTAATGAGTTCCACTAGTTTTGGATGATTTATGCATGGAGGAGAATACACAAGAAAAATGAGCACCAGAAGGCCCAGTGGCAGGCCGTTCAGCCTCACCATGGCCGGCTGGCCTCCAACTAGCCCCAATCGCCATGTCACTGATCCAGGAAACAAGAAACACAGTGCATGTTGATCTAAACCGTGAATTACAAGTCGGTTTGATCAACGGATATTGAAAGTCATCACTTGGATTGAAGGGACCACCTGCATGTTCTCCCGAACTAAATTCATAGAAAACCATACCCAACCGACTTCTGGACGTGATTAGGAGCCTCCACGCTAAGGTCGGTGACACGTGGCTGCAACCCCAGGCCGATCGGCCCTAGGGTGGTCGGTCGGCCTCTCACTTTGGCCTCTCAGGCCCAATTTTGTCTGGTGGTTGCATGGAAGGGATGACGTCATCTACATGCAGGAAACCGACCTTGCAAGGCTATAAAAGGACACTCACACTCCACTTGAAGAACACACACTCAAGGTGCTCTCTCTTTTCTTTTCCACTTTGTAGTTTAGGAGTTGTAGTTGGGAGTAAGGTCGAGTCGAGCTTTGCCGGTTCTAGAGTCTTTGGAAGTTCTGGTAAAAGCTCTTGTATCTTTTCTTTTATTTCCGAATATTATTATGAATACAAAGTTATCTTCTTTACTTATGAGCAAGCTCTACTCTTCATGTTTTCCTTCTGTAAGCTTTGTGAAATGCTACAACGAGTTATTTTGTGCGCTTGCGGAATATCATTCTTCTAAGCATACAACGATTAACCAGGCGCTCCTAACGATGAGTTAAGGAGTGCCAACACTTGTGTGTTCTCCAAGATCGATCTCAGATCGGGTTATCATCAGATGAGAAATCGGGTGACTGATATTCCCAAGATAGCCTTCACTACTCGGTATGGCTTGTATGATTTCACGGTTATGTCTTTTGGGTTAACCAATGCACCGGCCTACTTTATGTATTTGATGAACAACGTGTTCATGGATTATCTTGACAAGTTACTCGTGGTGTTAATTGATGATATTTTAGTTTTCTCCAAGAATGAGGAAGAGCATGAGGAACATCTGAGGCTAGTAATGCAGAGGCTCAGGGAGCACCAGTTGTATGCTAAGTTGAGCAAGTGTGAGTTCTGGCTGAAGGAGGTTTCATTCTTGGGTCATGTGTTGTCAAATGGAGGTGTGACAGTTGATCCGAAGAACCGAGATGTGCTGAATTTGGTACTGCCGCAAAATGTCAGTGAGGTCAGGAGTTTCCTCGGAATGGCAGGTTATTATCGGTGTTTTATTTGTGACAACCCTGATGTTAACATTTTGAAAGTACCTTTAAAACAGGTTCAAAGGGGGAACAATGGTGTTAGAATTCAAAAATTGACCAAAAATTCAAATTGAAATTCAAAAGCAAAGGTCTTTTGACACCCAACTGAAATCTTAAGAATTTTGTACTAAACTTGAAAATCTCCAAAAATAAAAGTTGTTTGTCATCACAAATAAGGCCTAGTCACTGTTTGGAACGTTTGAAAATTTTGCAGTTTAGCCCCTCAAAAACTCGAAAAACAGTTCTGAACGCCTGTTTGAAATTGGCTTGTTTGAGCTTGAAAAATTTGAAATTTCAGGTTCACACCAAAAAGAAATTTGTGTCCCACATCTCAAACTCCAACTTTTATTTTTACACTTTTCAAAGTTCAGTTCAAATTTTTGGAGAAAACTCGAAAGGGGCAAAGGACCTCCACGGGGCGCCCGACAGACCCCTGGCGTGCTCTGCTCCTGGCCGGAGTCCGGCCGCCACGTGGCCGGCGTGCGGCGGCGTCCACGCCAGGCCGGCCGAGCCACGGCGGCAGCTGGCTCTTGTCCTTGCGTGGTTGTCCGACCTCCCGTACGGTCGCGTCACGCTCTGTAGCGCCGCATTGCCTCGCCGCGCGGTCAGGCCATCATGGCGAGCGGAGCGCCGCCGTTGGCCGTCGCACGCGCGCCGCGCAGAGCCGCTCCGCGGCGGATTCTCTTCCCCGCTAGGTGCCCAATCGAGCCGCGCGCTCTGTTCGAGCTCGGGATCACATCAATGGCGCCTCCCATCACCCATCTCCCCTCGCGCGCGCTCCCGAGGCCGCTCATTACTCTCTAGCCCGCCCAAGCACTCCACCGAGCACCCTCACCAATTCTCTCAGCTCGCACTCAACCATTTCCCTTCTCCCCGCGCTCGAGCACATCGTCTTCAACCTCTAGCCGCGCGGACCGAGCTTGAGTCCCGAGCAAAATTCGTCCTCGTCTCTCCAATATTCCCAAATCCCTCGCGCACAGAGCTAGACCATTTCCCTAGCTTCCTTTTCCCCCACTTCTCGCGAGCTCTACCCAACTCTCCGGCGAGAAATCGGATTTTCCCCCAAATCCTCATTTCCGGCCGCCGGAGCACCCGCACGTCGAGCACCCACTTCGAGCCCTCCCTGAGGTCAACTGGGCATCCCAATAGCTTCACCGAGACCCACTGGTGCTCACGGACCCCTCCAACCCCGGTGACAGCCACCACCCTTGCCAGAATCGAGCCCGCGGCGGCCGCACCGCCACCGCGGTCGCCGGCGACCTCCGAGCCTCCTCCGACCTCCCAACTGTGGCGGACCACTCCGAAATTATTCCAAGTTAAGTACCCCGGGTCCACTAATCGAGTAGTCAGGCACTTAATGGTGTCCAAAGCTCAGCCCTAGGGGAGCTCTGGATTTGAAATGGTGCACAAGTTTCTAAATCTACAGTTTGAATTTTAATTCAAAAATGGTTCACCAACAGTATATACATGCTTAAATGAGATTGGAGTTTACAATTTCACGAGTCCAGGGAGTATTTTTGTGCATTTTTCTGATTTTTGTACGATTTTTAAGGGATTTTACAAGATTCGGAAAAAATAGATCTAGGTTTAAGAATCTTTTTACGCTGGAGACCCTAGAACTTTCAAAACCTTACGAATAGGTCCCTGATTTTTGCGCAGAGGACCCTAGACTAAAAAGGGGAACGCAGACGGGTCCAGGGCTCGTCGGCGTTGCTACGCCGGCGAAACGGCGGCGAGTTGGCTCGGGGAAAGTTGGGGGAAATGGAGGGGAGCTCCCCGCGAGTCGGATAAGGTAGGTCTCGCGGTCGGAGGTGAAGCGGCGCGGCTCGTCGACGTTGAGCGGCGGCGCGGTTGGCTCCGGCGACGTCGCTGGCGGCCTGTGGTGGTCGAGACGACGCGCGGAAGGGCGTGTGAGCTTCACTGGACGATGGTGGAGCTCGTCGTGGGGTTCGTCTGCGACGGGGATGGCCAGGGTATGGGGCTCGACGTGGAGGTGGTGTTCGCGGTGTTAATGGCCGAGCGGTGGGGAAAAGTCTCGATTCGCGGCGAGTGAGGCTCGATTCGAGCTGGGGAGTGCTTGAGCGGCTAGCGGGGTGAGTGAGCGAGCGTCACGCGCGGGGGATTGGAAAAGGATGGAGGGATTCGCAGTCGATTTGAGTTCGCGGCGGGGAAGCTCGAGCTCGGCTCAAGGCGTCCCGAGGTGGAAGACGACGGGAGCGAACGCGGTGAGAGGGAGAAGAGCTGGGCACTGGCTGGGGGAAGGAATGAGGGTGCTCAGTGGAGTGTGTGGGTGAGCCAGAAGGCACTGAGCGGCCTTGGGGGCGTGTGTGCGCGTGCGCTGTCGCTGTCACAGAGTATAGTTTGATCCATCAAGGATGGATTTATCCGTTGTCTATGTCTCGTTAGGCAAAGTCTCGTGATGTAAGCGCCCGATGTATGGCAGCTTCACACGTTGCGAAGATTGCGCTCTCACTTCGGACGCAATTGACCCCCTCATGTTGCGCCCTGAGCGTACGTCAATCTCGATGCCTTGGGTTATGCTACCTATGTTGAACCAAAACAGCTACTGTGCTTGTTAGGGTGTTTTGTGGAAGTCCTCGTAGCCTTCTTTTGGATTTATGTGACCAGCGGGTAAAGGGCGAAACCTCTGCAGAGTGTTAAATCTATCTTGATAGTCCTGCTCACGGACACGAGCAGCCTAGATCCTTTTTTATTAGAATATGATGTTAGAGGATGATGTTGGTATATTCTATAATTACATATATATTATTATTGGGTTTATAATTGGGCTCTACTCATTTGTAGTAACTTGGATAATAATAAAATGAAACAACTAAAAGTGTTAATGCAGTTTAACCGTGTCAAGCCTTTTGTTCCTGCATAACCCGTGTTTTTCTTGTTTAGTAAGATGGTCTACCGTGACATCCCTGAAATAAAAATGGAGAAGGCACTTTAACAGATTAAAAGGGGGGAAAAGTGGTGTTAGAATTTAAATTCAAAAACAAAGGTCTTTTGACACCCAACTGAAATCTCAAGAATTTTGTACTAAACTTGAAAATCTCCAAAAATAAAAGTTGTGTGTCATCATAAATAAGGCCTAGTCACTGTTTGGAACTTTTGAAAATTGTGCAGTTTAGCCCCTCAAAAACTCGAAGAACAGTTCTGAACACCTTTTTGAATTTGGGTTGTTTGAGCTTGAAAACTTTGAAATTTCAGGTTCACCCCAAAAAGAAAGTTGTGTCTCACATCTCAAATTCCAACTTTTATTTTTACACGTTTTCAAGTTCAGTTCAAATTTTTGGAGAAAATTCAAAAGGGGCAAAGGAGCTCCACGAGGCTGCCAGCTCGCCCCCTGGCGCGCTCTGCTCTGGCCGGGGCACGGCCGCCACGTGGCCGGCGAGCAGCGGAGACCGCGCCGGGCCGGCCGAGCCACGGCGGCGTGTGGCGTTTGTCCTCACGCGCTTGTCCAGCCCCTCCCGAGCCATCACGTCACGCTCGACAGGCCGCTTTGCCTCGCGCCGCGCGAGCGCCATCATGGCGAGCTCCGCGCCGCCGTTGGCCGCGCGCTCGCGCGCGTCGCGCAGAGCCGCTCCACGGTGATTCTCTCCCTGCTACGCGCCAAGGCTCGTCTGCAGCGTATCCCACCCCCTCACGCGACGATCCCTGTGGCGGACCACTCCGAAATTATTCCAAGTTAAGTACCCCGGGACCACTAACCGAGTAGTCAGGCACTTAATCCGGAATAAGCTGGAGCGCCGTCGGAATAAACCCGATTAACCACGTTCTTTTCTCGATCGAAACAACAGCACACCCACACGAAGGTGAGTTCCAGAGATTACAACATTCCACAAATTAACTTACACAAATAGGTATCACAAGTTATTACAGACCAAGTTCAAATTTAAATCAGAGTACAAAGTCTTGCAGCGGAAATAAAAGTTTCATTGCAGCGGAAGATAATCTAACGACGATACAATAACACCGTGCTGAAGCCTGCCACGATGCTACTCCTCCCAATCCTCGGCAGAGGACGGAACCCATTCGATGTGCCAGCCAGGTGGAACCTGGGTAGGCCAAGACAAAGCATCGACATCCAAAGGTGTACCTGTAAATCATTGCCACAAGCAAGGCTGAGTATACTAATACTCAGCAAGGCTTACCCGTCGGGTGAAAACTACATCACCGACATCTAGACATGAGAAGCTTTTGGCTGGTGGGTTTGTTTGCCAAAAAGCAACTAAAATAGGTCCTTGCTTTCAAGTTTTAGCATCATATTCTAGTAAATTTAACCATTCTAGATTAGCATCCTTCCTAAGCATACAAGTGGTGCGATACAATTTAATTCATACAACAAGTTCATAAATCTCATAATTCCACTTGTTACTCAATGTAGCAAGGCGGTCAAGCAGTCTCATTAACCGCGAGAAGCGCACAGTTCGAACCGAATTTCTGCTACCTGGCCAGGGGAAACCCAACACACACGGATACTCTGCTTGCTATAAAAGGTACAAGCATTTCCCAACCTTTCCCATCGATCCACAATTCGGAACCGGGTCCATTTCCTTAGGATAAAGGTTTACTGCTTCACTCACAGTCTCACGCATATATCCACAACTGTACGGCAGGGGAAAACAAAGTTTCCAAGGAGAGATGGCTATCGGCCCTAGCTGCTTCAATCTGGTACCGGGCTTACCGATCCCTATACATCGGCATGCATGTGGTACGTTCAAAAACTTGACAGCTCTTTCTACACATTTCGACCTTAAATCAATTATCATACACGGACGGGAGATCTACATCTATCATCCCGCCCGTCAATCCTTATGATTCCAACATAAGTAAAGACAAGCAATTCCTATGTCTCGCGAGTGACAGGAAATCACTCGACTTGTAACGGACCTAAAGCAATGCCCTATCGATCCTTTCATACTAGTATTGCAAGTCATAGGTACTAGGAAATTTGCAGCTACGGTATTCAATCAACTCCTTGAAACGTAAATGCACAAACATAGAGAAGTCATAATGCATAATTGGTAAAGGTTAGGTTATGCTCCGGGGCTTGCCTTCTTGCTCGAACTGGGGGTTAGCCTCCGGGTTGGTCGATCCTGCACCGGCACCTTCCTCCGGGACTTCTTCCTCGTCTGCGGGAATGAGGTGGTAGTTGCCGTCCGGGATGGCGCCTTCTACATGAGATGCATAGTTTAAGGCGGCTGCCTACAGATTCTAAGATTAAGGCCTTGAAGGCCATATTCACCTAGACATACTTAAGCATTACTATTTTCTTCACAAAAACAGGGTGTAGGGGTGTGGGAAAAGTTTTATTTGATTTCGATGGTGATTGTGTACAGATATAAAAGAATTCTATTGATTACTTCACAAATTAGAGTGCTGTTCTGAATTTTGAGAATTTCTTATTTTACTCTAACTAGTTAACCAAAAAGGTTATTCTTTTATATAATTCAATTTCCACCTAGATTCCTTCTCATTTTTGTTTCTCCATTTCTGTTCATCATTTTTAGCTATAAACTTTATGGCAGCTACTGGAGTATAAGAGCTAAGCTCACTCCAAAATTTAGCTAATTTTGAGCTACACACAATTTATTAAAAATATAACAAACAGCTAACTGCAGAAGTGAAATAAATTCATATAAAATTAAAAATTCATCCATTTTAGGAGATTTTCCTACCAAGGCTAGTCATAAGCATGAGGAGGGCTCTGGCTAAGTGGTGGCTCAAAATAACCCTTGGGTAGTCCTCAACAAATTTCTAACCAAAAACACATATTTATTTATTTGCTATCCTAAACAGAGCAAAAATTAAGTTTTTCATTTTTATCATGTGTGCTAACAAGTTTTTAGTCCTCTGGAGCAAAATGGTGATTTTTCACTGCACAGATTATTTTTAATGATTTCTGCACTGCAAAAAGACAGGAAATACATTTTAATTCATAACTGGAGCTACACTGCATATTTTTAGGTCCCCTTTGGACACAAGCTGTCCAAAGTCACTACAAGCAACATATCCAAAGCTCAACCCTGGCGGAGCTCTGGATTTGAAATGGTGCACAACTTTCAATTTTCATAGTTTGAATTTGAATTCAAAAACAGTTCATCAAAAGTATAAACATGTCTAATAGAGATTGTAGTTTAGACTCTCACGAATCCAGGGAGTATTTTTGTGCATTTTTCTGATTTTTGTACGATTTTTAATGGATTTTACAAGATTTGGGAAAATCAAATCTAGATTTAAGAATCTTTTTACGCAGAGAACCCTAGAACTTTCAAAACTTCACGAACGAGTCCCTGGACTTTTGCACAGAGACCCCTAGACAAACGAAGACGATGAAGAAAGGCCATCGGCTCTCGCCGGAGTTGCGCCGGCCAAACGACGGCGAACTAGGCACGGGGAAGTGGGGGAAAAGGATCCTGGGCTCACCACGAGTCGTTTGGGGACGGTTTGGAGGCCGGGGGTGGTCGGAGTTGCGCCGGCGACGAGGTGGTGGCGGCGCGGCCGCCGCGGCTCTTACGCCGGTGAGCTCGGGGTCGTTCGCCGAGGTTCGAGGGGTCCTAGAGCACCAGTGGAGCTCGAGGAAGCTAATGGTGTGCTCGGATAACCTCGGGGACGGCTCGGAGTAGGGGCTCGACGTGCGGGTGCTCCGGTGGCCGGAATTCGCGATTTGGGGGAAATCTCAAATTCTCGCCAGAGAAAGGACAATAGCTAGGGGAAAGTGGGGGGATTTGGAGCTGGAGTAGAGGGCTAGCTTCGTGCGGGACGAACTTGGGAATGGTGGAGTGTGGAGGGTGAATTTCTCGGAGAAGCTTGGCTCGGTTCGCGCGGCGCGAGGAAGAAGAAGACCGAGCGAGCGCGGGGAAATGGAAATGGCCAAGTGAGCGAGTGAGAGGAGGGGTGGGAGTGCGCGGTGGAGTGCTTGGGCACGCGAGAGTGGCACAGTGCGGCCTCGGGAGCGTGCGAGCGCGTGGGTGGCTGTCGCGGTCGCCATTGATGGCGCGGCGAGCTCGAACAGAGCGCTCACGCGCGGTTGGGCGTCAAAGATCATCGCGTGATGAAGTGGAGATCCTCAGCAGAGGCTTTGGCGCGACGCGAATGGACTCTACCGCCTGCAGTGCGCTCGGCGCGGCGCGAGCGCGCGTGCGGCCACGGCGGCGCGCGACCGTATGATGGCGCTCCGCGGCGCGAGGCACCAGTGCGCCGTCGCCCGCGACGTGACGGTACGGAAGGCTTGGACAAACGCGTGAGGACAGGAGCTAGCTGCCGCCACGGCTCGGCCGACCCGACGCGGTCTCCGCCACACGCCGGCCACGTGGCGGCCGGACTCCGGCCGGAGCAGAGCGCGCCAGGGGCGAGCTGGCAGCCCCGTGGAGCTCCTTTGCCCCTTTTGAACTTTCTCCAAAAATTTGAGCTGAACTTCGAAACGTGTAAAATTAAAAGTTGGAGTTTGAGGTGTGGGACACAACTTCCGAGCTTGGACCGGGCACTTAGACCAGGCGCTACGGTGCTTCGAGCTTGAACCGCAAGCTCGAGCTTGCCGAGCCTCGAACGGTCGGAAACGCCACTCGAGGGTGAGTGCCCCCTCGAGCTTGGCTGCGAAGCCTCGAGCGTGACGGAACGTCGCTCGAGGGTAAGTGCCCCCTCGAGCTTGGCTGCGGAGCCTCGAGCGTGCTAACGTGCGGCCTCGAATCGTGACGGACTGCGGGGCCTCGAGGGTCCTATCGTGCGGCCTCGAATCGTGACTGAAACTACTAGCTAGGCTCGATCGTCACGGACAATACTGGCTAGGCTCGATCGTCACGGACATACTTGCTAGGCTCGATCGTCACGGACATACTGGTTCGAGGGTCATCAAGCGGAACGAACGCCGTGGCGAGATTTGTTATGAAGGGCTGTATCTGTGATGACAGCAACTCTTATTGTCGGAGATTTTTAAGTTCAGTACCAAAATCTTGAGATTTCTGTTGGGTGTCACCAGACCTTTGTTTTTGAATTTCAGTCTGAATTTTTGGTCAATTTCTGAATTCTAACCCCATTGTTTTGCCTTATCTTCCTTTTTATTAATTATTTTATTTAACCTCTCCCTCCTTTCTTAGACCCTTCAATAGTGTCACTAAACATCAGAGGTATGCTGCTCAAAGAGAGTTTTCAATTTAAAGTCCTACCTCCTTTTATTTTGAGAGTAAAAATCTTATTTTAACTTAAAGTTAAAACATGGACACATACATGGAGGTTAAAAGCTTATTTATTTTATATGCTCAACTTTTAATTATGTCGTTAACAACTTGACATATATTAAATATTAATTAATTTACATCCTTTGTATTTTATGAAAGCTCATATTGTGAACAAAATCTCATTTTATTATTAAAACCTCAAGATTGCCACATGTAGGCCATGATTAGATCTACAAGCTTTATTAGTCCAAGTGTTTAACCCTAACATTAAATCATTAACAATTATTTTACTAAAGAACATCAGGAGCACTCTAAATATTATTCTATTTATAGCCCAAGGTGAGCTCATTTAAAAAGGGTGTGTGACCGTGTGTTTTTCATCCCATGTTTAAGTTGGTCTTTCAAACTTGATTTCCTATGTTTGGTAGATTAAGCATCTGAGTTATACATAACTCACCAAGGTTGCAAATGACATTTTTAGATACACAACTTTCATTTGAGAAAGTGGTTTGGTTTTATAATTAGAAAATACTTTCCCAAACCTTTCATATTGATCAGACGTTTGTGATGTGCACAACTCTTATTTAAAATTTTAAATTAGAACCTTGCCTTCTGAAGGTCATTAATATCGTTAGTTGGAATTATTTCATGTGTTGACTTCACATGAGCCATTAGTCCTTTAAGACCTTTAGGGGCATAGAAGCATTACTTAATTTGCCGTTCAATCCTGATTTCTTTTTAGGAAATTTTTATGCGTCGTCTCGAGAGTATGTATTTAGAGTTTTGTCGTGCAACTTGTAAGAGAAGATGTTTAGATTTGTACTAGAAAAGTTTTTGTTGGGTTCAATTCAAGAACCAAAGCACGAGTACAAACTTAACAATCCTCATGTATAATTCTCATTCCTACTAGTGATTTAGTTTCAGGGTTTATAGTTCCTTAGTTTGTTTAATCACTCTTACTTATACGCTTTAAACACCAGGGGTGTTACAGCCTACCCTCCTTAAAAAGAATCTCTTCCCGAGATTCGCATAGGGAGGAAAGGTGGACATTTTATTAGAAGAAAGAGGTGTTGGTTAAAGAAACGCAGATACTACGCACCCAAGTTCTTACAGGTTCACAGCTTGGAGATGATAATTGATACCGGATCTCCGATACAACATCAACGTTGTTCATGTGGGAGCGGTGATGAATGTAGACATGGAAAGCTAAGAGCATCAAGATTTGGCACACAAGGCAAAAGTAATACACCACTATTGTCCAGTGAACTTTAGGGCCAATCGGGGAAAAGAATGGGCAAGCCATGGATGGTGTCAAAAAGTCGAAATCTTCCTTGCTCGTCGACTTAATTCTTGTGGAATCCTCAGGTGACTTCTGCTCGAACTCCTTCTTCGGTGAGGTTGGTGCCGTAGACCTTGGTTAAACGACAAGGTGGTTGCCGGGAGGGGCACTTCCTCGTGGCTTTACAAAAAGGTGGAGGCAGAGCTTGCTTGTCAAAGAACGGAGGACACGGTGGAGAATGGACAGCTTGGGTACCGTGGGGGTCGCCGAAGAGAGGCGAGAGCGGTGGAGTGGTGTGACTCGAGTGGAGCACCTTGGAGTGATGGCAGCCATTGGAGAGGCTGCATTTATCGACGGCCGGAGCGGAGCAGCGATAGTGGTGTGTCGACAGCAGGAGGTAGGGGCCGGCAATGAGATTCCCTGGGTGACGGGACGGTGGTACGATGGCGACTGGGGGAGTGTTGGCCAGCAGCGGTAGGGAAACGACGAAGGTGATAGTGGACTGGTGAACGGGGCAGAGTACACGGCGCACGGACACAGAGGGGGGGGGTCAAACTGGCCCTTGAGACTCTACGGTGATGGGGGAGGAACAGAAGGCAAAGGTGATCTTTGAGACTATAGATAGTCACGGGCAAGATGCTTAACCAATCATAGGTCTTAAATAACAACGATTTACCTACTTTTATATCAACAGGAACAAGGAATGAACTCTTTAGCATTCTCCTAAGAGAAAAGGGATGGTTAATGATCAACGAGGTTATGCGATGACAAGAGTGCCCAAAAGATTTTTAAAACTAGCCCACATCATACCATGATCATGACATGACATTACACGGGGTTGCTGCCCAAATTCTAAGACGAGCTAAAAGGAACAACACGGATGGGGCAATAAAAGATCTACTTATGGCAATGAGGGAATACACCTAGAAAAGGTGGCGTGACATGGAAATTTTTGGGAAATTCGTGCTCAAATTTTATCTTAATTGCCAAATTGCCAAACTTATGCGCTTTACCATGGTATACATGGCACGTTCATGATGAGGTGCACATGATATGATGCACATGCACATGAGCGTATGGTGCATATGCTTATGAGAGTATGATGTACATGCCGTGATGCAAGTTAGTAGACCTTACATCACATAATTAAAATTCATCATTGCGGAACAATTAGTGAGAGTAAGGAAGTATCTATTTGGGTTGTCAATAAAGGTCTTTGTGGGTCATATTCCCACATACCGAGATACCAATGTGCTCCAAGTGACTCAAGCGTGTGGCTGCAGCACACACACGAGATCCTAGGTTCCATCACGGCACCATAGGTTAGGGAATACAATACCACAATAAATTCAGAGGGAACAACCCAATTGACACCAGGAGGGAGAAGCATTCATGAGTTAGATGCACATGTGGTTAGGTACCAAAAGATTATCATGATGCAAATGACATGTTAATGGATATGTAATGCCCATGCACATGAATTGCTTATAAAGGAATAAAATGCATATTGTATCTATAACTGATTATGCATAGAAAAAGTGACATTGACCCAATTTTGCATATGCATTTCAATTATTTATATTATCTTGAGCAAGAATCAACAGCATAGGGTCCAAGGATTAAGGAATCAAGTTACTTCGGTACAAGGTATCAATGTTAAACAAAGTTAAGTAAATCAAATCGGTATGAGAAAGTTGGTGAAGACACCTGAATCAAGGTATGAGTTTAGACTGTATAGAATCAGACAACAACGGAGGCACGACTCATGCTTGACATCCAAACCTTCACAATTGGTCCATGTCAAAGCACACCAAACAATTTTCCTATTTCACAAAAAGGAAACAAGAGGGATAAAAGGCACTGGGCCAAGAGAGTGGAGTGAAGTTGTTTACATACCATTGATTTACTACAATTGTCGAAGGGGTAGAAAGTGAGTGGAAGACATGAGAGCTGGAAATGAGTGGAAGAAAATTTGTAGTAAACAGATCTAACATCCAGAGTTATTCATCTTTGGTCAGGTAGTAGGAATTTGGTAAGCTACACATTGCTTTGTATCTCAGACGCGGATCTAGTGGTTAAGTTGGTCAAAACTTTCAATCTAGGCTTCTCGGTTTAGATGGATTTTCAGCACACCGAACCATATGATTTTCCCTATAACTCTAGTTCCCTTTTTATTTTGGGGCTGAAACTTTGTGGGTGTTTCCATTATAAATTTCAATTTAACTTTGGTAACCATCTTACATCCTAGAAAGACCATCTTCAGGTGGTAAAAGTTTTGACAAAAATCATGTTGCGGATATGCACTAGATAATAGAAATCCAATATCTCTGGCTGCAACCTTAAAGCTTCATAACTCCAACTTGAGTAGACCAAAAATTCTCAAAATTCCCCAAAGTGTTTTTTTTTTTGACATGTTCGTGTACAAGTTTACTGTTTATCATTTCGTCAAATTTGAGGTTAACATGGTGCAAAAATTCAAATTCTTAACGACTGTCCCCAGAATATTTAGTAAGACAGGAGGTCGGTATTTGGTCCATATGTCGAGTTCTACTGGTCCAAAAGTCTTGCCTTTCTTAACTTAAATGCAGCTTACTTATGTGTTAAAAATTAGAGATGCCACAACAGAGCTAGCTACAAGTGAGGCGGCAGCAATATAGACATCAAAACTAAGTGAGAACTGACATATATTTAAAGAAAATAATCAGATTATGGACAGAGTAGGTCTCAAAATCTATAAGCCCAATCATTACCCAACTTGACCAGAATACAGTTTAGATAATTTCCAATAAGTTTTTAGTTTAACACAAAAACAGAACAAGTGATCTAGGTGGCGCAAAACCCCAATCTTTTAATTAACTCTCTGCTGAAATTCCAGCAGACAGGAAGTTAGTATTGTGAGCATAACTTTTAATTGGTTGAACCAAATTTGTGGAAATTTTGACAGAATTAACTAGACAAAATTTGTGACAACTTTCATTTTTAAGCCTCTAGCAGAAACTGCTGTTAAGAGGGTGTAAAAATCCATTTTCTAACTTGTTGTTCCCAGAAAATTCCAGCAGACAGGGGGTTACCATTTTAAACATAACTCTAGGTCTACTGAACCATTTTCGTTGAAATTTCTACAGCATAAACTTCATAACTTTTATGACAACTTTCATGTTGAACACTTTTTCGTTTGGCAACGTTTTCAGTTTCGAATTAAAGGTGCATACAGATTGTTCTCAGCAGGATTTTTGGGTTGTGATTTCAATTTCTTTGACGGCGGTTCAATTTGGTCATGTGTTAAAAGTCGATATTAATTCAGCGAGATGCAATGCATGAGCGGCCTATTCGTTCTCACCAACACACATGCCAATAAACTTTTGGCTTACGAAGTTAGTGCCGGTGGCTAGGCAATATCCGTCTCTCCCTATATTAACTAGCCGAACTTTTCTAACCGTTGAGTCATACGGAATCGCGGTTAGTGTACCTGCAGAAAATTCCATTCCAGAGCATGTATAATCAACCTTTCGTGCCAGCACTCACGAAAGCGTCTCCATTCATTACCACCCACTATAGAGGTGGCACCCGAACGTTTAACATTGAACGGGCAATGTTCATATGTCACCAAAGCAACATATTGACAGTTTCATACGCTATTGAAATAGCGTATTGACTTTGTGCCGCCATCATATTTGCATATGATGCCGTGGTACGCTACAGCAATCGCCGTACCTTGCGCCCACCATCCTATTCTATTTTCATACGCCATCACAGCATATTGACTATGTGCCGCCACTATATCTTCATATAGTGCCGTGGTACGTTACAGCAATCGCCGTACCTTGCGCCCACCATCCTATTCTATTTTCATACGCCATCACAGTGTATTGACTATGTGCCGCCACTATATTTTCATATAGTGCCGTGGTACGTTACAGCAATCGCCGTACCTTGCGCCCACCATTGCGTAAAGTAAATGACAGAATGAAATGTGCTGGAAGTCAGTATAATATACTATTTGCCACCTAACATATCGTGATCCCTTAACCCACATAGGCTTCACGCTCTAGGTAACATCCTTAGCGGTCCTATAATAACCTTCCTTCGCGAGGCGCGGCGGAAGTACGAGTTAACAAATTTTATTTAAAAATTGTTTATTAAAGGTCTGTTGCTCTCTCCGGTGCTCTGTTTCGGCTCTGATGCCAGCTGTGGCGGACCACTCCGAAATTATTCCAAGTTAAGTACCCCAGGACCACTAACCGAGTAGTCAGGCACTTAATCCGGAATAAGCTGGAGCGCCGTCGGAATAAACCCGATTAACCACGTTCTTTTCTCGATCGAAACAACAGCACGCCCACACGAAGGTGAGTTCCAGAGATTACAACATTCCACAAATTAACTTACACAAATAGGTATCACAAGTTATTACAGACCAAGTTCAAATTTAAATCAGAGTACAAAGTCTTGCAGCGGAAATAAAAGTTTCATTGCAGCAGAAGATAATCTAACGACGATACAATAACACCGTGCTGAAGCCTGCCACGATGCTACTCCTCCCGATCCTCGGCAGAGGACGGAACCCATTCGATGTGCCAGCCAGGTGGAACCTGGGTAGGCCAAGACAAAGCATCGACATCCAAAGGTGTACCTGTAAATCATTGCCACAAGCAAGGCTGAGTATACTAATACTCAGCAAGGCTTACCCGTCGGGTGAAAACTACATCACCGACATCTAGACATGAGAGGCTTTTGGCTGGTGGGTTTGTTTGCCAAAAAGCAACTAAAATAGGTCCTTGCTTTCAAGTTTTAGCATCATATTCTAGTAAATTTAACCATTCTAGATTAGCATCCTTCCTAAGCATACAAGTGGTGCAATACAATTTAATTCATACAACAAGTTCATAAATCTCATAATTCCACTTGTTACTCAATGTAGCAAGGCGGTCAAGCAGTCTCATTAACCGCGAGAAGCGGACAGTTCGAACCGAATTTCTGCTACCTGGCCAGGGGAAACCCAACACAAACGGATACTCTGCTTGCTATAAAAGGTACAAGCATTTCCCAACCTTTCCCATCGATCCACAATTCGGAACCGGGTCCATTTCCTTAGGATAAAGGTTTACTGCTTCACTCACAGTCTCACGCATATATCCACAAGTGTACGGCAGGGGAAAACAAAGTTTCCAAGGAGAGATGGCTATCGGCCCTAGCTGCTTCAATCTGGTACCGGGCTTACCGATCCCCATACATCGGCATGCATGTGGTACGTTCAAAAACTTGACAGCTCTTTCTACACATTTCGACCTTAAATCAATTATCATACACGGACGGGAGATCTACATCTATCATCCCGCCCGTCAATCCTTATGATTCCAATATAAGTAAAGACAAGCAATTCCTATGTCTCGCGAGTGACAGGAAATCACTCGACTTGTAACGGACCTAAAGCAATGCCCTATCGATCCTTTCATACTAGTATTGCAAGTCATAGGTACTAGGAAATTTGCAGCTACGGTATTCAATCAACTCCTTGAAACGTAAATGCACAAACATAGAGAAGTCATAATGCATAATTGGTAAAGGTTAGGTTATGCTCCGGGGCTTGCCTTCTTGCTCGAACTGGGGTTTAGCCTCCGGGTTGGTCGATCCTGCACTGGCACCTTCCTCCGGGACTTCTTCCTCGTCTGCGGGAATGAGGTGGTAGTTGCCGTCCGGGATGGCGCCTTCTACATGAGATGCATAGTTTAAGGCGGCTGCTACAGATTCTAAGATTAAGGCCTTGAAGGCCATATTCACCTAGACATACTTAAGCATTACTATTTTCTTCACAAAAACAGGGTGTAGGGGTGTGGGAAAAGTTTTATTTGATTTCGATGGTGATTGTGTACAGATATAAAAGAATTCTATTGATTACTTCACAAATTAGAGTGCTGTTCTGAATTTTGAGAATTTCTTATTTTACTCTAACTAGTTAACCAAAAAGGTTATTCTTTTATATAATTCAATTTCCACCTAGATTCCTTCTCATTTTTGTTTCTCCATTTCTGTTCATCATTTTTAGCTATAAACTTTATGGCAGCTACTGGAGTATAAGAGCTAAGCTCACTCCAAAATTTAGCTAATTTTGAGCTACACACCAATTTAATTAAAAATATAACAAACAGCTAACTGCAGAAGTGAATAAATTCATATAAAATTAAAAATTCATTCATTTTAGGAGATTTTCCTACCAAGGCTAGTCATAAGCATGAGGAGGGCTCTGGCCAAGTGGTGGCTCAAAATAACCCTTGGGTAATCCCACAAATTCTAACCAAAACACATATTTATTTATTTGCTATCCTAACAGAGCAAAAATTAAGTTTTTCATTTTTATCATGTGTGCTAACAAGTTTTTAGTCCTCTGGAGCAAAATGGTGATTTTTCACTGCACAGATTTATTTTTAATGATTTCTGCACTGCAAAAAGACAGGAAATACATTTTAATTCATAACTGGAGCTACACTGCATATTTTTAGGTCCCCTTTGGACACAAGCTGTCCAAAGTCACTACAAGCAACATATCCAAAGCTCAACCCTGGCGGAGCTCTGGATTTGAAATGGTGCCACAACTTTCAATTTTCATAGTTTGAATTTTAATTTAAAAACAGTTCATCAAAAGTATAAACATGTCTAATAGAGATTGTAGTTTAGGCTCTCACGAATCCAGGGAGTATTTTTGTGCATTTTTCTGATTTTTGTACGGTTTTTAATGGATTTTACAAGATTCGGGAAAATCAAATCTAGATTTAAGAATCTTTTACGCAGAAAACCCTAGAGCTTTCAAACTTCGCGAACGAGTCCCTGGACTTTTGCACAGAGACCCCTAGACAAACGAAGACGATGAAGAAAGGCCCTCGGCTCTCGCCGGAGTTGCGCCGGCCAAACGACGGCGAACTAGGCACGGGGAAGTGGGGGAAAAGGATCCTGGGCTCACCACGAGTCGTTTGGGGACGGTTTGGAGGCCGGAGGTGGTCGGAGTTGCGCCGGCGACGAGGTGGTGGCGGCGCGGCCGCCGCGGCTTCTACGCCGGTGAGCTCGGGGTCGTTCGCCGAGGTTCGAGGGGTCTAGAGCACCAGTGGAGCTCGAGGAAGCTAATGGTGTGCTCGGATAACCTTGGGGACGGCTCGGAGTAGGGGCTCGACGTGCGGGTGCTCCGGTGGCCGGAATTCGCGATTTGGGGGAAATCTCAAATTCTCCGCCGGAGAAAGGACAATAGCTAGGGGAAAGTGGGGGGATTTGGAGCTGGAGTAGAGGGCTAGCTTCGTGCGGGACGAACTTGGGAATGGTGGAGTGTGGAGGGTGAATTTCTCGGAGAAGCTTGGCTCGGTTCGCGCGGCGCGAGGAAGAAGAAGACCGAGCGAGCGCGGGGAAATGGAAATGGCCAAGTGAGCGAGTGAGAGGAGGGTGGGAGTGGCGCGGTGGAGTGCTTGGGCACGCGAGAGTGGCACAGTGCGGCCTCGGGAGCGTGCGAGCGCGTGGGTGGCTGTCGCGGTCACCATTGATGGCGCGGCGAGCTCGAACAGAGCGCTCACGCGCGGTTGGGCGTCAAAGATCATCGCGTGATGAAGTGGAGATCCTCAGCAGAGGCTTTGGCGCGACGCGAACGGACTCTACCGCCTGCAGTGCGCTCGGCGCGGCGCGAGCGCGCGTGCGGCCACGGCGGCGCGCGACCGTATGATGGCCTCCGCGGCGCGAGGCAGCAGTGCGCCGTCGCCCGCGACGTGACGGTACGGAAGGCTTGGACAAAACCGCGTGAGGACAGGAGCTAGCTGCCGCCACGGCTCGGCCGACCCGACGCGGTCTCCGCCACACGCCGGCCACGTGGCCGCCCGGACTCCGGCCGGAGCAGAGCGCGCCAGGGGCGAGCTGGCAGCCCCGTGGAGCTCCTTTGCCCCTTTTGAACTTTCTCCAAAAATTTGAGCTGAACTTCGAAACGTGTAAAATTAAAAGTTTGGAGTTTGAGGTGTGGGACACAACTTCCGAGCTTGGACCGGGCACTTCGACCAGGCGCTACGGCGCTTCGAGCTTGAAACCGCAGCTCGAGCTTGCGAGCCTCGAACGGTCAGAAACGCCACCTTCGAGGGTGAGTTGCCCCTCGAGCTTGGCTGCGAAGCCTCGAGCGTGACGGAACGTCGCTCGAGGGTAAGTGCCCCTCGAGCTTGGCTGCGGAGCCTCGAGCGTGCTAACGTGCGGCCTCCGAATCGTGACGGACTGCGGGGCCTCGAGGGTCCTATCGTGCGGCCTCGAATCGGT
>JACEFO010001633.1:0-27825 GCA_015342445.1 Digitaria exilis
CCAAGACAAGCATCGACATCCAAAGGTGTACCTGTAAATCATTTGCCACAAGCAAGGCTGAGTATACTAATACTCAGCAAGGCTTACCCGTCGGGTGAAAACTACATCCACCGACATCTAGACATGGAGAAGCTTTGGCTTGGGTTGTTTGCCAAAAAGCACTAAATAGTCCTTGCTTCAAGTTTTAGCATCATTATTCTAGTAAATTTACCATTCTAGATTAGCACTCCTTCCTAAGCATACAAGTGGTGCGATACCAATTTAATTCATACAACAAGTTCATAAATCTTCATAATTCCACTTGTTACTCAATGTAGCAAGGCGGTCAAGCAGTCTCATTAACCGCGAGAAGCGCACAGTTCGAACCGAATTTCTGCTACCTGGCCAGGGAAACCCAACACACACGGTACTCTGCTGCTATAAAGGTACAAGCATTTCCCAACCTTTTCCCATCGATCCACAATTCGGAACCGGGTCCATTCCTTAGGATAAAGGTTTACTGCTTCACTCACAGTCTCACGCATATATCCACAACTGTACGGCAGGGGAAAACAAAGTTTCCAAGGAGAGATGGCTATCGGCCCTAGCTGCTTCAATCTGGTACCGGGCTTACCGATCCCCTATACATCGGCATGCATGTGGTACGTTCAAAAAACTTGACAGCTCTTTCTACACATTTCGACCTTAAATCAATTATCATTACACGGACGGGAGATCTACATCTATCATCCCGCCCGTCAATCCTTATGATTCCAACATAAGTAAAGACAAGCAATTCCTATGTCTCGCGAGTGACAGGAAATCACTCGACTTGTAACGGACCTAAAGCAATGCCCTATCGATCCTTTCATACTAGTATTGCAAGTCATAGGTACTAGGAAATTTGCAGCTACGGTATTCAATCAACTCCTTGAAACGTAAATGCACAAACATAGAGAAGTCATAATGCATAATTGGTAAAGGTTAGGTTATGCTCCGGGGCTTGCCTTCTTGCTCGAACTGGGGGTTAGCCTCCGGGTTGGTCGATCCTGCACCGGCACCTTCCTCCGGACTTCTTCCTCGTCTGCGGGAATGAGGTGGTAGTTGCCGTCCGGGATGGCGCCTTCTACATGAGATGCATAGTTTAAGGCGGCTGCCTACAGATTCTAAGATTAAGGCCTTGAAGGCCATATTCACCTAGACATACTTAAGCATTACTATTTTCTTCACAAAACAGGGTGTAGGGGTGTGGGAAAAGTTTTATTTGATTTCGATGGTGATTGTGTACAGATATAAAAGAATTCTATTGATTACTTCACAAATTAGAGTGCTGTTCTGAATTTTGAGAATTTCTTATTTTACTCTAACTAGTTAACCAAAAAGGTTATTCTTTTATATAATTCAATTTCCACCTAGATTCCTTCTCATTTTTGTTTCTCCATTTCTGTTCATCATTTTTAGCTATAAACTTATGGCAGCTACTGGAGTATAAGAGCTAAGCTCACTCCAAAATTTAGCTAATTTTGAGCTACACACAATTTATTAAAAAATATAACAAACAGCTAACTGCAGAAGTGAAATAAATTCATATAAAATAAAAAATTCATCCCATTTTAGGAGATTTTCCTACCAAGGCTAGTCATAAGCATGAGGAGGGCTCTGGCTAAGTGGTGGCTCAAAATAACCCTTGGTAGTCCTCAACAAATTTCTAACCAAAAACACATATTTATTTATTTGCTATCCTAAACAGAGCAAAAATTAAGTTTTTCATTTTTATCATGTGTGCTAACAAGTTTTTAGTCCTCTGGAGCAAAAATGGTGATTTTTCACTGCACAGATTATTTTTAATGATTTCTGCACTGCCAAAAAGACAGGAAATACATTTTAATTCATAACTGGAGCTACACTGCATATTTTTAGGTCCCCTTTTGGACACAAGCTGTCCAAAGTCACTACAAGCAACATATCCAAAGCTCAACCCTGGCGGAGCTCTGGATTTGAAATGGTGCACAACTTCAATTTCATAGTTGAATTTGAATTCAAAAACAGTTCATCAAAAGTATAAACATGTCTAATAGAGATTGTAGTTTAGACTCTCACGAATCCAGGGAGTATTTTTGTGCATTTTTCTGATTTTTGTACGATTTTAATGGATTTTACAAGATTTGGGAAAATCAAATCTAGATTTAAGAATCTTTTTACGCAGAGAACCCTAGAACTTTCAAAACTTCACGAACGAGTCCCTGGACTTTTGCACAGAGACCCCTAGGACAAACGAAGACGATGAAGAAAGGCCATCGGCTCTCGCCGGAGTTGCGCCGGCCAAACGACGGCGAACTAGGCACGGGGAAGTGGGGGGAAAAGGATCCTGGGCTCACCACGAGTCGTTTGGGGACGGTTTGGAGGCCGGGGGTGGTCGGAGTTGCGCCGGCGACGAGGTGGTGGCGGCGCGGCCGCCGCGGCTCTTACGCCGGTGAGCTCGGGGGTCGTTCGCCGAGGTTCGAGGGTCCTAGAGCACCAGTGGGAGCTCGAGGAAGCTAATGGTGTGCTCGGATAACCTCGGGGACGGCTTCGGAGTAGGGGCTCGACGTGCGGGCTGCTCCGGTGGCCGGAATTCGCGATTGGGGGAAATCTCAAATTCTCGCCAGAGAAAGGACAATAGCTAGGGGAAAGTGGGGGGTATTTGGAGCTGGAGTAGAGGGCTAGCTTCGTGCGGGACGAACTTGGGAATGGTGGAGTGTGGAGGGTGAATTTCTCGGAGAAGCTTGGCTCGGTTCGCGCGGCGCGAGGAAGAAGAAGACCGAGCGAGCGCGGGAAATGGAAATGGCCAAGTGAGCGAGTGAGAGGAGGGGTGGGAGTGCGCGGTGGAGTGCTTGGGCACGCGAGAGTGGCACAGTGCGGCCTCGGGAGCGTGCGAGCGCGTGGGTGGCTGTCGCGGTCGCCATTGATGGCGCGGCGAGCTCGAACAGAGCGCTCACGCGCGGTTGGGCGTCAAAGATCATCGCGTGATGAAGTGGAGATCCTCAGCAGAGGCTTTGGGCGCGACGCGAATGGACTCTACCGCCTGCAGTGCGCTCGGCGCGGCGCGAGCGCGCGTGCGGCCACGGCGGCGCGCGACCGTATGATGGCGCTCCGCGGCGCGAGGCACCAGTGCGCCGTCGCCCGCGACGTGACGGTACGGAAGGCTTGGACAAACGCGTGAGACAGGAGCTAGCTGCCGCCACGGCTCGGCCGACCCGACGCGGTCTCCGCCACACGCCGGCCACGTGGCGGCCGGACTCCGGCCGGAGCAGAGCGCAGCCAGGGGCGAGCTGGCAGCCCCGTGGAGCTCCTTTGCCCCTTTTGAACTTTCTCCAAAAATTTGAGCTGAACTTCGAAACGTGTAAAATTAAAAGTTGGAGTTTGAGGTGTGGGACACAACTTCCGAGCTTGGACCGGGCACTTAGACCAGGCGCTACGGTGCTTCGAGCTTGAACCGCAAGCTCGAGCTTGCCGAGCCTCGAACGGTCGGAAACGCCACTCGAGGGTGAGTGCCCCCTCGAGCTTGGCTGCGAAGCCTCGAGCGTGACGGAACGTCGCTCGAGGGTAAGTGCCCCCTCGAGCTTGGCTGCGGAGCCTCGAGCGTGCTAACGTGCGGCCTCGAATCGTGACGGACTGCGGGGCCTCGAGGGTCCTATCGTGCGGCCTCGAATCGTGACTGAAACTACTAGCTAGGCTCGATCGTCACGGACAATACTGGCTAGGCTCGATCGTCACGGACATACTTGCTAGGCTCGATCGTCACGGACATACTGGTTCGAGGGTCATCAAGCGGAACGAACGCCGTGGCGAGATTTGTTATGAAGGGCTGTATCTGTGATGACAGCAACTCTTATTGTCGGAGATTTTAAGTTCAGTACCAAAATCTTGAGATTTCTGTTGGGTGTCACCAGACCTTTGTTTTTGAATTTCAGTCTGAATTTTTGGTCAATTTCTGAATTCTAACCCCATTGTTTTGCCTTATCTTCCTTTTTATTAATTATTTTATTTAACCTCTCCCTCCTTTCTTAGACCCTTCAATTAGTGTCACTAAACATCAGAGGTATGCTGCTCAAAGAGAGTTTTCAATTTAAAGTCCTACCTCCTTTATTTTGAGAGTAAAAATCTTATTTAACTTAAAGTTAAAACATGGACACATACATGAGGGTTAAAAGCTTATTTATTTTATATGCTCAACTTTTAATTATGTCGTTAACAACTTGACATATATTAAATATTAATTAATTTACATCCTTTGTATTTTATGAAAGCTCATATTGTGAACAAAATCTCATTTTATTATTAAAACCTCAAGATTGCCACATGTAGGCCATGATTAGATCTACAAGCTTTATTAGTCCAAGTGTTTAACCCTAACATTAAATCATTAACAATTATTTTACTAAAGAACATCAGGAGCACTCTAAATATTATTCTATTTATAGCCAAGG
Source organism: Digitaria exilis (assembly GCA_015342445.1). NCBI lineage: Eukaryota > Viridiplantae > Streptophyta > Magnoliopsida > Poales > Poaceae > Digitaria > Digitaria exilis. The sequence continues at coordinate 4,449 of JACEFO010001633.1, forward strand.
TGAGCTCATTTAAAAAGGGTGTGTGACCGTGTGTTTTTCATCCCATGTTTAAGTTGGTCTTTCAAACTTGATTTCCTATGTTTGGTAGATTAAGCATCTGAGTTATACATAACTCACCCAAGGTTGCAAATGACATTTTTTAGATACACAACTTTCATTGAGAAAGTGGTTTGGTTTTATAATTAGAAAATACTTTCCCAAACCTTTCATATTGATCAGACGTTTGTGATGTGCACAACTCTTATTTAAAATTTTAAATTAGAACCTTGCCTTCTGAAGGTCATTAATATCGTTAGTTGGAATTATTTCATGTGTTGACTTCACATGAGCCATTAGTCCTTTAAGACCTTTAGGGGCATAGAAGCATTACTTAATTTGCCGTTCAATCCTGATTTCTTTTTAGGAAATTTTTATGCGTCGTCTCGAGAGTATGTATTTAGAGTTTTGTCGTGCAACTTGTAAGAGAAGATGTTTAGATTTGTACTAGAAAAGTTTTTGTTGGGTTCAATTCAAGAACCAAAGCACGAGTACAAACTTAACAATCCTCATGTATAATTCTCATTCCTACTAGTGATTTAGTTTCAGGGTTTATAGTTCCTTAGTTTGTTTAATCACTCTTACTTATACGCTTTAAACACCAGGGTGTTACAGGCCTACCTCCTTAAAAAGAATCTCTTCCCGAGATTCGCATAGGGAGGAAAGGTGGACATTTTTTAGAAGAAAGAGGTGTTGGTTAAAGAAACGCAGATACTACGCACCCAAGTTCTTACAGGTTCACAGCTTGGAGATGATAATTGATACCGGATCTCCGATACAACATCAACGTTGTTCATGTGGGAGCGGTGATGAATGTAGACATGGAAAGCTAAGAGCATCAAGATTTGGCACACAAGGCAAAAGTAATACACCACTATTGTCCAGTGAACTTTAGGGCCAATCGGGGAAAAGAATGGGCAAGCCATGGATGGTGTCAAAAAAGTCGAAATCTTCCTTGCTCGTCGACTTAATTCTGTGGAATCCTCAGGTGACTTCTGCTCGAACTCCTTCTTCGGTGAGGTTGGTGCCGTAGACCTTGGTTAAACGACAAGGTGGTTGCCGGGAGGGGCACTTCCTCGTGGCTTTACAAAAAGGTGGAGGCAGAGCTTGCTTGTCAAAGAACGGAGGACACGGTGGAGAATGGACAGCTTGGGTACCGTGGGGGTCGCCGAAGAGAGGCGAGAGCGGTGGAGTGGTGTGACTCGAGTGGAGCACCTTGGAGTGATGGCAGCCATTGGAGAGGCTGCATTTATCGACGGCCGGAGCGGAGCAGCGATAGTGGTGTGTCGACAGCAGGAGGTAGGGGCCGGCAATGAGATTCCCTGGGTGACGGGACGGTGGTACGATGGCGACTGGGGGAGTGTTGGCCAGCAGCGGTAGGGAAACGACGAAGGTGATAGTGGACTGGTGAACGGGGCAGAGTACACGGCGCACGGACACAGAGGGGGGGGTCAAACTGGCCCTTGAGACTCTACGGTGATGGGGGAGGAACAGAAGGCAAAGGTGATCTTTGAGACTATAGATAGTCACGGGCAAGATGCTTAACCAATCATAGGTCTTAAATAACAACGATTTACCTACTTTTATATCAACAGGAACAAGGAATGAACTCTTTAGCATTCTCCTAAGAGAAAAGGGATGGTTAATGATCAACGAGGTTATGCGATGACAAGAGTGCCCAAAAGATTTTTAAAAACTAGCCCACATCATACCATGATCATGACATGACATTACACGGGTTGCTGCCCAAATTCTAAGACGAGCTAAAAGGAACAACACGGATGGGGCAATAAAAGATCTACTTATGGCAATGAGGGAATACACCTAGAAAAGGTGGCGTGACATGGAAATTTTTGGGAATTCGTGCTCAAATTTTATCTTAATTGCCAAATTGCCAAACTTATGCGCTTTACCATGGTATACATGGCACGTTCATGATGAGGTGCACATGATATGATGCACATGCACATGAGCGTATGGTGCATATGCTTATGAGAGTATGATGTACATGCCGTGATGCAAGTTAGTAGACCTTACATCACATAATTAAAATTCATCATTGCGGAACAATTAGTGAGAGTAAGGAAGTATCTATTTGGGTTGTCAATAAAGGTCTTTGTGGGTCATATTCCCACATACCGAGATAACCAATGTGCTCCAAGTGACTCAAGCGTGTGGCTGGCAGCACACACACGAGATCCTAGGTTCCATCACGGCACCATAGGTTAGGGAATACAATACCACAATAAATTCAGAGGGAACAACCCATTGACACCAGGAGGGAGAAGCATTCATGAGTTAGATGCACATGTGGTTAGGTACCAAAAGATTATCATGATGCAAATGACATGTTAATGGATATGTAATGCCCATGCACATGAATTGCTTATAAAGGAATAAAATGCATATTGTATCTATAACTGATTATGCATAGAAAAAGTGACATTGACCCAATTTTGCATATGCATTTCAATTATTTATATTATCTTGAGCAAGAATCACAGCATAGGGTCCAAGGATTAAGGAATCAAGTTACTTCGGTACAAGGTATCAATGTTAAACAAAGTTAAGTAAATCAAATCGGTATGAGAAAGTTGGTGAAGACACCTGAATCAAGGTATGAGTTTAGACTGTATAGAATCAGACAACAACGGAGGCACGACTCATGCTTGACATCCAAACCTTCACAATTGGTCCATGTCAAAGCACACCAAACAATTTTCCTATTTCACAAAAAGGAAACAAGAGGGATAAAAGGCACTGGGCCAAGAGAGTGGAGTGAAGTTGTTTACATACCATTGATTTACTACAATTGTCGAAGGGGTAGAAAGTGAGTGGAAGACATGAGAGCTGGAAATGAGTGGAAGAAAATTTGTAGTAAACAGATCTAACATCCAGAGTTATTCATCTTTGGTCAGGTAGTAGGAATTGGTAAGCTACACATTGCTTTGTATCTCAGACGCGGATCTAGTGGTTAAGTTGGTCAAAACTTTCAATCTAGGCTTCTCGGTTTAGATGGATTTTCAGCACACCGAACCATATGATTTTCCCTATAACTCTAGTTCCCTTTTTATTTTGGGGCTGAAACTTTGTGGGTGTTTCCATTATAAATTTCAATTTAACTTTGGTAACCATCTTACATCCTAGAAAGACCATCTTCAGGTGGTAAAAGTTTGACAAAAATCATGTTGCGGATATGCACTAGATAATAGAAATCCAATATCTCTGGCTGCAACCTTAAAGCTTCATAACTCCAACTTGAGTAGACCAAAAATTCTCAAAATTCCCCAAAGTGTTTTTTTTTTGACATGTTCGTGTACAAGTTTACTGTTTATCATTTCGTCAAATTTGAGGTTAACATGGTGCAAAAAATTCAAATTCTTAACGACTGTCCCCAGAATATTTAGTAAGACAGGAGGTCGGTATTTGGTCCATATGTCGAGTTCTACTGGTCCAAAAGTCTTGCCTTTCTTAACTTAAATGCAGCTTACTTATGTGTTAAAAATTAGAGATGCCACAACAGAGCTAGCTACAAGTGAGGCGGCAGCAATATAGACATCAAAACTAAGTGAGAACTGACATATATTTAAAGAAAATAATCAGATTATGGACAGAGTAGGTCTCAAATCTATAAGCCCAATCATTACCCAACTTGACCAGAATACAGTTTAGATAATTTCCAATAAGTTTTTAGTTTAACACAAAAACAGAACAAGTGATCTAGGTGGCGCAAAACCCCAATCTTTTAATTAACTCTCTGCTGAAATTCCAGCAGACAGGAAGTTAGTATTGTGAGCATAACTTTTAATTGGTTGAACCAAATTTGTGGAAATTTTGACAGAATTAACTAGACAAAATTTGTGACAACTTTCATTTTTAAGCCTCTAGCAGAAACTGCTGTTAAGAGGGTGTAAAAATCCATTTTCTAACTTGTTGTTCCCAGAAAATTCCAGCAGACAGGGGGTTACCATTTTAAACATAACTCTAGGTCTACTGAACCATTTTCGTTGAAATTTCTACAGCATAAACTTCATAACTTTTATGACAACTTTCATGTTTGAACACTTTTTCGTTTGGCAACGTTTTCAGTTTCGAATTAAAGGTGCATACAGATTGTTCTCAGCAGGATTTTTGGGTGTGATTTCAATTTCTTGACGGCGGTTCCAATTTGGTCATGTGTTAAAAGTCGATATTAATTCAGCGAGATGCAATGCATGAGCGGCCTATTCGTTCTCACCAACACACATGCCAATAAACTTTTGGCTTACGAAGTTAGTGCCGGTGGCTAGGCCAATATCCGTCTCTCCCTATATTAACTAGCCGAACTTTTCTAACCGTTGAGTCATACGGAATCGCGGTTAGTGTACCTGCAGAAAATTCCATTCCAGAGCATGTATAATCAACCTTTCGTGCCAGCACTCACGAAAGCGTCTCCATTCATTACCACCCACTATAGAGGTGGCACCCGAACGTTTAACATTGAACGGGCAATGTTCATATGTCACCAAGCAACATATTGACAGTTTCATACGCTATTGAAATAGCGTATTGACTTTGTGCCGCCATCATATTTGCATATGATGCCGTGGTACGCTACAGCAATCGCCGTACCTTGCGCCCACCATCCTATTCTATTTTCATACGCCATCACAGCATATTGACTATGTGCCGCCACTATATCTTCATATAGTGCCGTGGTACGTTACAGCAATCGCCGTACCTTGCGCCCACCATCCCTATTCTATTTTCATACGCCATCACAGTGTATTGACTATGTGCCGCCACTATATTTTCATATAGTGCCGTGGTACGTTACAGCAATCGCCGTACCTTGCGCCCACCATTGCGTAAAGTAAATGACAGAATGAAATGTGCTGGAAGTCAGTATAATATACTATTTGCCACCTAACATATCGTGATCCCTTAACCCACATAGGCTTCACGCTCTAGGTAACATCCTTAGCGGTCCTATAATAACCTTCCTTCGCGAGGCGCGGCGGAAGTACGAGTTAACAATTTTATTTAAAAATTGTTTATTAAAGGTCTGTTGCTCTCTCCGGTGCTCTGTTTCGGCTCTGATGCCAGCTGTGGCGGACCACTCCGAAATTATTCCAAGTTAAGTACCCCAGGACCACTAACCGAGTAGTCAGGCACTTAATCCGGAATAAGCTGGAGCGCCGTCGGAATAAACCCGATTAACCACGTTCTTTTCTCGATCGAAACAACAGCACGCCCACACGAAGGTGAGTTCCAGAGATTACAACATTCCACAAATTAACTTACACAAATAGGTATCACAAGTTATTACAGACCAAGTTCAAATTTAAATCAGAGTACAAAGTCTTGCAGCGGAAATAAAAGTTTCATTGCAGCAGAAGATAATCTAACGACGATACAATAACACCGTGCTGAAGCCTGCCACGATGCTACTCCTCCCGATCCTCGGCAGAGGACGGAACCCATTCGATGTGCCAGCCAGGTGGAACCTGGGTAGGCCAAGACAAAGCATCGACATCCAAAGGTGTACCTGTAAATCATTGCCACAAGCAAGGCTGAGTATACTAATACTCAGCAAGGCTTACCCGTCGGGTGAAAACTACATCACCGACATCTAGACATGAGAGGCTTTTGGCTGGTGGGTTTGTTTGCCAAAAAGCAACTAAAATAGGTCCTTGCTTTCAAGTTTTAGCATCATATTCTAGTAAATTTAACCATTCTAGATTAGCATCCTTCCTAAGCATACAAGTGGTGCAATACAATTTAATTCATACAACAAGTTCATAAATCTCATAATTCCACTTGTTACTCAATGTAGCAAGGCGGTCAAGCAGTCTCATTAACCGCGAGAAGCGGACAGTTCGAACCGAATTTCTGCTACCTGGCCAGGGGAAACCCAACACAAACGGATACTCTGCTTGCTATAAAAGGTACAAGCATTTCCCAACCTTTCCCATCGATCCACAATTCGGAACCGGGTCCATTTCCTTAGGATAAAGGTTTACTGCTTCACTCACAGTCTCACGCATATATCCACAAGTGTACGGCAGGGGAAAACAAAGTTTCCAAGGAGAGATGGCTATCGGCCCTAGCTGCTTCAATCTGGTACCGGGCTTACCGATCCCCATACATCGGCATGCATGTGGTACGTTCAAAAACTTGACAGCTCTTTCTACACATTTCGACCTTAAATCAATTATCATACACGGACGGGAGATCTACATCTATCATCCCGCCCGTCAATCCTTATGATTCCAATATAAGTAAAGACAAGCAATTCCTATGTCTCGCGAGTGACAGGAAATCACTCGACTTGTAACGGACCTAAAGCAATGCCCTATCGATCCTTTTCATACTAGTATTGCAAGTCATAGGTACTAGGAAATTTGCAGCTACGGTATCAATCAACTCCTTGAAACGTAAATGCACAAACATAGAGAAGTCATAATGCATAATTGGTAAAGGTTAGGTTATGCTCCGGGGCTTGCCTTCTTGCTCGAACTGGGGTTTAGCCTCCGGGTTGGTCGATCCTGCACTGGCACCTTCCTCCGGGACTTCTTCCTCGTCTGCGGGAATGAGGTGGTAGTTGCCCGTCCGGGATGGCGCCTTCTACATGAGATGCATAGTTTAAGGCGGCTGCCTACAGATTCTAAGATTAAGGCCTTGAAGGCCATATTCACCTAGACATACTTAAGCATACTATTTTCTTCACAAAAACAGGGTGTAGGGGTGTGGGAAAAGTTTTATTTGATTTCGATGGTGATTGTGTACAGATATAAAAGAATTCTATTGATTACTTCACAAATTAGAGTGCTGTTCTGAATTTTGAGAATTTCTTATTTTACTCTAACTAGTTAACCAAAAAGGTTATTCTTTTATATAATTCAATTTCCACCTAGATTCCTTCTCATTTTTGTTTCTCCATTTCTGTTCATCATTTTTAGCTATAAACTTTATGGCAGCTACTGGAGTATAAGAGCTAAGCTCACTCCAAAATTTAGCTAATTTTGAGCTACACACAATTTATTAAAAATATAACAAACAGCTAACTGCAGAAGTGAAATAAATTCATATAAAATTAAAAATTCATTCATTTTAGGAGATTTTCCTACGAAGGCTAGTCATAAGCATGAGGAGGGCTCTGGCCAAGTGGTGGCTCAAAATAACCCTTGGGTAATCCTCAACAAATTTCTAACCAAAAACACATATTTATTTATTTGCTATCCTAAACAGAGCAAAATTAAGTTTTTCATTTTATCATGTGTGCTAACAAGTTTTTAGTCCTCTGGAGCAAAATGGTGATTTTTCACTGCACAGATTTATTTTTAATGATTTCTGCACTGCAAAAAGACAGGAAATACATTTTAATTCATAACTGGAGCTACACTGCATATTTTTAGGTCCCCTTTGGACACAAGCTGTCCAAAGTCACTACAAGCAACATATCCAAAGCTCAACCCTGGCGGAGCTCTGGATTTGAAATGGTGCACAACTTTCAATTTTCATAGTTTGAATTTTAATTTAAAAACAGTTCATCAAAAGTATAAACATGTCTAATAGAGATTGTAGTTTAGGCTCTCACGAATCCAGGGAGTATTTTTGTGCATTTTTCTGATTTTTGTACGGTTTTTAATGGATTTTACAGATTCGGAAAATCAAATCTAGATTTAAGAATCTTTTTACGCAGAAAACCCTAGAGCTTTTCAAAACTTCGCGAACGAGTCCCTGGACTTTTGCACAGAGACCCCTAGACAAACGAAGACGATGAAGAAAGGCCCTCGGCTCTCGCCGGAGTTGCGCCGGCCAAACGACGGCGAACTAGGCACGGGGAAGTGGGGGAAAAGGATCCTGGGCTCACCACGAGCGTTTGGGGACGGTTTGGAGGCCGGAGGTGGTCGGAGTTGCGCCGGCGACGAGGTGGTGGCGGCGCGGCCGCCGCGGCTTCTACGCCGGTGAGCTCGGGGTCGTTCGCCGAGGTTCGAGGGGTCCTAGAGCACCAGTGGAGCTCGAGGAAGCTAATGGTGTGCTCGGATAACCTTGGGGACGGCTCGGAGTAGGGGCTCGACGTGCGGGTGCTCCGGTGGCCGGAATTCGCGATTTGGGGGAAATCTCAAATTCTCGCCGGAGAAAGGACAATAGCTAGGGGAAAGTGGGGGGATTTGGAGCTGGAGTAGAGGGCTAGCTTCGTGCGGGACGAACTTGGGAATGGTGGAGTGTGGAGGGTGAATTTCTCGGAGAAGCTTGGCTCGGTTCGCGCGGCGCGAGGAAGAAGAAGACCGAGCGAGCGCGGGGAAATGGAAATGGCCAAGTGAGCGAGTGAGAGGAGGGGTGGGAGTGCGCGGTGGAGTGCTTGGGCACGCGAGAGTGGCACAGTGCGGCCTCGGGAGCGTGCGAGCGCGTGGGTGGCTGTCGCGGTCACCATTGATGGCGCGGCGAGCTCGAACAGAGCGCTCACGCGCGGTTGGGCGTCAAAGATCATCGCGTGATGAAGTGGAGATCCTCAGCAGAGGCTTTGGCGCGACGCGAACGGACTCTACCGCCTGCAGTGCGCTCGGCGCGGCGCGAGCGCGCGTGCGGCCACGGCGGCGCGCGACCGTATGATGGCGCTCCGCGGCGCGAGGCAGCAGTGCGCCGTCGCCCGCGACGTGACGGTACGGAAGGCTTGGACAAACGCGTGAGGACAGGAGCTAGCTGCCGCCACGGCTCGGCCGACCCGACGCGGTCTCCGCCACACGCCGGCCACGTGGCGGCCGGGACTCCGGCCGGAGCAGAGCGCGCCAGGGGCGAGCTGGCAGCCCCGTGGAGCTCCTTTGCCCCTTTTGAACTTTCTCCAAAATTTGAGCTGAACTTTCGAAACGTGTAAAATTAAAAGTTGGAGTTTGAGGTGTGGGACACAACTTCCGAGCTTGGACGGGCACTTCGACCAGGCGCTACGGCGCTTCGAGCTTGAACCGCAAGCTCGAGCTTGCCGAGCCTCGAACGGTCAGAAACGCCACTCGAGGGTGAGTGCCCCCTCGAGGCTTGGCTGCGAAGCCTCGAGCGTGACGGAACGTCGCTCGAGGGTAAGTGCCCCCTCGAGCTTGGCTGCGGAGCCTCGAGCGTGCTAACGTGCGGCCTCGAATCGTGACGGACTGCGGGGCCTCGAGGGTCCTATCGTGCGGCCTCGAATCGTGACTAAAACTACTAGCTAGGCTCGATCGTCACGGACAAATACTGGCTAGGCTCGATCGTCACGGACATACTTGCTAGGCTCGATCGTCACGGACATACTGGTTCGAGGGTCATCAAGCGGAACGAACGCCGTGGCGAGATTTGTTATGAAAGGGCTGTATCTGTGATGACAGCAACTCTTATTGTCGGAGATTTTTAAGTTCAGTACCAAAATCTTGAGATTTCTGTTGGGTGTCACCAGACCTTTGTTTTTGAATTTCAGTCTGAATTTTTGGTCAATTTCTGAATTCTAACCCCATTGTTTTGCCTTATCTTCCTTTTTATTAATTATTTTATTTAACCTGTCCCTCCTTTCTTAGACCCTTCAATAGTGTCACTAAACATCAGAGGTATGCTGCTCAAAGAGAGTTTTCAATTTAAAGTCCTACCTCCTTTTATTTTGAGAGTAAAAATCTTATTTTAACTTAAAGTTAAAACATGGACACATACATGGAGGTTAAAAGCTTATTTATTTTATATGCTCAACTTTTAATTATGTCGTTAACAACTTGACATATATTAAATATTAATTAATTTACATCCTTTGTATTTTATGAAAGCTCATATTGTGAACAAAATCTCATTTTATTATAAAACCTCAAGATTGCCACATGTAGGCCATGATTAGATCTACAAGCTTTATTAGTCCAAGTGTTAACCCTACATTAAATCATTAACAATTATTTTACTAAAGAACATCAGGAGCACTCTAAATATTATTCTATTTATAGCCCAAGGTGAGCTCATTTAAAAAGGGTGTGTGACCGTGTGTTTTTTCATCCCATGTTAAGTTGGTCTTTCAAACTTGATTTCCTATGTTTGGTAGATTAAGCATCTGAGTTATACATAACTCACCAAGGTTGCAAATGACATTTTTAGATACACAACTTTCATTTGAGAAAGTGGTTTGGTTTTATAATTAGAAAATACTTTCCCAAACCTTTCATATTGATCAGACGTTTGTGATGTGCACAACTCTTATTTAAAATTTTAAATTAGAACCTTGCCTTCTGAAGGTCATTAATATCGTTAGTTGGAATTATTTCATGTGTTGACTTCACATGAGCCATTAGTCCTTTAAGACCTTTAGGGGCATAGAAGCATTACTTAATTTGCCGTTCAATCCTGATTTTCTTTTTAGGAAATTTTTATGCGTCGTCTCGAGAGTATGTATTTAGAGTTTTGTCGTGCAACTTGTAAGAGAAGATGTTTAGATTTGTACTAGAAAAGTTTTTGTTGGGTTCAATTCAAGAACCAAAGCACGAGTACAAACTTAACAATCCTCATGTATAATTCTCATTCCTACTAGTGATTTGTTTCAGGGTTTATAGTTCCTTAGTTTGTTTAATCACTCTTACTTATACGCTTTAAACACCAGGGTGTTACAGCCTACCCTCCTTAAAAAGAATCTCTTCCCGAGATTCGCATAGGGAGGAAAGGTGGACATTTTATTAGAAGAAAGAGGTGTTGGTTAAAGAAACGCAGATACTACGCACCCAAGTTCTTACAGGTTCACAGCTTGGAGATGATAATTGATACCGGATCTCCGATACAACATCAACGTTGTTCATGTGGGAGCGGTGATGAATGTAGACATGGAAAGCTAAAGCATCAAGATTTGGCACACAGGCAAAAGTAATACACCACTATGTCCAGTGAACTTTAGGGCCAATCGGGGGAAAAGAATGGGCAAGCATGGATGGTGTCAAAAAGTCGAAATCTTCCTTGCTCGTCGACTTAATTCTTGTGGAATCCTCAGGTGACTTCTGCCTCGAACTCCTTCTTCGGTGAGGTTGTGCCGTAGACCTTGGTTAAACGACAAGGTGGTTGCCGGGAGGGGCACTTCCTCGTGGCTTTACAAAAAGGTGGAGGCAGAGCTTGCTTGTCAAAGAACGGAGGACACGGTGGAGAATGGACAGCTTGGGTACCGTGGGGGTCGCCGAAGAGAGGCGAGAGCGGTGGAGTGGTGTGACTCGAAGTGGAGCACCTTGGAGTGATGGCAGCCATGGAGAGGCTGCATTTTATCGACGGCCGGAGCGGAGCAGCGATAGTGGATGTGTCGACAGCAGGAGGTAGGGGCCGGCAATGAGATCCCTGGGGGTGACGGGACGGTGGTACGATGGCGGACTGGGGAGTGTTGGCCAGCAGCGGTAGGGAAACGACGAAGGTGATAGTGGACTGGTGAACGGGGCAGAGTACATGGCGCACGGACACAGAGGGGGGGCGTCAAACTGGCCCTTGAGACTCTGCGGTGATGGGGGGAGGAACAGAAGGCAAAGGTGATCTTTGAGACTATAGATAGTCACGGGCAAGATGCTTAAACCAATCGTAGGTCTTAAATAACAACGATTACCTACTTTATTATCAACAGGAACAAGGGAATGAACTCTTTAGCATTCTCCTAAGAGAAACGGGATGGTTAATGATCAACGAGGTTATGCGATGACAAGGAGTGCCCAAAAAGATTTTTAAAACTAGCCCACATCATACCATGATCATGACATGACGTTACACGGGGTTGCTGCCCAATTCTAAGACGAGCTAAAAGGAACAACACGGATGGGGCAATAAAGATCTTACTTATGGCAATGAGGAATACACCTAGAAAAGGTGGCGTGACATGGAAATTTTTGGGAAATTCGTGCTCAAATTTTATCTTAATTGCCAAATTGCCAAACTATGCGCTTTACCATGGTATACATGGCACGGTCCATGATGAGGTGCACATGATATGATGCACATGCACATGAGCGTATGGTGCATATGCTTATGAGAGTATGATGTACATGCCGTGATGCAAGTTAGTAGACCTTACATCACATAATTAAAATTCATCATTGCGGAACAATTAGTGAGAGTAAGGAAGTATCTATTTGGGTTGTCAATAAAGGTCTTTGTGGGTCATATTCCCACATACCGAGATACCAATGTGCTCCAAGTGACTCAAGCGTGTGGCTGCAGCACACACACGAGATCCTAGGTTCCATCACGGCACCATAGGTTAGGGAATACAATACCACAATAAATTCAGAGGAACAACCCCAATTGACACCAGGAGGGAGAAGCATTCATGAGTTAGATGCACATGTGGTTAGGTACCAAAAGATTATCATGATGCAAATGACATGTTAATGGATATGTAATGCCCATGCACATGAATTGCTTATAAAGGAATAAATGCATATTGTATCTATAACTGATTATGCATAGAAAAAGTGACATTGACCCCAATTTTGCATATGCATTTCAATTATTTATATTATCTTGAGCAAGAATCAACAGCATAGGGTCCAAGGATTAAGGAATCAAGTTACTTCGGTACAAGGTATCCAATGTTAAACAAAGTTAAGTAAATCAAATCGGTATGAGAAAGTTGGTGAAGACACCTGAATCAAGTATGAGTTTAGACTGTATAGAATCAGACAACAACGGAGGCACGACTCATGCTTGACATCCAAACCTTCACAATTGGTCCATGTCAAAGCACACCAAACATTTTCCTATTTCACAAAAAGGAAACAAGAGGGATAAAAGGCACTGGGCCAAGAGAGTGGAGTGAAGTTGTTTACATACCATTGATTTACTACAATTGTCGAAGGGGTAGAAAGTGAGTGGAAGACATGAGAGCTGGAAATGAGTGGAAGAAAATTTGTAAGTAAACAGATCTAACATCCAGAGTTATTCATCTTTGGTCAGGTAGTAGGAATTTGGTAAGCTACACATTGCTTGTATCTCAGACGCGGATCTAGTGGTTAAGTTGGTCAAAACTTTCAATCTAGGCTTCTCGTTTAGATGGATTTCAGCACCCGAACCATATGATTTTCCCTATAACTCTAGTTCCCTTTTTATTTTGGGGCTGAAACTTTGTGGGTGTTTCCATTATAAATTTCAATTTAACTTTGGTAACCATCTTACATCCTAGAAAGACCATCTTCAGGTGGTAAAAGTTTTGACAAAAATCATGTTGCAGGATATGCACTAGATAATAGAAATCCAATATCTCTGGCTGCAACCTTAAAGCTTCATAACTCCAACTTGAGTAGACCAAAAATTCTCAAAATTCCCCAAAGTTTTGACATGTTCGTGTACAAGTTTACTGTTTATCATTTTCGTCAAATTTGAGGTTAACATGGTGCAAAAATTAGAGATGCCACAGCAGAGCTAGCTACAAGTGAGGCGGCAGCAATATAGACATCAAAACTAAGTGAGAACTGACATATATTTAAAGAAAATAATCAGATTATGGACAGAGTAGGTCTCAAAATCTATAAGCCCAATCATTACCCAACTTGACCAGAATACAGTTTAGATAATTTCCAATAACGTTTTAGTTCAACACAAAAACAGAACAAGTGATCTAGGTGGCGCAAAACCCCAATCTTTTAATTAACTCTCTGCTGAAATTCCAGCAGACAGGAAGTTAGTATTGTGAGCATAACTTTTAATTGGTTGAACCAAATTTGTGGAAATTTTGACAGAATTAACTAGACAAATTTGTGACAACTTTCATTTTTAAGCCTCTAGCAGAAACTGCTGTTAAGAGGGTGTAAAAATCCATTTTCTAACTTGTTGTTCCCAGAAAAATTCCAGCAGACAGGGGGTTACCATTTTAAACATAACTCTATGTCTACTGAACCATTTTCGTTGAAATTTCTACAGCATAAACTTCATAACTTTATGACAACTTTCATGTTGAACACTTTTTCGTTTGGCAACGTTTCAGTTTCGAATTAAAGGTGCATACAGATTGTTCTCAGCAGGATTTTTGGGTTGTGATTTCAATTTCTTTGACGGCGGTTCAATTTGGTCATGTGTAAAAGTCGATATTAATTCAGCGAGATGCAATGCATGAGCGGCCTATTCGTTCTCACCAACACACATGCCAATAAACTTTTGGCTTACGAAGTTAGTGCCGGTGGCTAGGCAATATCCGTCTCTCCTATATTAACTAGCCGAACTTTTTCTAACCGTTGAGTCATACGGAATCGCGGTTAGTGTACCTGCAGAAAATTCCATTCCAGTAGCATGTATAATCAACCTTTCGTGCCAGGCACTCACGAAAGCGTCTCCATCATTACCACCCACTATAGAGGTGGCACCCGAACGTTTAACATTGAACGGGCAATGTTCATATGTCACCAAAAGCAACATATTGACAGTTTCATACGCTATTGAAATAGCGTATTGACTTTGTGCCGCCATCATATTTGCATATGATGCCGTGGTACGCTACAGCAATCGCCGTACCTTGCGCCCACCATCCTATTCTATTTTCATACGCCATCACAGCATATTGACTATGTGCCGCCACTATATCTTCATATAGTGCCGTGGTACGTTACAGCAATCGCCGTACCTTGCGCCCACCATCCTATTCTATTTCATACGCCATCACAGTGTATTGACTATGTGCCGCCACTATATTTTCATATAGTGCCGTGGTACGTTACAGCAATCGCCGTACCTTGCGCCCACCATTGCGTAAAGTAAATGACAGAATGAAATGTGCTGGAAGTCAGTATAATATACTATTTGCCACCTAACATATCGTGATCCCTTAACCCACATAGGCTTCACGCTCTAGGTAACATCCTTAGCGGTCCTATAATAACCTTCCTTCGCGAGGCGCGGCGGAAGTACGAGTTAACAAATTTTATTTAAAAATTGTTTATTAAAGGTCTGTTGCTCTCTCCGGTGCTCTGTTTCGGCTCTGATGCCAGCTGTGGCGGACCACTCCGAAATTATTCCAAGTTAAGTACCCCAGGACCACTAACCGAGTAGTCAGGCACTTAATCCGGAATAAGCTGGAGCGCCGTCGGAATAAACCCGATTAACCACGTTCTTTTCTCGATCGAAACAACAGCACGCCCACACGAAGGTGAGTTCCAGAGATTACAACATTCCACAAATTAACTTACACAAATAGGTATCACAAGTTATTACAGACCAAGTTCAAATTTAATCATCAGAGTACAAAGTCTTGCAGCGGAAATAAAAGTTTCATTGCAGCAGAAGATAATCTAACGACGATACAATAACACCGTGCTGAAGCCTGCCACGATGCTACTCCTCCCGATCCTCGCAGAGGACGGAACCCATTCGATGTGCCAGCCAGGTGGAACCTGGGTAGGCCAAGACAAAGCATCGACATCCAAAGGTGTACCTGTAAAATCATTGCCACAAGCAAGGCTGAGTATACTAATACTCAGCAAGGCTTACCCGTCGGTGAAAACTACATCACCGACATCTAGACATGAGAGGCTTTTGGCTGGTGGGTTTGTTTGCCAAAAAGCAACTAAAATAGGTCCTTGCTTTCAAGTTTTAGCATCATATTCTAGTAAATTTAACCATTCTAGATTAGCATCCTTCCTAAGCATACAAGTGGTGCAATACAATTTAATTCATACAACAAGTTCATAAATCTCATAATTCCACTTGTTACTCAATGTAGCAAGGCGGTCAAGCAGTCTCATTAACCGCGAGAAGCGGACAGTTCGAACCGAATTTCTGCTACCTGGCCAGGGGAAACCCAACACACACGGATACTCTGCTTGCTATAAAAGGTACAAGCATTTCCCAACCTTTCCCATCGATCCACAATTCGGAACCGGGTCCATTTCCTTAGGATAAAGGTTTACTGCTTCACTCACAGTCTCACGGCATATATCCACACTGTACGGCAGGGGAAAACAAAGTTTCCAAGGAGAGATGGCTATCGGCCCTAGGCTTCAATCTGGTACCGGGCTTACCGATCCCTATACATCGGCATGCATGTGGTACGTTCAAAAACTTGACAGCTCTTTCTACACATTTCGACCTTAAATCAATTATCATACACGGACGAGAGATCTACATCTATCATCCCGCCCGTCAATCCTTATGATTCCAACATAAGTAAAGACAAGCAATTCCTATGTCTCGCGCGAGTGACAGGAAATCACTCGACTTGTAACGGACCTAAAAGCAATGCCCTATCGATCCTTTCATACTAGTATTGCAAGTCATAGGTACTAGGAAATTTGCAGCTACGGTATTCAATCAACTCCTTGAAACGTAAATGCACAAACATAGAGAAGTCATAATGCATAATTGGGTAAAGGTTAGGTTATGCTCCGGGGCTTGCCTTCTTGCTCGAACTGGGGGTTAGCCTCCGGGGTTTGGTCGATCCTGCACCGGCACCTTCCTCCGGGGACTTCTTCCTCGTCTGCGGGGAATGAGGTGGTAGTTGCCGTCCGGATGCGCCTTCTACATGAGATGCATAGTTTAAGGCGGCTGCCTACAGATTCTAAGATTAAGGCCTTGAAGGCCATATTCACCTAGACATACTTAAGCATTACTATTTCTTCACAAAAAAACAGGGTGTAGGGGTGTGGGAAAAGTTTTATTTGATTTCGATGGTGATTGTGTACAGATATAAAAGAATTCTATTGATTACTTCACAAATTAGAGTGCTGTTCTGAATTTTGAGAATTTTCTTATTTTACTCTAACTAGTTAACCAAAAAGGTTATTCTTTTATATAATTCAATTTCCACCCTAGATTCCTTCTCATTTTTGTTTCTCCATTTCTGTTCATCATTTTTAGCTATAAACTTTATGGCAGCTACTGGAGTATAAGAGCTAAGCTCACTCCAAAATTTAGCTAATTTTTGAGCTACACACAATTTATTAAAAATATAACAAAACAGCTAACTGCAGAAGTGAAATAAATTCATATAAAATTAAAAATTCATCCATTTTAGGAGATTTCCTACCAAGCTAGTCATAAGCATGAGGAGGGCTCTGGCCAAGTGGTGGGCGCAAGGTACGGCGATTTCTGTAGCGTACCACGACATTCATATGCAAATATGATGGCGCACAAAGTCAATACGCTATTTCATGAGCGTATGAAATTGTCAATATGTTGCCTTGGTGACATATGAAACATTGCCCGTTCAATGTTGAACATTCGGGTGCCACCTCTATAGTGGTGGTAATGAATGGAGACGCTTTCGTGAGTGCTGGCATGAAGTTTGATTATACATGCTCTGGAATGGAAATTTCTGCAGGTACACTAACCACGATTCCGTATGAGGAACGGTTAGAAAAGTTCGGGCTAGTTAATATAGGGAGAGACGGATATTGCCTACCCACCACGGCACTAACTTTGTAGGCCAAAAAGTTTATTGGCATGTGTGTTGGTGAGAACGAATAGGCCGCTCATGCATTGAAATTCACTGAAACTATATTGAACCTTAATACGTGACCATCGAACCCGCCATCGAAATTTGAATCACAACCGAAACTCTGCCGAAACCAGTCGTTTGGACCATTAATTCGAAACTGAAAACGTGGCCAAACGAAAAAGTGTTCAACATGAAAGTTGTCATAAATGTTATGTAGTTTGTGCTGTAGAAATTTCAACGAAAATGGTTCAGTAGAACTGGAGTTATGCCTTAAAATAGTAACCCCCTGTCTGCTGGAAATTTCTGGGAACAGTGAGATGAAAATTGAATTTTTGCACCTTCTTAACGACAGTTTCTGCTTAAACCTCCATCATGAAACTTGTTTGGAATTACTTAAACAATGTCCTGGCCAAATTTGGGGAATTCTTGAGCTTTTAGATGCCGAGTTTTTATAATTTTTACTACACTGTCCAGAATCTGCTTTATTTTCTTTGGCGCTAACCGGTTCTCACCCTTGCCCTTTTCTTTTTGGTTCAGAATGGACGCTCACGCTGACTTGGCCAGCTACCCCAACGACGTTTCCTTTTCGGACTGCCTAGGATGGGAAGGTTTCCCTAGCATTCTGTGGTCAGTTTTGCAGGCACTCGATTATCCTACCCCGCCACAATATGAGAGAGAACCCTCATCCGAGACCGAGTGTGTGACCCGATCTCGTTGCGTTTGGTGGTACATCGCCATCCACCGTGTCCTAGCTCCCCCACTTGGAGTGTGGAAGTTCATGGACACCACATGGAGACTACTTGTGAGCTAGCTGCCTTGAATGGCATCAGTTCTTTTTGTGCTCAGAACCAGGACTTGGTAGAGCACCAGTTGCTTGGGTTGTTCCCACCGACCCAGCCGAACGATGCCCATTGGATGAGGCGCTATCTTAGCTCCCCTTTGAGGATGGCGGAAGAATCCCGTCGCTTGTAGCTGCACTTATGATGAGGTGGATCCGAGCTTACCACCGCTTGCAGGCACTTTAGGACGGTCACAGAGCGAGGTGCTCAACTTTGCCATGGACATGTCTGCCCGTGCCCGTGACATTGGGGTTGAGAGGACCTCCTTGTCCATTGAGGTGAGCACCAGAGACACCATTATTGCTGATTTGGAAAGGCAATTGTCTGACCTCCATATCGCGCACAACAATGTCCAAAACGAACTAGCCCAAACAAGAGAAGAGCTTGAGGAGTGTGCACGGTACTTTAGAGCATGCCAATGCCATGTTAGCCGCTCATGATGCTCAGCACCTTCTTGAAGCAGGATGGAGAGCATGGGGAAGGAGAGGCCCCCGACTCCGACATGGATACCGAGGAGATGACATGCCGCCCCTTCCAGCTCCACCATCACCTATGGCAGCGAGGCTACCACTAACAACCTAGATGATTTCTAGAAGTGGCAGTGGCAAGATTACTCCTCCGCATAGCCTAAAATTTTGGCTTCATGTTGTAACATAGGCTAGATGGAGTTGAGCTCCCCTAACCTTTTGAGACAATGTAATTTAATGGGTGTGGTTGTGTGAGCCAAAACTTGATGAAGGTTGTAATGGCTGTGTGGAAAACATTCTGCAGCTAAACTTGTTTTAATTATTGATGGGTTTTCCATTCATTTCTGGGCTGTGATGTGAACTACAAAGTTGTTTGGAATTTGTCAAACGAAATGTTCACCAAAATTTCAACCCTATTGGTTAAGCAAAAATAAAAAATGGCAACCAAAATACTACAGCTCGGGCCTGCCGTAAAACAGCAAACGCAGAGAGCTAAAGATTGAATTTTTCGGCTTAGTTCCAGCCCGAATTTTGATTCTGAGCCAAACATGAAAGCTGTAGAGCATGAAATTTTCGAGCTACTGACCGAATTGGAGCATTTGACTTCCTTTCCTGTTGAGAGATATGAATTTTTCTTCCGAACTGCTTGTTGAGATGTCATTCTTACACAGTAAACTTCATTATATTGCCCACGTTCTATCTTGTCATCATTATGCAAGCTTATGAAATGTGGCTAATACAAGTACCTACTGCAGATGGCAATCACCCGCAGCGGTCATGACGCTAGTGGCTCCAATGCTAACCAGCAAGGGCCAGAGGGGCAGCAACAGCCGCCACCACCTCCGCCACCGCAGCAACCTCCGACGTGGCAGCAATTGTATGCTACGCAAACGGAAATCCTACGGAACCTGCAGCATCAGCAGCAAATGATGCAACAGCAGGGAGGTCAACGGGCCCCTCAGCCTCAAGTGGCCCGGTATGAGGATTTTCTGGCTACGCACCCGTCGGTGTTCTCAAGAGCCGATGAGCCCCTGGAGGCCGATACGTGGATTCGAGCCATCGAATCCAAGTTCTCTATCTTGGCCACACCTTGCACTTCCAACCGCAAGGTAGTTTTCGCGGCGCAGCAGCTCCGCGGCACAGCTCTCCTATGGTGGGAGAATTACTTGGCCCTGCAGCAGGAGGGTCACGTGATTGAGTGGGATGAGTTCAAGACTGCTTTCAAGGCTCACCATATTCCTGTCGGTTTGGTAGAGCGGAAGTTGAATGAGTTTCTGGCTTTGACCCCAGGGTACCCGCACGGTGCTCCCAATACGCCCAGGCCTTCAATGGTTTGTGCCCATACGCGGGTCATCCACGCCGACTCTGACGAGAAGAAGTTGGAGAGGTTCCGACGTGGCCTCAATACTAAGTTAAAGGCCCAATTGACCACCACTCGAGTTGCCACAATATGGCGAGCTTGTGAACATCGCCATCGCCCAAGAAGACGCCAACATGGTACATAAGGCGGAGAGAAGAAGAGGAAAGCTCCCGCTGGACCCTCGAGCGCGCAGCCGCAGAAATTCCGCCTGGTTCCCCTGGCTGCACCGCAAGGACAGTCAAGGGCACCCCAGGGAGGTGGATGGGTTGCTAGGCCACCACAGCCAAGTGCGCCCCGTTTCCCTCCACCGCCGCAGCAGCAACCGGCGCCAAGGAAGAACGCACAACAACCAACTCGCCCTGGACCGGCTATCAGTGTTTCAAGTGTGGCAGCAACAGTTTACTTCATCAAGGACTGCCCACAGAACAAGCAACAGAATCAGCGCCCGGGAAATCAGCAAAGCAAGGGCAAACAGAGCAGCGTGTGCAGGTTCGACAAGGGAGGGCTTAACTACACCACCTTGGCCGACCTACCTGAGGAGCCCCAGATATGACTGGTATCTTTCCTATCCACCATCAACCTGCTGTGATATTGTTTGATTCCGGGCAACACATATATTTTATAAGCACAAGATTTCATGCAAAATGTGGGTTAAAATCTTACCATACCAAATCATCATATGTGATATCAACTGCGGGAGGTAAAATAGCATCCAACCAAGTCACCCGAAGAGTGTCAATCAGGCTGGGAAGTAAATTATTTCCTACTGATTTAATTCTGCTTGGTATGGAAGGGATTGACATGTTTTTGGTGGGCCAATTGGATGACTCAACATATGGTTGTGCTAGATGTTGCGGAACGAGTTGTCGAAATTAAACTCGCCTACACATGGCCCTAGTGTGCATTTATCTGCCACAACGGAATTGCGCCAATGCTTGTGCTTTATACAATGGTAGAAACGCAACTAAAGGACATTCCGGTGTATTGAGTATGCCGATGTTTTTCCGGATGACTTACGAGGGATGCCGCCGATAGGGACATTGAATTTATTATTGAACTCCAACCTGGCACGACAGCACCTATATCAAAAAGACCATAATAGAATGTCACCCAATGAATTGGCTGAATTTAAAAATTCAACTCCAAGAACTGCTAGACAAGGGTTTCATTCGTCCTAGTGTGTCACCTTGGGGATGTCCCGCTATCTTTGTGAAGAAGAAGGACCATTCTTTGAGGTTGTGTATCGAATACCGGCCTCTCAACACGTGACTTATTAAAAACAAGTACCCACTCCCCCGTATTGATGTCCTGTTTGACCAACTAGCTGGCGCCAGAGTGTTCTCCAAGATTGATCTTCGCTCTGGCTATCACCAAATAAAAATCCGACCTTGTGACATTCCAAAGACTGCCTTTTCTACTCGATACGGACTTTATGAATTCTTGTCATGTCATTTGGACTCACCAATGCCCAGCCTACTTCATGTACCTCATGAATTCGGTTTTCATGTCAGAGCTAGACAAGTTCGTGGTGGTTTTCATTGACGACATTCTTATATATTCTAAGAATGAGAAGAGCATGCGAGCACCTTCGCATTGTTCTTCAAAGATTGAGAGACCATCAACTCTACGCCAAGTTCTCAAAATGTGAATTCTGGCTAGAGAGTGTGAAATTCTTAGGTCACACGATTTCCAAGGATGGTATATCTGTGGATCCAACCAAGGTGCAAGAGGTGCTGGATTGGCAATCACCTACCTCTGTCCATGAGATTCGGAGTTTCTGGTTTAGCCGGTTATTATCGCCGTTTTATTCCGGACTTCTCTCGGATTGCGAAACCCATGACCGAACTCTTAAAGAAGGGAGTCAAATTTGAGTGGAATGACAAATGTGACGAGGCTTTCCACATGTTAAGAAAACATTTAATTTCAGCCCCCAGTTTTAGCTCACCCGATTGCACCAAGCCCTATGATGTCTATTGCGATGCTTCACACCGGACTTAGGCTGTGTCCTCATGCAGAGAGAACCGAGTCATTGCTTATGCTTCTCGAGCACTTCGGCCTCATGAGCAAAACTACCCCACGCATGATCTTGAGTTAGCAGCGTTATTCATGCTCTCAAGATATGGAGACACTATCTGATGGGTGTTCCATGCAACGTATACATGACCACAAGAGCCTCAAATATGTCTTCACTCAGCACATTTGAATATGAGACAGCGAAGATGGTTGGAGTTAGCACAAGGACTATACCTTAGTGTGCGATTATCACCCCGGCAAGGCTAATGTGGTTGCGGATGCACTAAGCCGCAAAGCTCATTGTCATTGCCTTTCCGTGGAGTCCTACGCTGACACCTTGTGCCATGAAAATGGCAAAGCTCAACTTAGAGATTGTTCCACACGGTACTTCAACCATATCTCTGTTGAACCAACCTGCACGATCAATTGTTGTAGCCCAATTAAATGACGCGAAGCATTAACAATCCTTAAAAGAAATTGTCAAAGAGAGAATGCAAGAGAATGTACAAATGTTTCCCCTAGATGAGCAGATCATGTGTGACATCGCATAGTCGGTGCCCCAAACACTGAACTCCGGAGGAGATATGATGAGCCCATCTCTCTAGATTTTCCATCCATCCTGTAGCACCAAAAGTTACCAGATTTGAAACCAAAAACTTTTGTGACTTAGGATTGAAGCGAGAAATTGCATCCACGTATGTGTCAGAATGTGACACTGTCAGCGGGTTAAGGCAGCCATTGAAGGTAGGCAGGACGCTTCTACCTCACCTATTTCCCTCATGAAGTGGGAGATATAAGCATGACTTCACTGTGGACTTCCCAGACCCCTCAGGGCATGACTCATTTGGTAGACGCTTAAGAGGTACGCTGAGATTTATTTGGAACGGGTCGTTTGTCTACATGGGGTACCCAAGACGATAATTTTCAGATCGTGGTACTCAATTCGTGGCACGCTTTTGGGAAACAATTGCAACTATCCCTAGGCACGAAACTGGATCCGTAGTTCAGCATATCACCCTCCTCAAACCGATGGGCAGACGGAAAGGGTAAATCAAATTACTTGAGGATATGCTTCGAGCTTGTGTTATCCATTACGGAAGAATTGGGGAGAAATGCTTTCTCCTGGCCGAATTTCTCCGAGGAACAACATGTGACATCTCTGATGTAAAAATGTAGGAAACACCTTGAAACAGGTTAAAAAGGGAAAAAGTGATTGATCGGAATTAAAAAATTCATATCAAAATTTCAATTTAATATTCAAGAAACAAGACCAATTGACACCCAACTGAAA
>JACEFO010001634.1:0-46741 GCA_015342445.1 Digitaria exilis
CCGTGGCGAGATTTGTTATGAAGGCTGTATCTGTGATGACAGCAACTCTTATTGTCGGAGATTTTTAAGTTCAGTACCAAAATCTCTGAGATTTCTGTTGGTGTCACCAGACCTTTGTTTTGAATTTCAGTCTGAATTTTTGGTCAATTTCTGAAATTCTAACCCCATGTTTTTGCCTTATCTTCCTTTTTATTAATTATTTTATTAACCTCTCCCTCCTTTCTTAGACCCTTCAATAGTGTCACTAAACATCAGAGGTATGCTGCTCAAAGAGAGTTTTCAATTTTAAGT
Source organism: Digitaria exilis (assembly GCA_015342445.1). Lineage (NCBI taxonomy): Eukaryota > Viridiplantae > Streptophyta > Magnoliopsida > Poales > Poaceae > Digitaria > Digitaria exilis. The sequence goes on from JACEFO010001634.1 coordinate 292, forward strand.
CCTACCTCCTTTTATTTTGAGAGTAAAATCTTATTTTAACTTAAAGTTAAAACATGGACACATACATGGAGGTTAAAAGCTTATTTATTTTATATGCTCAACTTTTAATTATGTCGTTAACAACTTGACATATATTAAATATAATTAATTTACATCCTTTGTATTTTATGAAAGCTCATATTGTGAACAAAATCTCATTTTATTATTAAAACCTCAAGATTGCCACATGTAGGCCATGATTAGATCTACAAGCTTTATTAGTCCAAGTGTTTAACCCTAACATTAAATCATTAACAATTATTTTACTAAAGAACATCAGGAGCACTCTAAATATTATTCTATTTATAGCCCAAGGTGAGCTCATTTAAAAAGGTGTGTGTGACCGTGTGTTTTTCATCCCATGTTTAAGTTGGTCTTTCAAACTTGATTTCCTATGTTTGGTAGATTAAGCATCTGAGTTATACATAACTCACCAAGGTTGCAAATGACATTTTTAGATACACAACTTTCATTTGAGAAAGTGGTTTGGTTTTATAATTAGAAATACTTTCCCAAACCTTTCATATTGATCAGACGTTTGTGATGTGCACAACTCTTATTTAAAATTTTAAATTAGAACCTTGCCTTCTGAAGGTCATTAATATCGTTAGTTGGAATTATTTCATGTGTTGACTTCACATGAGCCATTAGTCCTTTAAGACCTTTAGGGGCATAGAAGCATTACTTAATTTGCCGTCAATCCTGATTTCTTTTTAGGAAATTTTTATGCGTCGTCTCGAGAGTATGTATTTAGAGTTTTGTCGTGTGCAACTTGTAAGAGAAGATGTTTAGATTTGTACTAGAAAAGTTTTTGTTGGGTTCAATTCAAGAACCAAAGCACGAGTACAAAACTTAACAATCCTCATGTATAATTCTCATTCCTACTAGTGATTTAGTTTCAGGGTTTATAGTTCCTTAGTTTGTTTAATCACTCTTACTTATACGCTTTAAACACCAGGGGTGTTACAGCCTACCCTCCTTAAAAAGAATCTCTTCCCGAGATTCGCATAGGGAGGAAAGGTGGACATTTTATTAGAAGAAAGAGGTGTTGGTTAAAGAAACGCAGATACTACGCACCCAAGTTCTTACAGGTTCACAGCTTGGAGATGATAATTGATACCGGATCTCCGATACAACATCAACGTTGTTCATGTGGGAGCGGTGATGAATGTAGACATGGAAAGCTAAGAGCATCAAGATTTGGCACACAAGGCAAAAGTAATACACCACTATTGTCCAGTGAACTTTAGGGCCAATCGGGGAAAAGAATGGGCAAGCCATGGATGGTGTCAAAAAGTCGAAATCTTCCTTGCTCGTCGACTTAATTCTTGTGGAATCCTCAGGTGACTTCTGCTCGAACTCCTTCTTCGGTGAGGTTGGTGCCGTAGACCTTGGTTAAACGACAAGGTGGTTGCCGGGAGGGCACTTCCTCGTGGCTTTACAAAAAGGTGGAGGCAGAGCTTGCTTGTCAAAGAACGGAGGACACGGTGGAGAATGGACAGCTTGGGTACCGTGGGGGTCGCCGAAGAGAGGCGAGAGCGGTGGAGTGGTGTGACTCGAGTGGAGCACCTTGGAGTGATGGCAGCCATTGGAGAGGCTGCATTTATCGACGGCCGGAGCGGAGCAGCGATAGTGGTGTGTCGACAGCAGGAGGTAGGGGCCGGCAATGAGATTCCCTGGGTGACGGGACGGTGGTACGATGGCGACTGGGGAGTGTTGGCCAGCAGCGGTAGGGAAACGACGAAGGTGATAGTGGACTGGTGAACGGGGCAGAGTACACGGCGCACGGACACAGAGAGGGGGGGGGTCAAACTGGCCCTTGAGACTCTACGGTGATGGGGGAGGAACAGAAGGCAAAGGTGATCTTTGAGACTATAGATAGTCACGGGCAAGATGCTTAACCAATCATAGGTCTTAAATAACAACGATTTACCTACTTTTATATCAACAGGAAACAAGGAATGAACTCTTTAGCATTCTCCTAAGAGAAAAGGGATGGTTAATGATCAACGAGGTTATGCGATGACAAGAGTGCCCAAAAGATTTTTAAAAACTAGCCCACATCATACCATGATCATGACATGACATTACACGGGTTGCTGCCCAAATTCTAAGACGAGCTAAAAGGAACAACACGGATGGGGCAATAAAAGATCTACTTATGGCAATGAGGGAATACACTAGAAAAGGTGGCGTGACATGGAAATTTTTGGGAAAATTCGTGCTCAAATTTTATCTTAATTGCCAAATTGCCAAACTTATGCGCTTTACCATGGTATACATGGCACGTTCATGATGAGGTGCACATGATATGATGCACATGCACATGAGCGTATGGTGCATATGCTTATGAGAGTATGATGTACATGCCGTGATGCAAGTTAGTAGACCTTACATCACATAATTAAAATTCATCATTGCGGAACAATTAGTGAGAGTAAGGAAGTATCTATTTGGGTTGTCAATAAAGGTCTTTGTGGGTCATATTCCCACATACCGAGATACCAATGTGCTCCAAGTGACTCAAGCGTGTGGCTGCAGCACACACACGAGATCCTAGGTTCCATCACGGCACCATAGGTTAGGGAATACAATACCACAATAAATTCAGAGGGAACAACCCAATTGACACCAGGAGGGAGAAGCATTCATGAGTTAGATGCACATGTGGTTAGGTACCAAAAGATTATCATGATGCAAATGACATGTTAATGGATATGTAATGCCCATGCACATGAATTGCTTATAAAGGAATAAAATGCATATTGTATCTATAACTGATTATGCATAGAAAAAGTGACATTGACCCAATTTTGCATATGCATTTCAATTATTTTATATTATCTTGAGCAAGAATCAACAGCATAGGGTCCAAGGATTAAGGAATCAAGTTACTTCGGTACAAGTATCAATGTTAAACAAAGTTAAGTAAATCAAATCGGTATGAGAAAGTTGGTGAAGACACCTGAATCAAGGTATGGTTTAGACTGTATAGAATCAGACAACAACGGAGGCACGACTCATGCTGACATCCCAAACCTTCACAATTGGTCCATGTCAAAGCACACAAACAATTTTCCTATTTCACAAAAAGGAAAACAAAGAGGGATAAAAGGGCACTGGGCAAGAGAGTGAGTGAAGTTGTTACATACCATTGATTACTACAATTGTCGAAGGGGTAGAAAGTGAGTGGAAGACATGAGAGCTGGAAATGAGTGGAAGAAAATTTGTAGTAAACAGATCTAACATCAGAGTTATTCATCTTTGGTCAGGTAGTAGGAATTTGGTAAGCTACACATTGCTTTGTATCTCAGACGCGGATCTAGTGGTTAAGTTGGTCAAAACTTTCAATCTAGGCTTGCTCGGTTTAGATGGATTTTCGAGGCACACCGAACCATATGATTTTCCCTATAACTCTAGTTCCCTTTTTATTTGGGGCTGAACTTTGTGGGTGTTCCATTATAAATTTCAATTTAACTTTGGTAACCATCTTACATCCTAGAAAGACCATCTTCAGGTGGTAAAAGTTTGACAAAAATCATGTTGCGGATATGCACTAGATAATAGAAATCCAATATCTCTGGCTGGCAACCTTAAAGCTTCATAACTCCAACTTGAGTAGACCAAAAATTCTCAAAATTCCCCAAAGTGTTTTTTTTTGGACATGTTCGTGTACAAGTTTACTGTTTTCATTTCGTCAAATTTGAGGTTAACATGGTGCAAAATTCAAATTCTTAACGACTTCCCCCAGAATATTTAGTAAGACAGGAGGTCGGTATTTGGTCCATATGTCGAGTTCTACTGGTCCAAAAGTCTTGCCTTTCTTAACTTAAATGCAGCTTACTTATGGTTAAAAATTAGAGATGCCACAAAGAGCTAGCTACAAGTGAGGCGGCAGGCAATATAGACATCAAACTAAGTGAGAACTGACATATATTTAAAGAAAATAATCAGATTATGGGACAGAGTAGGTCTCAAATCTATAACCCAATCATTACCCAACTTGACCAGAATACAGTTTAGATAATTTCCAATAAGTTTTAGTTTAAACACAAAAACAGAACAAGTGATTAGGTGGCGCAAAACGCCCAATCTTTAATTAACTCTCTGCTGAAATTCCAGCAGACAGGAAGTAGTATTGTGAGCATAACTTTTAATTGGTTGAACCAAATTTGTGGAAATTTTGACAGAATTAACTAGACAAAATTTGTGACAACTTTCATTTTTAAGCCTCTAGCAGAAACTGCTGTTAAGAGGGTGTAAAAATCCTTTTCTAACTTGTTGTTCCCAGAAAATTCCCAGCAGACAGGGGGTTACCATTTTTAAACATAACTCTAGGTCTACTGAACCATTTTCGTTGAAATTTCTACAGCATAAACTTCATAACTTTTATGACAACTTTCATGTTGAACACTTTTTCGTTTGGCAACGTTTTCAGTTTCGAATTAAAGGTGCATACAGATTGTTCTCAGAGGATTTTTGGGTTGTGATTCAATTTCTTTGACGGCGGTTCAATTTGGTCATGTGTTAAAAGTCGATATTAATTCAGCGAGATGCAATGCATGAGCGGCCTATTCGTTCTCACCAACACACATGCCAATAAACTTTTGGCTTACGAAGTTAGTGCCGGTGGCTAGGCAATATCCGTCTCTCCCTATATTAACTAGCCGAACTTTTCTAACCGTTGAGTCATACGGAATCGCGGTTAGTGTACCTGCAGAAAATTCCATTCCAGAGCATGTATAATCAACTTTCGTGCCAGCACTCACGAAAGCGTCTCCATTCATTACCACCCACTATAGAGGTGGCACCGAACGTTTAACATTGAACGGGCAATGTTCATATGTCACCAAAGCAACATATTGACAGTTTCATACGCTATTGAAATAGCGTATTGACTTTGTGCCGCCATCATATTTGCATATGATGCCGTGGTACGCTACAGCAATCGCCGTACCTTGCGCCCACCATCCTATTCTATTTCATACGCCATCACAGCATATTGACTATGTGCCGCCACTATATCTTCATATAGTGCCGTGGTACGTTACAGCAATCGCCGTACCTTGCGCCCACCATCCTATTCTATTTTCATACGCCATCACAGTGTATTGACTATGTGCCGCCACTATATTTTCATATAGTGCCGTGGTACGTTACAGCAATCGCCGTACCTTGCGCCCACCATTGCGTAAAGTAAATGACAGAATGAAATGTGCTGGAAGTCAGTATAATATACTATTTGCCACCTAACATATCGTGATCCCTTAACCCACATAGGCTTCACGCTCTAGGTAACATCCTTAGCGGTCCTATAATAACCTTCCTTCGCAAGGCGCGGCGGAAGTACGAGTTAACAAATTTATTTAAAAATTGTTTATTAAAGGTCTGTTGCTCTCTCCGGTGCTCTGTTTCGGCTCTGATGCCAGCTGTGGCGGACCACTCCGAAATTATTCCAAGTTAAGTACCCCAGGACCACTAACCGAGTAGTCAGGCACTTAATCCGGAATAAGCTGGAGCGCCGTCGGAATAAACCCGATTAACCACGTTCTTTTCTCGATCGAAACAACAGCACGCCCACACGAAGGTGAGTTCCAGAGATTACAACATTCCACAAATTAACTTACACAAATAGTATCACAAGTTATTACAGACCAAGTTCAAATTTAAATCAGAGTACAAAGTCTTGCAGCGGAAATAAAAGTTTCATTGCAGCAGAAGATAATCTAACGACGATACAATAACACCGTGCTGAAGCCTGCCACGATGCTACTCCTCCCGATCCTCGGCAGAGGACGGAACCCATTCGATGTGCCAGCCAGGTGGAACCTGGGTAGGCCAAGACAAAGCATCGACATCCAAAGGTGTACCTGTAAATCATTGCCACAAGCAAGGCTGAGTATACTAATACTCAGCAAGGCTTACCCGTCGGGTGAAAACTACATCACCGACATCTAGACATGAGAGGCTTTTGGCTGGTGGGTTTGTTTGCCAAAAAGCAACTAAAATAGGTCCTTGCTTTCAAGTTTTAGCATCATATTCTAGTAAATTAACCATTCTAGATTAGCATCCTTCCTAAGCATACAATGGTGCAATACAATTTAATTCATACAACAAGTTCATAAATCTCATAATTCCACTTGTTACTCAATGTAGCAAGGCGGTCAAGCAGTCTCATTAACCGCGAGAAGCGGACAGTTCGAACCGAATTTCTGCTACCTGGCCAGGGGAAACCCAACACACACGGATACTCTGCTTGCTATAAAAGGTACAAGCATTTCCCAACCTTTCCCATCGATCCACAATTCGGAACCGGGTCCATTTCCTTAGGATAAAGGTTTACTGCTTCACTCACAGTCTCACGCATATATCACAAGTGTACGGCAGGGGAAAACAAAGTTTCCAAGGAGAGATGGCTATCGGCCCTAGCTGCTTCAATCTGGTACCGGGCTTACCGATCCCCATACATCGGCATGCATGTGGTACGTTCAAAAACTTGACAGCTCTTTCTACACATTTCGACCTTAAATCAATTATCATACACGGACGGGAGATCTACATCTATCATCCCGCCCGTCAATCCTTATGATTCCAATATAATAAAGACAAGCAATTCCTATGTCTCGCGAGTGACAGGAAATCACTCGACTTGTAACGGACCTAAAGCAATGCCCTATCGATCCTTTCATACTAGTATTGCAAGTCATAGGTACTAGGAAATTGCAGCTACGGTATTCAATCAACTCCTTGAAACGTAAATGCACAAACATAGAGAAGTCATAATGCATAATTGGTAAAGGTTAGGTTATGCTCCGGGGCTTGCCTCTTGCTCGAACTGGGGTTTAGCCTCCGGGTTGGTCGATCCTGCACTGGCACCTTCCTCCGGGACTTCTTCCTCGTCTGCGGGAATGAGGTGGTAGTTGCCGTCCGGGATGGCGCCTTCTACATGAGATGCATAGTTTAAGGCGGCTGCCTACAGATTCTAAGATTAAGGCCTTGAAGGCCATATTCACCTAGACATACTTAAGCATTACTATTTTCTTCACAAAAACAGGGTGTAGGGGTGTGGGAAAAGTTTTATTTGATTTCGATGGTGATTGTGTACAGATATAAAAGAATTCTATTGATTACTTCACAAATTAGAGTGCTGTTCTGAATTTTGAGAATTTCTTATTTTACTCTAACTAGTTAACCAAAAAGGTTATTCTTTTATATAATTCAATTTCCACCTAGATTCCTTCTCATTTTTGTTTCTCCATTTCTGTTCATCATTTTTAGCTATAAACTTTATGGCAGCTACTGGAGTATAAGAGCTAAGCTCACTCCAAAATTTAGCTAATTTTGAGCTACACACAATTTATTAAAAATATAACAAACAGCTAACTGCAGAAGTGAAATAAATTCATATAAAATTAAAAATTCATTCATTTTAGGAGATTTTCCTACGAAGGCTAGTCATAAGCATGAGGAGGGCTCTGGCCAAGTGGTGGCTCAAAATAACCCTTGGGTAATCCTCAACAAATTTCTAACCAAAAACACATATTTATTTATTTGCTATCCTAAACAGAGCAAAAATTAAGTTTTTCATTTTTATCATGTGTGCTAACAAGTTTTTAGTCCTCTGGAGCAAAATGGTGATTTTTCACTGCACAGATTTATTTTTAATGATTTCTGCACTGCAAAAAGACAGGAAATACATTTTAATTCATAACTGGAGCTACACTGCATATTTTTAGGTCCCCTTTGGACACAAGCTGTCCAAAGTCACTACAAGCAACATATCCAAAGCTCAACCCTGGCGGAGCTCTGGATTTGAAATGGTGCACAACTTTCAATTTTCATAGTTTGAATTTTAATTTAAAAACAGTTCATCAAAAGTATAAACATGTCTAATAGAGATTGTAGTTTAGGCTCTCACGAATCCAGGGAGTATTTTTGTGCATTTTTCTGATTTTTGTACGGTTTTTAATGGATTTTACAAGATTCGGGAAAATCAAATCTAGATTTAAGAATCTTTTTACGCAGAAAACCCTAGAGCTTTCAAAACTTCGCGAACGAGTCCCTGGACTTTTGCACAGAGACCCCTAGACAAACGAAGACGATGAAGAAAGGCCCTCGGCTCTCGCCGGAGTTGCGCCGGCCAAACGACGGCGAACTAGGCACGGGGAAGTGGGGGAAAAGGATCCTGGGCTCACCACGAGTCGTTTGGGGACGGTTTGGAGGCCGGAGGTGGTCGGAGTTGCGCCGGCGACGAGGTGGTGGCGGCGCGGCCGCCGCGGCTTCTACGCCGGTGAGCTCGGGGTCGTTCGCCGAGGTTCGAGGGGTCCTAGAGCACCAGTGGAGCTCGAGGAAGCTAATGGTGTGCTCGGATAACCTTGGGGACGGCTCGGAGTAGGGGCTCGACGTGCGGGTGCTCCGGTGGCCGGAATTCGCGATTTGGGGGAAATCTCAAATTCTCGCCGGAGAAAGGACAATAGCTAGGGGAAAGTGGGGGATTTGGAGCTGGAGTAGAGGGCTAGCTTCGTGCGGGACGAACTTGGGAATGGTGGAGTGTGGAGGGTGAATTTCTCGGAGAAGCTTGGCTCGGTTCGCGCGGCGCGAGGAAGAAGAAGACCGAGCGAGCGCGGGGAAATGGAAATGGCCAAGTGAGCGAGTGAGAGGAGGGGTGGGAGTGCGCGGTGGAGTGCTTGGGCACGCGAGAGTGGCACAGTGCGGCCTCGGGAGCGTGCGAGCGCGTGGGTGGCTGTCGCGGTCACCATTGATGGCGCGGCGAGCTCGAACAGAGCGCTCACGCGCGGTTGGGCGTCAAAGATCATCGCGTGATGAAGTGGAGATCCTCAGCAGAGGCTTTTGGCGCGACGCGAACGGACTCTACCGCCTGCAGTGCGCTCGGCGCGGCGCGAGCGCGCGTGCGGCCACGGCGGCGCGCGACCGTATGATGGCGCTCCGCGGCGCGAGGCAGCAGTGCGCCGTCGCCCGCGACGTGACGGTACGGAAGGCTTGGACAAACGCGTGAGGACAGGAGCTAGCTGCCGCCACGGCTCGGCCGACCCGACGCGGTCTCCGCCACACGCCGGCCACGTGGCGGCCGGACTCCGGCCGGAGCAGAGCGCGCCAGGGGCGAGCTGGCAGCCCCGTGGAGCTCCTTTGCCCCTTTTGAACTTTCTCCAAAAATTTGAGCTGAACTTCGAAACGTGTAAAATTAAAAGTTGGAGTTTGAGGTGTGGGACACAACTTCCGAGCTTGGACCGGGCACTTCGACCAGGCGCTACGGCGCTTCGAGCTTGAACCGCAAGCTCGAGCTTGCCGAGCCTCGAACGGTCAGAAACGCCACTCGAGGGTGAGTGCCCCCTCGAGCTTGGCTGCGAAGCCTCGAGCGTGACGGAACGTCGCTCGAGGGTAAGTGCCCCCTCGAGCTTGGCTGCGGAGCCTCGAGCGTGCTAACGTGCGGCCTCGAATCGTGACGGACTGCGGGGCCTCGAGGGTCCTATCGTGCGGCCTCGAATCGTGACTAAAACTACTAGCTAGGCTCGATCGTCACGGACAATACTGGCTAGGCTCGATCGTCACGGACATACTTGCTAGGCTCGATCGTCACGGACATACTGGTTCGAGGGTCATCAAGCGGAACGAACGCCGTGGCGAGATTTGTTATGAAGGGCTGTATCTGTGATGACAGCAACTCTTATTGTCGGAGATTTTTAAGTTCAGTACCAAAATCTTGAGATTTCTGTTGGGTGTCACCAGACCTTTGTTTTTGAATTTCAGTCTGAATTTTTGGTCAATTTCTGAATTCTAACCCCATTGTTTTGCCTTATCTTCCTTTTTATTAATTATTTTATTTAACCTGTCCCTCCTTTCTTAGACCCTTCAATAGTGTCACTAAACATCAGAGGTATGCTGCTCAAAGAGAGTTTTCAATTTAAAGTCCTACCTCCTTTTATTTTGAGAGTAAAAATCTTATTTTAACTTAAAGTTAAAACATGGACACATACATGGAGGTTAAAAGCTTATTTATTTTATATGCTCAACTTTTAATTATGTCGTTAACAACTTGACATATATTAAATATTAATTAATTTACATCCTTTGTATTTTATGAAAGCTCATATTGTGAACAAAATCTCATTTTATTATTAAAACCTCAAGATTGCCACATGTAGGCCATGATTAGATCTACAAGCTTTATTAGTCCAAGTGTTTAACCCTAACATTAAATCATTAACAATTATTTTACTAAAGAACATCAGGAGCACTCTAAATATTATTCTATTTATAGCCCAAGGTGAGCTCATTTAAAAAGGGTGTGTGACCGTGTGTTTTTCATCCCATGTTTAAGTTGGTCTTTCAAACTTGATTTCCTATGTTTGGTAGATTAAGCATCTGAGTTATACATAACTCACCAAGGTTGCAAATGACATTTTTAGATACACAACTTTCATTTGAGAAAGTGGTTTGGTTTTATAATTAGAAAATACTTTCCCAAACCTTTCATATTGATCAGACGTTTGTGATGTGCACAACTCTTATTTAAAATTTTAAATTAGAACCTTGCCTTCTGAAGGTCATTAATATCGTTAGTTGGAATTATTTCATGTGTTGACTTCACATGAGCCATTAGTCCTTTAAGACCTTTAGGGGCATAGAAGCATTACTTAATTTGCCGTTCAATCCTGATTTCTTTTTAGGAAATTTTTATGCGTCGTCTCGAGAGTATGTATTTAGAGTTTTGTCGTGCAACTTGTAAGAGAAGATGTTTAGATTTGTACTAGAAAAGTTTTTGTTGGGTTCAATTCAAGAACCAAAGCACGAGTACAAACTTAACAATCCTCATGTATAATTCTCATTCCTACTAGTGATTTAGTTTCAGGGTTTATAGTTCCTTAGTTTGTTTAATCACTCTTACTTATACGCTTTAAACACCAGGGGTGTTACAGCCTACCCTCCTTAAAAAGAATCTCTTCCCGAGATTCGCATAGGGAGGAAAGGTGGACATTTTATTAGAAGAAAGAGGTGTTGGTTAAAGAAACGCAGATACTACGCACCCAAGTTCTTACAGGTTCACAGCTTGGAGATGATAATTGATACCGGATCTCCGATACAACATCAACGTTGTTCATGTGGGAGCGGTGATGAATGTAGACATGGAAAGCTAAGAGCATCAAGATTTGGCACACAAGGCAAAAGTAATACACCACTATTGTCCAGTGAACTTTAGGGCCAATCGGGGAAAAGAATGGGCAAGCCATGGATGGTGTCAAAAAGTCGAAATCTTCCTTGCTCGTCGACTTAATTCTTGTGGAATCCTCAGGTGACTTCTGCTCGAACTCCTTCTTCGGTGAGGTTGGTGCCGTAGACCTTGGTTAAACGACAAGGTGGTTGCCGGGAGGGGCACTTCCTCGTGGCTTTACAAAAAGGTGGAGGCAGAGCTTGCTTGTCAAAGAACGGAGGACACGGTGGAGAATGGACAGCTTGGGTACCGTGGGGGTCGCCGAAGAGAGGCGAGAGCGGTGGAGTGGTGTGACTCGAGTGGAGCACCTTGGAGTGATGGCAGCCATTGGAGAGGCTGCATTTATCGACGGCCGGAGCGGAGCAGCGATAGTGGTGTGTCGACAGCAGGAGGTAGGGGCCGGCAATGAGATTCCCTGGGTGACGGGACGGTGGTACGATGGCGACTGGGGGAGTGTTGGCCAGCAGCGGTAGGGAAACGACGAAGGTGATAGTGGACTGGTGAACGGGGCAGAGTACATGGCGCACGGACACAGAGGGGGGGGCGTCAAACTGGCCCTTGAGACTCTGCGGTGATGGGGGGAGGAACAGAAGGCAAAGGTGATCTTTGAGACTATAGATAGTCACGGGCAAGATGCTTAACCAATCGTAGGTCTTAAATAACAACGATTTACCTACTTTTATATCAACAGGAACAAGGAATGAACTCTTTAGCATTCTCCTAAGAGAAACGGGATGGTTAATGATCAACGAGGTTATGCGATGACAAGAGTGCCCAAAAGATTTTTAAAACTAGCCCACATCATACCATGATCATGACATGACGTTACACGGGGTTGCTGCCCAAATTCTAAGACGAGCTAAAAGGAACAACACGGATGGGGCAATAAAAGATCTACTTATGGCAATGAGGGAATACACCTAGAAAAGGTGGCGTGACATGGAAATTTTTGGGAAATTCGTGCTCAAATTTTATCTTAATTGCCAAATTGCCAAACTTATGCGCTTTACCATGGTATACATGGCACGGTCATGATGAGGTGCACATGATATGATGCACATGCACATGAGCGTATGGTGCATATGCTTATGAGAGTATGATGTACATGCCGTGATGCAAGTTAGTAGACCTTACATCACATAATTAAAATTCATCATTGCGGAACAATTAGTGAGAGTAAGGAAGTATCTATTTGGGTTGTCAATAAAGGTCTTTGTGGGTCATATTCCCACATACCGAGATACCAATGTGCTCCAAGTGACTCAAGCGTGTGGCTGCAGCACACACACGAGATCCTAGGTTCCATCACGGCACCATAGGTTAGGGAATACAATACCACAATAAATTCAGAGGGAACAACCCAATTGACACCAGGAGGGAGAAGCATTCATGAGTTAGATGCACATGTGGTTAGGTACCAAAAGATTATCATGATGCAAATGACATGTTAATGGATATGTAATGCCCATGCACATGAATTGCTTATAAAGGAATAAAATGCATATTGTATCTATAACTGATTATGCATAGAAAAAGTGACATTGACCCAATTTTGCATATGCATTTCAATTATTTATATTATCTTGAGCAAGAATCAACAGCATAGGGTCCAAGGATTAAGGAATCAAGTTACTTCGGTACAAGGTATCAATGTTAAACAAAGTTAAGTAAATCAAATCGGTATGAGAAAGTTGGTGAAGACACCTGAATCAAGGTATGAGTTTAGACTGTATAGAATCAGACAACAACGGAGGCACGACTCATGCTTGACATCCAAACCTTCACAATTGGTCCATGTCAAAGCACACCAAACAATTTTCCTATTTCACAAAAAGGAAACAAGAGGGATAAAAGGCACTGGGCCAAGAGAGTGGAGTGAAGTTGTTTACATACCATTGATTTACTACAATTGTCGAAGGGGTAGAAAGTGAGTGGAAGACATGAGAGCTGGAAATGAGTGGAAGAAAATTTGTAGTAAACAGATCTAACATCCAGAGTTATTCATCTTTGGTCAGGTAGTAGGAATTTGGTAAGCTACACATTGCTTTGTATCTCAGACGCGGATCTAGTGGTTAAGTTGGTCAAAACTTTCAATCTAGGCTTCTCGGTTTAGATGGATTTTCAGCACACCGAACCATATGATTTTCCCTATAACTCTAGTTCCCTTTTTATTTTGGGGCTGAAACTTTGTGGGTGTTTCCATTATAAATTTCAATTTAACTTTGGTAACCATCTTACATCCTAGAAAGACCATCTTCAGGTGGTAAAAGTTTTGACAAAAATCATGTTGCGGATATGCACTAGATAATAGAAATCCAATATCTCTGGCTGCAACCTTAAAGCTTCATAACTCCAACTTGAGTAGACCAAAAATTCTCAAAATTCCCCAAAGTTTTTTTTTTGACATGTTCGTGTACAAGTTTACTGTTTATCATTTCGTCAAATTTGAGGTTAACATGGTGCAAAAATTAGAGATGCCACAGCAGAGCTAGCTACAAGTGAGGCGGCAGCAATATAGACATCAAAACTAAGTGAGAACTGACATATATTTAAAGAAAATAATCAGATTATGGACAGAGTAGGTCTCAAAATCTATAAGCCCAATCATTACCCAACTTGACCAGAATACAGTTTAGATAATTTCCAATAAGTTTTTAGTTTAACACAAAAACAGAACAAGTGATCTAGGTGGCGCAAAACCCCAATCTTTTAATTAACTCTCTGCTGAAATTCCAGCAGACAGGAAGTTAGTATTGTGAGCATAACTTTTAATTGGTTGAACCAAATTTGTGGAAATTTTGACAGAATTAACTAGACAAAATTTGTGACAACTTTCATTTTTAAGCCTCTAGCAGAAACTGCTGTTAAGAGGGTGTAAAAATCCATTTTCTAACTTGTTGTTCCCAGAAAATTCCAGCAGACAGGGGGTTACCATTTTAAACATAACTCTATGTCTACTGAACCATTTTCGTTGAAATTTCTACAGCATAAACTTCATAACTTTTATGACAACTTTCATGTTGAACACTTTTTCGTTTGGCAACGTTTTCAGTTTCGAATTAAAGGTGCATACAGATTGTTCTCAGCAGGATTTTTGGGTTGTGATTTCAATTTCTTTGACGGCGGTTCAATTTGGTCATGTGTTAAAAGTCGATATTAATTCAGCGAGATGCAATGCATGAGCGGCCTATTCGTTCTCACCAACACACATGCCAATAAACTTTTGGCTTACGAAGTTAGTGCCGGTGGCTAGGCAATATCCGTCTCTCCCTATATTAACTAGCCGAACTTTTCTAACCGTTGAGTCATACGGAATCGCGGTTAGTGTACCTGCAGAAAATTCCATTCCAGAGCATGTATAATCAACCTTTCGTGCCAGCACTCACGAAAGCGTCTCCATTCATTACCACCCACTATAGAGGTGGCACCCGAACGTTTAACATTGAACGGGCAATGTTCATATGTCACCAAAGCAACATATTGACAGTTTCATACGCTATTGAAATAGCGTATTGACTTTGTGCCGCCATCATATTTGCATATGATGCCGTGGTACGCTACAGCAATCGCCGTACCTTGCGCCCACCATCCTATTCTATTTTCATACGCCATCACAGCATATTGACTATGTGCCGCCACTATATCTTCATATAGTGCCGTGGTACGTTACAGCAATCGCCGTACCTTGCGCCCACCATTGCGTAAAGTAAATGACAGAATGAAATGTGCTGGAAGTCAGTATAATATACTATTTGCCACCTAACATATCGTGATCCCTTAACCCACATAGGCTTCACGCTCTAGGTAACATCCTTAGCGGTCCTATAATAACCTTCCTTCGCGAGGCGCGGCGGAAGTACGAGTTAACAAATTTTATTTAAAAATTGTTTATTAAAGGTCTGTTGCTCTCTCCGGTGCTCTGTTTCGGCTCTGATGCCAGCTGTGGCGGACCACTCCGAAATTATTCCAAGTTAAGTACCCCAGGACCACTAACCGAGTAGTCAGGCACTTAATCCGGAATAAGCTGGAGCGCCGTCGGAATAAACCCGATTAACCACGTTCTTTTCTCGATCGAAACAACAGCACGCCCACACGAAGGTGAGTTCCAGAGATTACAACATTCCACAAATTAACTTACACAAATAGGTATCACAAGTTATTACAGACCAAGTTCAAATTTAAATCAGAGTACAAAGTCTTGCAGCGGAAATAAAAGTTTCATTGCAGCAGAAGATAATCTAACGACGATACAATAACACCGTGCTGAAGCCTGCCACGATGCTACTCCTCCCGATCCTCGGCAGAGGACGGAACCCATTCGATGTGCCAGCCAGGTGGAACCTGGGTAGGCCAAGACAAAGCATCGACATCCAAAGGTGTACCTGTAAATCATTGCCACAAGCAAGGCTGAGTATACTAATACTCAGCAAGGCTTACCCGTCGGGTGAAAACTACATCACCGACATCTAGACATGAGAGGCTTTTGGCTGGTGGGTTTGTTTGCCAAAAAGCAACTAAAATAGGTCCTTGCTTTCAAGTTTTAGCATCATATTCTAGTAAATTTAACCATTCTAGATTAGCATCCTTCCTAAGCATACAAGTGGTGCAATACAATTTAATTCATACAACAAGTTCATAAATCTCATAATTCCACTTGTTACTCAATGTAGCAAGGCGGTCAAGCAGTCTCATTAACCGCGAGAAGCGGACAGTTCGAACCGAATTTCTGCTACCTGGCCAGGGGAAACCCAACACACACGGATACTCTGCTTGCTATAAAAGGTACAAGCATTTCCCAACCTTTCCCATCGATCCACAATTCGGAACCGGGTCCATTTCCTTAGGATAAAGGTTTACTGCTTCACTCACAGTCTCACGCATATATCCACAACTGTACGGCAGGGGAAAACAAAGTTTCCAAGGAGAGATGGCTATCGGCCCTAGCTGCTTCAATCTGGTACCGGGCTTACCGATCCCTATACATCGGCATGCATGTGGTACGTTCAAAAACTTGACAGCTCTTTCTACACATTTCGACCTTAAATCAATTATCATACACGGACGGGAGATCTACATCTATCATCCCGCCCGTCAATCCTTATGATTCCAACATAAGTAAAGACAAGCAATTCCTATGTCTCGCGAGTGACAGGAAATCACTCGACTTGTAACGGACCTAAAGCAATGCCCTATCGATCCTTTCATACTAGTATTGCAAGTCATAGGTACTAGGAAATTTGCAGCTACGGTATTCAATCAACTCCTTGAAACGTAAATGCACAAACATAGAGAAGTCATAATGCATAATTGGTAAAGGTTAGGTTATGCTCCGGGGCTTGCCTTCTTGCTCGAACTGGGGGTTAGCCTCCGGGTTGGTCGATCCTGCACCGGCACCTTCCTCCGGGACTTCTTCCTCGTCTGCGGGAATGAGGTGGTAGTTGCCGTCCGGGATGGCGCCTTCTACATGAGATGCATAGTTTAAGGCGGCTGCCTACAGATTCTAAGATTAAGGCCTTGAAGGCCATATTCACCTAGACATACTTAAGCATTACTATTTTCTTCACAAAAACAGGGTGTAGGGGTGTGGGAAAAGTTTTATTTGATTTCGATGGTGATTGTGTACAGATATAAAAGAATTCTATTGATTACTTCACAAATTAGAGTGCTGTTCTGAATTTTGAGAATTTCTTATTTTACTCTAACTAGTTAACCAAAAAGGTTATTCTTTTATATAATTCAATTTCCACCTAGATTCCTTCTCATTTTTGTTTCTCCATTTCTGTTCATCATTTTTAGCTATAAACTTTATGGCAGCTACTGGAGTATAAGAGCTAAGCTCACTCCAAAATTTAGCTAATTTTGAGCTACACACAATTTATTAAAAATATAACAAACAGCTAACTGCAGAAGTGAAATAAATTCATATAAAATTAAAAATTCATCCATTTTAGGAGATTTTCCTACCAAGGCTAGTCATAAGCATGAGGAGGGCTCTGGCCAAGTGGTGGGCGCAAGGTACGGCGATTTCTGTAGCGTACCACGACATCATATGCAAATATGATGGCGGCACAAAGTCAATACGCTATTTCATGAGCGTATGAAATTGTCAATATGTTGCCTTGGTGACATATGAAACATTGCCCGTTCAATGTTGAACATTCGGGTGCCACCTCTATAGTGGGTGGTAATGAATGGAGACGCTTTCGTGAGTGCTGGCATGAAAGTTTGATTATACATGCTCTGGAATGGAAATTTCTGCAGGTACACTAACCACGATTCCGTATGAGGAACGGTTAGAAAAGTTCGGCTAGTTAATATAGGGAGAGACGGATATTGCCTACCCACCGGCACTAACTTTGTAGGCCAAAAGTTTATTGGCATGTGTGTTGGTGAGAACGAATAGGCCGCTCATGCATTGAAATTCACTGAAACTATATTGAACCTTAATACGTGACCATCGAACCCGCCATCGAAATTTGAATCACAACCGAAACTCTGCCGAAACCAGTCTGTTTGGACCATTAATTCGAAACTGAAAACGTGGCCAAACGAAAAAGTGTTCAACATGAAAGTTGTCATAAATGTTATGTAGTTTGTGCTGTAGAAATTTCAACGAAAATGGTTCAGTAGAACTGGAGTTATGCTTAAAATAGTAACCCCCTGTCTGCTGGAAATTTCTGGGAACAGTGAGATGAAAATTGAATTTTTGCACCTTCTTAACGACAGTTTCTGCTTAAACCTCCATCATGAAACTTGTTTGGAATTACTTAAACAATGTCCTGGCCAAATTTGGGAATTCTTGAGCTTTTAGATGCCGAGTTTTATAATTTTTACTACACTGTCCAGAATCTGCTTTATTTTCTTTGGCGCTAACCGGTTCTCACCCTTGCCCTTTTCTTTTTGGTTCAGAATGGACGCTCACGCTGACTTGGCCAGCTACCCCAACGACGTTTCCTTTTCGGACTGCCTAGGATGGGAAGGTTTCCCTAGCATTCTGTGGTCAGTTTTGCAGGCACTCGATTATCCTACCCCGCCACAATATGAGAGAACCCTCATCCGAGACCGAGGTGTGACCCGATCTCGTGTGCGTTTGGTGGTACATCGCCATCCACCGTGTCCTAGCTCCCCCACTTGGAGTGTGGAAGTTCATGGACACCACATGGAGACTACTTGTGAGCTAGCTGCCTTGAATGGCATCAGTTCTTTTTGTGCTCAGAACCAGGACTTGGTAGAGCACCAGTTGCTTGGGTTGTTCCCACCGACCCAGCCGAACGATGCCCATTGGATGAGGCGCTATCTTAGCTCCCCTTTGAGGATGGCGGAGAATCCCGTCGCTGTAGCTGCACTTATGATGAGGTGGATCCGAGCTTACCACCGCTTGCAGGCACTTTAGGACGGTCACAGAGCGAGGTGCTCAACTTTGCCATGGACATGTCTGCCCGTGCCCGTGACATTGGGGTTGAGAGGACCTCCTTGTCCATTGAGGTGAGCACCAGAGACACCATTATTGCTGATTTGGAAAGGCAATTGTCTGACCTCCATATCGCGCACAACAATGTCCAAAACGAACTAGCCCAAACAAGAGAAGAGCTTGAGGAAGTGCACGGTACTTTAGAGCATGCCAATGCCATGTTAGCCGCTCATGATGCTCAGCACCTTCTTGAGCAGGATGGAGAGCATGGGGAAGGAGAGGCCCCCGACTCCGACATGGATACCGAGGATGACATGCCGCCCCTTCCAGCTCCACCATCACCTATGGGCAGCGAGGCTACCACTAACAACCTAGATGATTTCTAGAAGTGGCAGTGGCAAGATTACTCCTCCGCATAGCCTAAATTTTGGCTTCATGTTGTAATAGGCTAGATGGAGTTGAGCTCCCCTAACCTTTTGAGACAATGTAATTTAATGGTGTGGTTGTGTGAGCCAAAACTTGATGAAGGTTGTAATGGCTGTGTGGAAAACATTCTGCAGCTAAACTTGTTTTAATTATTGATGGGTTTTCCATTCATTTCTGGGCTGTGATGTGAACTACAAAGTTGTTTGGAATTTGTCAAACGAAATGTTCACCAAATTTCAACCCTATTGGTTAAGCAAAATAAAAATGGCAACCAAAATACTACAGCTCGGCCTGCCGTAAAACAGCAAACGCAGAGAGCTAAAGATTGAATTTTTCGGCTTAGTTCCAGCCCGAATTTGATTCTGAGCCAAACATGAAAGCTGTAGAGCATGAAATTTTCGAGCTACTGACCGAATTGGAGCATTTGACTTCCTTCCTGTTGAGAGATATGAATTTTTCTTCCGAACTGCTTGTTGAGATGTCATTCTTACACAGTAAACTTCATTATATTGCCACGTTCTATCTTGTCATCATTATGCAAGCTTATGAAATGTGGCTAATACAAGTACCTACTGCAGATGGCAATCACCCGCAGCGGTCATGACGCTAGTGGCTCCAATGCTAACCAGCAAGGGCCAGAGGGGCAGCAACAGCCGCCACCACCTCCGCCACCGTAGCAACCTCCGACGTGGCAGCAATTGTATGCTACGCAAACGGAAATCCTACGGAACCTGCAGCATCAGCAGCAAATGATGCAACAGCAGGGAGGTCAACGGGCCCCTCAGCCTCAAGTGGCCCGGTATGAGGATTTTCTGGCTACGCACCCGTCGGTGTTCTCAAGAGCCGATGAGCCCCTGGAGGCCGATACGTGGATTCGAGCCATCGAATCCAAGTTCTCTATCTTGGCCACACCTTGCACTTCCAACCGCAAGGTAGTTTTCGCGGCGCAGCAGCTCCGCGGCACAACTCTCCTATGGTGGGAGAATTACTTGGCCCTGCAGCAGGAGGGTCACGTGATTGAGTGGGATGAGTTCAAGACTGCTTTCAAGGCTCACCATATTCCTGTCGGTTTGGTAGAGCGGAAGTTGAATGAGTTTCTGGCTTTGACCCAGGGTACCCGCACGGTGCTCCAATACGCCCAGGCCTTCAATGGTTTGTGCCCATACGCGGGTCATCACGCCGACTCTGACGAGAAGAAGTTGGAGAGGTTCCGACGTGGCCTCAATACTAAGTTAAAGGCCCAATTGACCACCACTCGAGTTGCCACATATGGCGAGCTTGTGAACATCGCCATCGCCCAAGAAGACGCCAACATGGTACATAAGGCGGAGAAGAAGAGGAAAGCTCCCGCTGGACCCTCGAGCGCGCAGCCGCAGAAATTCCGCCTGGTTCCCCTGGCTGCACCGCAAGGACAGTCAAGGGCACCCCAGGGAGGTGGATGGGTTGCTAGGCCACCACAGCCAAGTGCGCCCCGTTTCCCTCCACCGCCGCAGCAGCAACCGGCGCCAAGGAAGAACGCACAACAACCAACTCGCCCTGGAGCCGGCTATCAGTGTTTCAAGTGTGGCAGCAACAGTTACTTCATCAAGGACTGCCCACAGAACAAGCAACAGAATCAGCGCCCGGGAAATCAGCAAAGCAAGGGCAAACAGCAGCAGCGTGTGCAGGTTCGACAAGGGAGGCTTAACTACACCACCTTGGCCGACCTACCTGAGGGAGCCCCAGATATGACTGGTATCTTTCCTATCCACCATCAACCTGCTGTGATATTGTTTGATTCCGGGGCAACACATAGTTTTATAAGCACAAGATTTCATGCAAAATGTGGGTTAAAATCTTACCATACCAAATCATCATATGTGATATCAACTGCGGGAGGTAAAATAGCATCCAACCAAGTCACCCGAAGAGTGTCAATCAGGCTGGGAAGTAAATTATTTCCTACTGATTTAATTCTGCTTGGTATGGAAGGGATTGACATTGTTTTGGGGGCCAATTGGATGACTCAACATATGGTTGTGCTAGATGTTGCGGAACGAGTTGTCGAAATAAACTCGCCTACACATGGCCCTAGTGTGCTTTATCTCCCACAACGGAATTGCGCCAATGCTTGTGCTTATACAATGGTAGAAACGCAACTAAAGGACATTCCGGTGGTATGTGAGTATGCCGATGTTTTTCCGGATGACTTACGAGGGATGCCGCCGGATAGGGACATTGAATTTATTATTGAACTCCAACCTGGCACGACACCTATATCAAAGAGACCATATAGAATGTCACCCAATGAATTGGCTGAATTAAAAATTCAACTCCAAGAACTGCTAGACAAGGGTTTCATTCGTCCTAGTGTATCACCTTGGGGATGTCCCGCTATCTTTGTGAAGAAGAAGGACCATTCTTTGAGGTTGTGTATCGAATACCGGCCTCTCAACACGGTGACTATTAAAAACAAGTACCCACTCCCCCGTATTGATGTCCTGTTTGACCAACTAGCTGGCGCCAGAGTGTTCTCTAAGATTGATCTTCGCTCTGGCTATCACCAAATAAAAATCCGACCTTGTGACATTCCAAAGACTGCCTTTTCTACTCGATACGGACTTTATGAATTCTTGGTCATGTCATTTGGACTCACCAATGCCCCAGCCTACTTCATGTACCTCATGAATTCGGTTTTCATGTCAGAGCTAGACAAGTTCGTGGTGGTTTTCATTGACGACATTCTTATATATTCGAAGAATGAGGAAGAGCATGCCGAGCACCTTCGCATTGTTCTTCAAAGATTGAGAGACCATCAACTCTACGCCAAGTTCTCAAAATGTGAATTCTGGCTAGAGAGTGTGAAATTCTTAGGTCACACGATTTCCAAGGATGGTATATCTGTGGATCCAACCAAGGTGCAAGAGGTGCTGGATTGGCAATCACCTACCTCTGTCCATGAGATTCGGAGTTTTCTGGGTTTAGCCGATTATTATCGCCGTTTTATTCCGGACTTCTCTCGGATTGCGAAACCCATGACCGAACTCTTAAAGAAGGGAGTCAAATTTGAGTGGAATGACAAATGTGACGAGGCTTTCCACATGTTAAGAAAACATTTAATTTCAGCCCCCAGTTTTAGCTCAACCCGATTGCACCAAGCCCTATGATGTCTATTGCGATGCTTCAGGCACCGGACTTGGCTGTGTCCTCATGCAGGAGAACCGAGTCATTGCTTATGCTTCTCGAGCACTTCGGCCTCATGAGCAAAACTACCCTACGCATGATCTTGAGTTAGCAGCGGTTATTCATGCTCTCAAGATATGGAGACACTATCTGATGGGTGTTCCATGCAACGTATACACTGACCACAAGAGCCTCAAATATGTCTTCACTCAGGCACATTTGAATATGAGGCAGCGAAGATGGTTGGAGTTAGCAAAGGACTATGACCTTAGTGTGCATTATCACCCCGGCAAGGCTAATGTGGTTGCGGATGCACTAAGCCGCAAGGCTCATTGTCATTGCCTTTCCGTGGAGTCCTATGCTGACACCTTGTGCCATGAAATGGCAAAGCTCAACTTAGAGATTGCCCCACACGGGTACTTCAACCATATCTCTGTTGAACTAACCTTGAATGATCAGATCGTCGAAGCCCAATTAAATGACGCAAAGATTAAAATCCTTAAAAGGAAATTGGCGAAGGAGAATGTCAAGGAAAAATACAAATGTTTCCGGCTAGATGAGCAGGGAGTGATGTGGTTTGGACATCGCATAGTGGTGCCCAAAAACACTGAACTCCGGAGGAGGATTATGGATAAGGCCCATCTCTCTAAATTTTCTATCCATCCCGGTAGCACCAAAATGTACCAAGATTTGAAACAAAACTTTTGGTGGACTAGGATGAAGCGAGAAATTGCCACGTATGTGTCAGAATGTGACACGTGTCAGCGGGTTAAGGCTAGCCACTTGAAGGTAGCAGGCACTCTTCAACCTCTACCTATTCCCTCATGGAAGTGGGAAGATATAAGCATGGACTTCATTGTTGGACTTCCCAGAACCCCTCAGGGGCATGACTCCATTTGGGTAATTGTGGACCGCCTTACCAAGACCGCACATTTTATTCCGGTCAATACCGCTTATACCGCTAAGAGGTACGCTGAGATTTATTTGGAACGGGTCGTTTGTCTACATGGGGTACCCAAGACGATAATTTCAGATCGTGGTACTCAATTCGTGGCACGCTTTTGGGAACAATTGCAACTATCCCTAGGCACAAAACTGATCCGTAGTTCAGCATATCACCCTCAAACCGATGGGCAGACGGAAAGGGTAAATCAAATACTTGAGGATATGCTTCGAGCTTGTGTTATCCATTACGGGAAGAATTGGGAGAAATGCTTATCTCTGGCCGAATTCTCCGATAACAACATGTGACATCTCTGATGTAAAAATGTAGGAAACACCTTTGAAACAGGTTAAAAAGGGAAAAAGTGATGATGGAATTAAAAAATTCATCAAAATTCAAATTTAAATTCAAAAACAAGACCAATTGACACCCAACTGAAATCTCAAGAATTTTGTACTAAACATGAAAATCTCCAAAAATAAAAGTTGTTTGCCATCACAAATAAGGCCTAGTCACTGTTTGGGACTTTTGACAATTTTGCAGTTTAGCCCCTCGAAAACTCGAAAAACTGTTCAGAACACCTTTTTGAAATTGGGTTGTTTGAGCTTGAAAAATTTGAAATTTTAGGTTCACCCCGAAAAGAAAGTTGTGTCCCACATCTCAAATTCCAACTTTTATTTTTACACTTTTTCATGTTCAGTTCAAATTTTTGGAGAAAATTCAAAAGGGGCAAAGGAGCTCCATGGAGCTGCCAGCTCGACCCTGGCGCGCCCTGCGCCTGGCCGGAGCTCGGCCGCCACGTGGCCGGCGAGCGGCGGAGACCGCGCCGAGCCAGCCGAGCCGCGGCGTCCGCTGGCACTTGTCCTCACGCGGTTGTCCCTCCCCTCCCGAGCCGTCACGTCGCCGCTCGACAGCGCGCTTTGCCTCGCGCCGCGCGAACGCCATCATGGCGGGCGGAGCGCCGCCGTGGCCGCGCGCTCGCGCGCGTCGCGTAGAGCTGCTCCGTGGAGGATTCCCTCCTCACTACATGCCAAGACGCTCTGCAGAGGATCTCCCACTCCCTCACGCGACAATCTTTGACGCCCAACCCTCGTGCGCTGTAACATTCCTAAAATTTATTGACTAAAAATGTGGATTTAAAAATTTTGAATGAAATGTGTAACAATTTAAATTTTGCCTAAGGTCAAATTCTTCTCTCATCTAAATCCTAGCAAATAATATTTTATTTAAGGATAATATATTTAGAGTGGCATTTGGATTTCATTTGGATTTTTATTGGATTTGTTTGGATTTTATTTGAATTATAAATATGCTTTTAAATTTGAATTATGAATTCAAATTCAGACCTTTGGGCTAAAATCGCTATTGGGCCGACATCTAAAAACCCGGCCCAAATCTCTCTCTTTCTCTCTTTCTCTTCCCGCGCCGGACCGCCTTCTTTCTTTTTCTTCTCGCGCGCGCGCTCGGCCCACTTGTCCGTTCTCTCCGCTCGTGCCGGCCCAGCAGAAGCCCACTCGTCCGTTCTTCGCCGCGCCACGCCGCGCCGACAGGTGGGACCCACCTGTCAGCCACACACACTGCACAGTTCGTCTTCTTCCTCCTCACGCCTCCGTCGCCGCGGTCGCGCGATTCGCTCGCCCCGCGCCGCGCCCGCGCGCGCTCGCACCCGGGATCGCCAAGCCCGCTAAGCATCTACCCCTCGCCCAAGCCAAGCCCCTAGGAAGCCTCTAGAAGCCTTAGCGGCCACGCCTCCACGCCGCAGAACGCGCGCTCACGCACGCCAACGTCACGGCGGGGTCACGCGATTCGCGTGACTCGTAACCGCCTTCCCTCTCGCCCAAGCCACCTCTACCCATTGCCCACGCCTACAAGAAGCTACCCACGTCCCCAATTTGAGCCCAATCGCTCCCACGGGGTCAATCCCCTTTCACCACCGCCGCGAGCGAGAAGCAGAGGAGGGGAGAAGGAGGAAGAAGAAGGAAGGAGGAGGAGCACCATCGCAAGGAGGAGTACCGCAGCTGCCAAGGGAGCGCGGTGGACGAGCCAAGCCGTACCTCGACGACACCGAGCCGTGCGCCACCTTGAAGCCGCCGTGAACACCGACGTCGACGACGACCGCTGCTCCGAGCCGGCACCGCGTCACCTCATCGCTGCCTCAACGGTCTCCCTGCCTCGCCTAATTCTTCTCGAGCCCGTAGGTGAGCCAATTCCGCCGAGACCCGCCTTGATTTCCTCCTCGATGTGACATCCCGGATGTAAAAATATTGAAAGTACTTTTAAAACAGGTTAAAAGGGGAAAAAGTGGTGTTGGAACTCAAAATTCATCAAAATTCAAATTTAAATTCAAAAGCAAAGGACCTTGGACACCCAACTGAAATCTCAAGATTTTGGTGCTGAACTTAAAAATCTCGGACCAAAAGAGTAGTTGTCATCACCAACAGCCCTTCACGACAACCTCGCCACGGCGTTTGTTTCGCTTGATGACCCTCGAACCAGTATTGTCCGTGACGATCGAGCTATGTCCGTGACGATCGAGCTATGTCCGTGACGATCGAGCCCTAAGTATTGTCCGTGACGATCGAGCTATGTCCGTGACGATCGAGGCCCCGCAGTCCGTCACGATTCGAGGCCGCACGTTAGGACGCTCGAGGCTCCGCAGCCAAGCTCGAGGAGGCACTTACCCTCGAGCGACGTTCCGGCACGCTCGAGGCTTCGCAGCCAAGCTCGAGGGGGCACTCACCCTCGAGCGGCGTTTCCGACCGTTCGAGGCTCGGCAAGCTCGAGCTTGCGGTTCAAGCTCGAAGCGCCGTAGCGCCTGGTCTAAGTGCCTGGTCCAAGCTCAAAGGTTGTGTCCCACACCTTAAACCCCAACTTTTAATTTTACACGTTTCGAAGTTCAGTTCGAATTTTTGGAGAAAGTTCAGCAGGGGCAAAGGAGCTCCACGGGGCTGCCAGCTCGCCCTTGGCGCGCTCTGCTCCGGCCGGAGTCCGGCCGCCACGTGGCCGGCGTGTGGCGGAGACCGCGTCGGGTCGGCCGAGCCGTGGCGGCAGCTAGCTTTTGTCCTCACACGTTTGTCCAAGCCTTCCGTACCGTCACTTCGCGGGCGACGGCGCACTGCTGCCTCGCGCCGCGGAGCGCCATCATGACGAGCTCGCTCGGCACTGGTCGCAGCCGCGCAGCGCCGCCCCGCAGTCGCGATGCTCGCTTGCTACGCGCCAAGGAGCACTGTGGAGGATCCCCAGCGATCACGCCACAATCTTCCTCGCCCAATCGTGTCGCGCGCGCTCTGTTCGAGCTCGGCGCGCATCAATGGCGCGTCACGTCGGCCTTTACTCCGCGCGCACGCTCCCGAGGCATCACGACCCCGCTTTAGCGTGCCCAAGCCTCCCACCGAGTCATTTGCACACTCCACTCACTCGCTCACTTCTCCAGTTCATCTCCTCGCGCTCGCTCCGTCGTCTTCTTCCTCACGCCGCACGGACCGAGCCGAGCTTCGCCGAGACTTTCGTCCTCGTCTCCCTCCACCATTCCCAAATCCCTCGCACACAGAGCTAGACCACCTTCCTAGTTTCCAATCCCCCACTTCTCGCGAGCTATCCCCAACTCTCCGGCGAGAAATCGGATTTTCCCCAAGTCCGCATTTTCGGCCGCCGGAGCACGCGTACGTCGAGCCCCTACTTCGAGCCCTCCCCGAAGCCGACCAAGCATCCCGACAGCTTCCCCGAGTCCTACGGGTGCTCACGGACCCCTTCATTCCCGGCGACAGCCTCCAACCTCGCCGAAATCGAGCCCGCGGCGACCGCCCCGCCACCGCACGTCGCCGGCGTTTTACGAGCCTCTTCCGGCCTCCCAACCGTCATCGTTCGACTCGTGGTAAGCCACTGGTTCTTTCCCCACCTCTCCGACCTCCTTTCACCGCCGTTCGCCCGGCGCAGTGATAGCCAATGGTGGGCAGGGTTCTTCCTCGTTGAGAGCCCAGTTTCGAGCCAGGGTTCTTTCTCGATGAGAACCCAGCCAACGAGAGCCAGTAGAGTTCTTTTCCTATTCGAACAGGGTTCTTTCTCGATAAGAACTCGGTTTCGAGCTTCAGGGTTCTTTTTCCGATAAGAACCCAGACCGCGGGAACCAGCAGAGTTCTTTCTGTCGAGAAGAACTCGGTCCTCGAGACCAACCGAGTTCTTTTCCTCGAAAGCAGGAGCTTAGAAGAGAAAAGAGAAACTTTGTTAAAATGTTAAAATAAAAATCACCTAGTGTAGTAACCTCGAATCATGTTTTGGCAGAACGCTTAATTTGTGCATCTCATGTAGAAGGCGCACTCGTTGACGGCTTCTACGACCTCGTCCCCGTCGACGGAGAGGAGAACCTCGAAGGCGGCCGAGCCAGCGTCGACGCAGACAGCTCGGAGCGTAGCAGTCAGCTAGCCCAAGAAGGCAAGCCCCGGAGCATAACCTAACTTTACCAAATTATGCACTTTGAATTCTCTATGCTTGTGCATTTACGTTCAAGGAGTTGTTTGAATACCTTAGCTGCACATTTTCCTAGTACCTATGACTTGCAATACTAGTATGAAAGGATCGATAGAGCATTGCTATAGGTCCGTTACAAGTCGAGTGATTTCCTGTCACTCGCGAGACATAGGAATTGCTTGTCTTTTCTTATGTTGGAATCATAAGGATTGACGGGCGGGATGATAGATGTAGATCTCCCGTCCGTGTATGATAATTGATTAAGGTCGAAATGTGTGGTTGAGTGTGTCAAGTTTTTGAACGTACCACATGCATGCCGATGTATGGGGATCGGTAAGCCCGGTACCAGATTGAAGCAGCTAGGGCCGATAGCCATCTCTCCTTGGAAACTTTGTTTTCCCCTGCCGTACACTTGTGGATATATGCGTGAGACTGTGAGTGAAGCAGTAAACCTTTATCCTAAGGAAATGGACCCGGTTCCGAATTGTGGATCGATGGGAAAGGTTGGGAAATGCTTGTGCCTTTTATAGCAAGCAGAGTATCCGTGTGTGTTGGGTTTCCCCTGGCCAGGTAGCAAAATTCGGTTCGAACTGTCCGCTTCTCGCGGTTAATGAGACTGCTTGACCGCCCTGCTACATTGAGTAACAAGTGGAACTTTGAGATTGATAAACTTGTTGTATGAATTAAATTGTATTGCACCACTTGTATGCTTAGAGAGGATGCTAATCTAGAATGGTTAAATTTACTAGAATATGATGCTAAAACTTGAAAGCAAGGACCTACTTTTAGTCGCTTTTTGGCAAACAAACCCACCAGCCAAAAGCCTCTCATGTCTAGATGTCGGTGATGTAGTTTTCACCCGACGGGTAAGCCTTGCTGAGTATTAGTATACTCAGCCTTGCTTGTGGCAATGATTTACAGGTACACCTTTGGATGTCGATGCTTTGTCTTGGCCTACCCAGGTTCCACCTGGCTGGCACATCGAATGGGTTCCGTCCTCTGCCGAGGATCGGGAGGGGTAGCATCGTGGCAGGCTTCAGCACGGTGTTATTGTATCGTTGTTAGATTATCTTCCGCTGCAATGAACTATTTTATTTCCGCTGCAAGACTTTGATACTCTGAATTCATTTCAAACTTGGTTTGTAATAACTTTGAGATACTATTTGTGTATGTTAATTTGTGGAATGTTGTAATCTCTGGAACTCACCTTCGTGTGGGCGTGCTGTTGTTTCGATCGAGAAAAGAACGTGGTTAATCGGGTTTAATCCGACGGCGCTCCAGCTTATTCCGGATTAAGTGCCTGACTACTCGGTTAGTGGTCCCGGGGTACTTAACTTGGAATAATTTCGGAGTGGTCCGCCACAGCTGGCATCAGAGCCGAAACAGCGCACCGGAGAAAGCAACAGACCTTTAATAAACAATTTTTGAATAAAACTTGCCAACTCGTGCTTCCGACGCGTTTTGCGAAGGAAGGTTATCTTAGGACCGCTAAGGATGTTACCTAGAGCGTGAAGCCTATGTGGGTTAAGGGATCACGATATGATAGGTGGCAAATAGTATATTATACTGACTTCCAGCACATTTCATTCTGTCATTTACTTTACGCAATGGTGGGCGCAAGGTACGGCGATTGCTGTAACGTACCACGGCACTATATGAAAATATAGTGGCGGCACATAGTCAATACGCTGTGATGGCGTATGAAAATAGAATAGGATGGTGGGCGCAAGGTACGGCAATTGCTGTAGCGTACCATGGCATCATATGCAAATATGATGGCGGCACAAAGTCAATACGCTATTTCAGTAGCGTATGAAACTGTCAATATGTTGCTCTGGTGACATATGAACATTGCCCGTTCAATGTTAAACGTTCGGGTGCCACCTCTATAGTGGGTGGTAATGAATGGAGACGCTTTCGTGAGTGCTGGCACGAAAGGTTGATTATACATGCTCTGGGATGAAATTTTCTGCAGGTATACTAACTGCGATTCCGTATATTGAAACGGTTAGAGAAATTCGACTAGTTAATATAGGGAGAGACGAATATTGCCTAGCCACCGGCACTAACTTCGTAAGCCAAAAGTTTATTGGCATGTGTGTTGGCGAGAACGAATAGGCCGCTCATGCATTGCATTTCACTGAATTAATATCGAATTTTAACACATGATCAAATCGAACCGCCGTCAAAGAAATTGAAATCACAACCCAAAAAAAATCCTGCTGAGAACAATCTGTTTGCACCCTTAATTCGAAACTGAAAACGTTGTCAAACGAAAAAGTGTTCAACACGAAAGTTGTCATAAATATTATGAAGTAAATGCTGGAGAAATTTCAACGAAAATGGTTCAGTAAAATTGGAGTTATGCTAAAAATGGTAACCCCCTGTCTGCTGGAAATTTCTGGGGACAGTGAGATAAAAATTGAATTTTTACACCATCTTAGCGACAGTTTCTGCTCAAACCTCCAACATGAAACTTGTTAGGAATTATTTAAACAATGTCCTGGCCAAATTTGGGAATTTTTGAGCTTGTAGATTTCGAGTTTTGTAATTTTTACCACCCTGCACAGAATCTGTTTTTGCTCTTTGGCACTAACCGGTTCTCACCCTTGCCCCCTTTTTCTTTTGGTTCAGAATGGACGCTCACGCTGACCTGGCTAGTCACCCCAACGACGTGTCCTTCTCTGATTGCTTGGGATGGGAAGGCTTCCCTAGCATCTTGTGGTCGGTTCTACAGGCACTTGGCTACCCTACACCGCCACAGTATGAGAGGACTATCATCCGAGACCGCGGTGTGACTCGTTCCCGTGTGCGTTTGGTGGTCTATCGCCACCCGCCGTGTCCTAGTTCCCCCACCTGGACGGTGGAAGTTCATGGACACCACATGGAGACGACTTGTGAGCTAGCTGCCTTGAATGGCATCAGTTCTTTTTGTGCTCAGAACCAGAGCTTGGTAGAGCACCAGTTGCTTGGGCTGTTTCCACCGACTCAGCCGGATGATCCCCACTGGATGAGGCGCTACCTTAGCTCTCCTTTGAGGATGGCGGAGAACCCCGTCGCTGCAGCCGCTTTGATGATGAGGTGGATACGGGCGTATCACCGTTTGCAGGCACTTCTTGGACGGTCGCAGAGCGAGATGCTCAATATTGCTATGGACATGTCCGCTCGTGCCCGTGACATAGGGGTTGAGACGACCTCCTTGTCCATTGAGGTGACCACAAGGGATGCCATGATTGCTGACTTGGAGAGGCAATTGAATGACCTCCACATTGCACACAACAACACCCAAAATGAGTTAGCACAAACTAGAGATGAGCTTGAGGAGGTACACGGTACCTTGGAGCATGCCAATGCTATGCTTGCCGCCCATGACGCTCATCACCTTCTTGAGCAAGAAGGAGGGAATGGTGAAGGAGAGGCCCCCGATTCCGACATGGACACCGAGGATGACATGCCGCCCCTTCCAGCTCCACCTTCACCTATGGGCAGCGAGGCTACCGCTAACAACCTGGATGATTTTTAGAGTGGTAGTAGCAAGTTTACTCCTCCGCTAGGCCTAGATTTTGGCTTCATGTTATAATAGGCTAGATGGAGTTGAGCTTCTCCTTTTATCTTTTGGTGGCAATGTAAATTAATGGTGTGGTTGTGGTGTAAAACTTGATGAAGTGTAATAGCTGTGTTGAAAACATTCTGCAGCTAACCTTGTTTTAGTTATTGATGGGTTTTCCATTCACTTCTAGGCTGTGATGTGAACTACAAAGTTGTTTGGAATTTATCAAACAAAATGATCACCAAATTGCAACCCCATTGGTTCAGCGAAATAAAAATGGCAACCAAAACACTATAGCTCGGCCTGCTGAAAAACAGCAAATGCAGAGAGCTAAAGATTGAATTTTTCGGCTTAGTTCCAGTCCGAATTTGATTCTGAGCCCAACATGAAAGTTGTAGAGCATAAAATTTCCGAGCTACTGACCGAATGGGAGCATTTGACTTGTTTCCTGTTGGGAGATATGATTTTTCTTCCGAACTGCGTGCTGACTTGCCATTCTGCGCAGTACACTTTAATATGCTGTCACATTCTATCTTGTCATTCATTATGCAAGCTTATGGAATGTGGCTAATGCAAGTACCTACTGCAGATGGCAATCACCCGCAGCGGTCACGACGCTAGTGGCTCCAACGCTAACCAGCAGGGGCCAGAGGGGCAGCAACAGCCACCGCCACCTCCTCCACCGCAGCAACCTCCGACGTGGCCGCAGCTGTATGCCACGCAAACGGAGATTCTCCGGAACCTACAGCATCAGCAACAGATGATGCAGCAGCAGATGCTTCAGCAGGGAGGTCAACGGGCCCCTCAGCCTCAGGTGGCCAGATACGAGGATTTTCTGGCAACACACCCGCCGATTTTCTCTCGAGCTGATGAGCCCTTGGAGGCCGACACCTGGATTCGAGCTATCGAGTCCAAGTTCACCATCCTGGCGACGCCTTGCACCTCCAACCGCAAGGTCGTGTTCGCGGCGCAGCAGCTCCGCGGCCCAGCTCTCCTTTGGTGGGAGAACTACCTGGCCCTGCAGCAGGAGGGTCATGTAGTTGAGTGGGATGAGTTCAAGGCTGCATTCAAGGCTCATGACATTCCGGCCGGTCTGGTGGAGCGAAAGCTGAATGAGTTTTTGGCGCTGACCCAGGGTACCCGTACAGTGCTTCAGTACGCCCAGGCCTTCAATGGTCTGTGCCCCTACGCGGGTCATCACGTTGACTCGGACGAGAAGAAGCTAGAGAGGTTCCGACGTGGCCTTAACACCAAGTTAAAGGCACAGTTGGCCACCACCCGTGCTGCCTCGTACGGCGATCTCGTGAACCTTGTCATCGCCCAGGAAGACGCCAATGTGGAGCACAAGGCGGAGAAGAAGAGGAAGACTCCCGCTGGACCGTCGAGCGCGCAGCCACAGAGGTTCCGCTTGGTTCCCCCGACTGCACCGCAGGGACAGTCCAGGGCACCTCAGGGAGGTGGATGGGTTGCTAGGCCGCCACAGCCTAACGCGCCTCGTTTCCCTCCACCACCGCAGCAGCAGCAAGCACCAAGGCAAAATGCACAGCAGCCAGCTCGCCCAGGAGCCGGCTATCAGTGCTTCAAGTGTGGAAATAAAGATCATTTTATCAAGGATTGTCCGCAGAACAAGCAGCAAAACCAGCGCTCGGGAAATCAGCAAGGCAAGGGCAAGCAGCAGCAGCGTGTGCAGGTTCGGCAAGGACGGCTCAACTACACCACCTTGGCCGATCTACCCGAGGGAGCCCCAGACATGACTGGTACCTTCCCTATCTGCACTCAACCTGCTGTGATATTGTTTGATTCCGGGGCAACACATAGTTTTATAAGCACAAGATTTCATGTGAAATGCGGATTAAAATCTTACCATACCAAATCATCATACGTGATATCAACTGCGGGAGGTAAAATTGCATCCAACCAAGTCACCCACAAGGTTC
Source organism: Digitaria exilis (assembly GCA_015342445.1). Lineage (NCBI taxonomy): Eukaryota > Viridiplantae > Streptophyta > Magnoliopsida > Poales > Poaceae > Digitaria > Digitaria exilis. The sequence continues at coordinate 33,457 of JACEFO010001634.1, forward strand.
CAATCAGGCTGGGAAGTAAAACATTTCCTACTGATTTGATTCTGCTGAGATTGGAAGGAATTGACATTGTGTTAGGAGCCAATTGGATGACTCAACATAAGGTTGTCCTAGATGTTGCGGAACGAGTTGTTGAGATAAACTCGCCTACGCATGGCCCAAGTGTGCTATATCTGCCACAACGGACTTGCGTCGATGCGTGTGCTTATGCAATGGTAGAAACCCAACTAAAGGACATTCCGGTGGTATGTGAGTATGCCGATGTATTTCCGGATGACTTACCTGGGATGCCGCCGGATAGGGACATTGAATTTGTGATTGAACTTCAACCTGGCACAGCACCTATATCAAAGAGACCATATAGAATGCCGCCCAATGAATTGGCTGAATTAAAAATTCAACTCCAAGAATTGCTAGATAAAGGTTTCATTCGTCCAAGTGTATCATCCTGGGGATGTCCCGCTATCTTTGTGAAGAAGAAGGACCATTCCTTGAGGTTGTGTATTGATTACCGGCCTCTCAATGCGGTAACTATTAAGAACAAGTATCCGCTTCCCCGTATTGACATCTTGTTTGACCAACTAGCTGGCGCCAGAATGTTCTCCAAGATTGACCTTCGCTCTGGCTATCACCAAATCAAAATTAGGCCTTGTGACAATCCAAAGACTGCCTTTTCCACACGTTATGGACTTTATGAATTCTTGGTTATGTCTTTTGGACTCACCAATGCCCCGGCCTACTTCATGTATCTCATGAATTCGGTCTTCATGTCAGAACTAGACAAGTTTGTGGTGGTATTCATTGACGACATTCTTATATATTCTAAGAATGAGGAAGAGCATGCCGAGCACCTTCGCATTGTTCTTCAGAGATTGAGAGATCACCAGCTCTACGCCAAGTTCTCCAAGTGTGAATTCTGGCTAGAGAGCGTGAAGTTCTTAGGCCACACGGTTTCCAAGGATGGTATATCCGTGGATCCAACCAAAGTGCAAGAGGTGTTGGATTGGCAACCACCTACTTCTGTCCACGAGATTCGGAGTTTTTTGGGTTTAGCCGGTTATTACCGCCGTTTCATTCCGGACTTCTCTCGGATTGCGAAGCCCATGACCGAACACTTAAAGAAGGGAGTCAAATTCGAGTGGAATGACAAATGCGATGAAGCTTTCCACACCTTGCGAAGGCATTTAACTTCAGCCCCAGTTTTGGCTCAGCCCGATTGCACCAAGCCCTATGATGTCTATTGCGATGCATCAGGCACCGGCCTTGGCTGTGTTCTCATGCAAGAGAACCGAGTCATTGCTTATGCTTCTCGAGCACTTCGGCCTCATGAGCAAAACTACCCCGCGCATGATCTTGAGTTAGCAGCGGTTATTCATGCTCTCAAGATGTGGAGACACTATTTGATGGGTGTTCCCTGCAACATATACACAGACCACAAGAGCCTCAAATATGTTTTCACTCAGGCACATTTGAATATGAGACAGCGAAGATGGTTGGAGTTAGCAAAGGACTATGACCTTAGTGTGCATTATCACCCTGGGAAGGCTAATGTAGTTGCGGATGCACTAAGCCGCAAGCCTCGTTGTCATTGTCTTTCCATGGAGTCCTACGCTGACACCCTGTGTCATGAAATGGCAAAGCTCAACTTGGAGATTGTTCCACACGGGTACTTCAGCCATATTGCAGTGGAACCAACCTTGCACGATCAGATTGTTGTAGCCCAATTAAATGACGCGAGCATTAAAATGCTTAAAAGGAAATTGTCTAAGGAGAAGGTGAAAGAGAAGTACAAGTGTTTCCGGTTTGATGGGCAGGGAGTGATGTGGTTTGGACATCGCCTCGTGGTGCCCAAAAACACGGAACTCCGGAGGAAGATTATGGATGAGGCTCATCTCTCTAAATTTTCTATCCATCCCGGCAGCACCAAAATGTACCAAGATTTGAAACAAGACTTTTGGTGGACTCGAATGAAGCGAGAAATTGCCACGTATGTGTTGGAATGTGACACATGCCAGCGGGTTAAGGCCAGCCACTTGAAGGTAGCAGGCACGCTTCAACCTCTACCTATTCCCTCATGGAAGTGGGAAGATATAAGCATGGACTTCATTGTTGGACTTCCCAGAACCCCGCAGGGGCACGACTCCATTTGGGTAATTGTGGACCGCCTTACCAAGACCGCACATTTTATTCCGGTCAATACCTTTTATAACGCTAAGAAGTACGCGGAGATTTAATTGGAGCGGATCGTTTGTCTACATGGGGTACCCAAGATGGTAATTTCAGATCGTGGTGCTCCGTTCGTAGCACGCTTTTGGGAACAATTGCAATTGTCCCTAGGCACCAAACTGATCCGTAGTTCAGCATATCACCCACAGACCGATGGGCAGACGGAAAGGGTAAATCAAATACTTGAGGATATGCTTCGAGCTTGTGTTATTCATTATGGGAAGAATTGGGAGAAGTGTCTATCTCTGGCCGAATTCTCCTATAACAACAGCTACCAAGCGAGTCTTAAAATGGCACCTTTCGAAGCCTTGTATGGTAGGAGATGTCGGACCCCGTTGTGTTGGTCCCAGGCAGGCGAGAGATATACCTATGGCCCTGACCTTGTGAAGGAGGCAGAAGAAAAGGTTAGGATCATTCGTGAAAATTTGAGAACCGCCCAGTCACGACAGAAGAGCTACTTTGATCAGCGGCGGAAACCACTTCAGTTTGAAGTAGGTGATCACGTGTATCTTAAGGTCTCCCCGACCAAGGGTGTGCAAAGATTTGGACTAAAAGGAAAGCTTGCACCTCGCTATATTGGCCCGTATGAAATCACTCAACAATGTGGGCCGGTAGCCTATCAAGTGAAGCTTCCCGAGAAGCTTTCAGCCGTACACGATGTATTCCATGTTTCCCAACTCAAGAGGTGTCTTCGTGTTCCGACCGAAGTTGTTGAACAAGAGGAACTCTCGGTTGAACCGGATCTCTCTTATGATGAGCATCCCATTAAGATCCTCGACGAAAAAGAGAGACAAACACGAAGGAAGGGAGTTAAAATGTACAAAATTCAGTGGAGTCATCACTCCGAAGATGAAGCCACATGGGAAACCGAAGACTATCTAAAGAAGAACTACCCCGACATCCTTTCTTAGACCAAGGTACCTTTTCCCACCTTGTTCCTAAGTGTAATCGAATCTCGGGACGAGATTCTTTGTAAGGGGGGGTAGGCTGTGACATCCCGGATGTAAAAATATTGAAAGTACTTTTAAAATAGGTTAAAAGGGGAAAAAGTGGTGTTGGAACTCAAAATTCATCAAAATTCAAATTTAAATTCAAAAGCAAAGGACCTTGGACACCCAACTGAAATCTCAAGATTTTGGTGCTGAACTTAAAAATCTCGGACCAAAAGAGTAGTTGTCATCACCAACAGCCCTTCACGACAACCTCGCCACGGCGTTTGTTTCGCTTGATGACCCTCGAACCAGTATTGTCCGTGACGATCGAGCTATGTCCGTGACGATCGAGCCCTAAGTATTGTCCGTGACGATCGAGCTATGTCCGTGACGATCGAGCCCTAAGTATTGTCCGTGACGATCGAGCTATGTCCGTGACGATCGAGGCCCCGCAGTCCATCACGATTCGAGGCCGCACGTTAGGACGCTCGAGGCTCCGCAGCCAAGCTCGAGGAGCCACTTACCCTCGAGCGACGTTCCGGCACGCTCGAGGCTTCGCAGCCAAGCTCGAGGGGGCACTCACCCTCGAGCGACGTTTCCGACCGTTCGAGGCTCGGCAAGCTCGAGCTTGCGGTTCAAGCTCGAAGCGCCGTAGCGCCTGGTCTAAGTGCCTGGTCCAAGCTCAAAGGTTGTGTCCCACACCTTAAACCCCAACTTTTAATTTTACACGTTTCGAAGTTCAGTTCGAATTTTTGGAGAAAGTTCAGCAGGGCAAAGGAGCTCCACGGGGCTGCCAGCTCGCCCCTGGCGCACTCTGCTCCGGCCGGAGTCCGGCCGCCACGTGGCCGGCGTGTGGCGGAGACCGCGTCGGGTCGGCCGAGCCGTGGCGGCAGCTAGCTTTTGTCCTCACACGTTTGTCCAAGCCTTCCGTACCGTCACTTCGCGGGCGACGGCGCACTGCTGCTCGCGCCGCGGAGCGCCATCATGACGAGCTCGCTCGGCACTGGTCGCAGCCGCGCAGCGCCGCCCCGCAGTCGCGATGCTCGCTCGCTACGCGCCAAGGAGCACTGTGGAGGATCCCCAGCGATCACGCCACAATCTTCCTCGCCCAATCGTGTCGCGCGCGCTCTGTTCGAGCTCGGCGCGCATCAATGGCGCGTCACGTCGGCCTTTACTCCGCGCGCACGCTCCCGAGGCATCACGACCCGCTTTAGCGTGCCCAAGCCTCCCACCGAGTCATTCGCACACTCCACTCACTCGCTCACTTCTCCAGTTCATCTCCTCGCGCTCGCTCCGTCGTCTTCTTCCTCACGCCGCACGGACCGAGCTGAGCTTCGCCGAGACTTTCGTCCTCGTCTCCCTCCACCATTCCCAAATCCCTCGCACACAGAGCTAGACCACCTTCCTAGTTTCCAATCCCCCACTTCTCGCGAGCTATCCCCAACTCTCCGGCGAGAAATCGGATTTTCCCCAAGTCCGCATTTCCGGCCGCCGGAGCACGCGTACGTCGAGCCCCTACTTCGAGCCCTCCCCGAAGCCGACCAAGCATCCCGACAGCTTCCCGAGTCCTACGGGTGCTCACGGACCCCTTCATTCCCGGCGACAGCCTCCAACCTCGCCGAAATCGAGCCCGCGGCGACCGCCCCGCCACCGCACGTCGCTGGCGTTTTACGAGCCTCTTCCGGCCTCCCAACCGTCATCGTTCGACTCGTGGTAAGCCACTGGTTCTTTCCCCACCTCTCCGACCTCCTTTCACCGCCGTTCGCCCGGCGCAGTGATAGCCAATGGTGGGCAGGGTTCTTCCTCGTTGAGAGCCCAGTTTCGAGCCAGGGTTCTTTCTCGATGAGAACCCAGCCAACGAGAGCCAGTAGAGTTCTTTTCCTATTCGAACAGGGTTCTTTCTCGATAAGAACTCGGTTTCGAGCTTCAGGGTTCTTTTTCCGATAAGAACCCAGACCGCGGGAACCAGCAGAGTTCTTTCTGTCGAGAAGAACTCGGTCCTCGAGACCAACCGAGTTCTTTTCCTCGAAAGCAGGAGCTTAGAAGAGAAAAGAGAAACTTTGTTAAATGTTAAAATAAAAATCACCTAGTGCAGTAACCTCGAATCATGTTTTGGCAGAACGCTTAATTTGTGCATCTCATGTAGAAGGCGCACTCGTTGACGGCTTCTACGACCTCGTCCCCGTCGACGGAGAGGAGAACCTCGAAGGCGGCCGAGCCAGCGTCGACGCAGATAGCCCGGAGCGTAGCAATCAGCTAGCCCAAGAAGGCAAGCCCCGGAGCATAACCTAACTTTACCAAATTATGCACTTTGAATTCTCTATGCTTGTGCATTTACGTTCAAGGAGTTGTTTGAATACCTTAGCTGCACATTTTCCTAGTACCTATGACTTGCAATACTAGTATGAAAGGATCGATAGAGCATTGCTATAGGTCCGTTACAAGTCGAGTGATTTCCTGTCACTCGCGAGACATAGGAATTGCTTGTCTTTTCTATGTTGGAATCATAAGGATTGACGGGCGGGATGATAGATGTAGATCTCCCGTCCGTGTATGATAATTGATTAAGGTCGAAATGTGTGGTTGAGTTGTGTCAAGTTTTTGAACGTACCACATGATGCCGATGTATGGGATCGGTAAGCCCGGGTACCAGATTGAAGCAGCTAGGGCCGATAGCCATCTCTCCTTGAAACTTTGTTTTCCCCTGCCGTACACTTGTGGATATATGCGTGAGACTGTGAGTGAAGCAGTAAACCTTTATCCTAAGGAAATGGACCCGGTTCCGAATTGTGGATCGATGGGGAAAAGGTTGGGAAATGCTTGTGCCTTTTATAGCAAGCAGAGTATCCGTGTGTGTTGGGTTTCTCCTGGCCAGGTAGCAAAATTCGGTTCGAACTGTCCGCTTCTCGCGGTTAATGAGACTGCTTGACGCCCTGCTACATTGGAGTAACAAGTGGAACTTTGAGATTGATGAACTTGTTGTATGAATTAAATTGTATTGCACCACTTGTATGCTTAGAGAGGATGCTAATCTAGAATGGTTAAATTTACTAGAATATGATGCTAAAACTTGAAAGCAAGGACCTACTTTTAGTCGCTTTTTGGCAAACAAACCCACCAGCCCAAAAGCCTCTCATGTCTAGATGTCGGTGATGTAGTTTTCACCCGACGGGTAAGCCTTGCTGAGTATTAGTATACTCAGCCTTGCTTGTGGCAATGATTTACAGGTACACGCCGATGCTTTGTCTTGGCCTACCCAGGTTCCACCTGGCTGGCACATCGAATGGGTTCCGTCCTCTGCCGAGGATCGGGAGGGGTAGCATCGTGGCAGGCTTCAGCACGGTGTTATTGTATCGTCGTTAGATTATTCTTCCGCTGCAATGAACTATTTATTTCCGCTGCAAGACTTTGATACTCTGAATTCATTTCAAACTTGGTTTGTAATAACTTTGAGATACTATTTGTGTATGTTAATTTGTGGAATGTTGTAATCTCTGGAACTCACCTTCGTGTGGGCGTGCTGTTGTTTCGATCGAGAAAAGAACGTGGTTAATCGGGTTTAATCCGACGGCGCTCCAGCTTATTCCGGATTAAGTGCCTGACTACTCGGTTAGTGTCCCGGGGTACTTAACTTGGAATAATTCGGAGTGGTCCGCCACACTCGACGTCGCTCGCCGGAGTTCCGCCGCAAATCGTAGCACCGCCGCTAGGAATCCCACCTATCTGCCCGGCCTTCGTGCCGCACCTTCTGCAGGGACCTCATGCGCTCACGCACACACGCCAGCCACCGCGAGGGAATGGAGACCGGACGCCCGTGGGCGGCAAGGCCATGCCGCGGCCATGGCGCAGCCATGACGCCTGCGCGCCCGCTTGCACTCACAGCACGCACACTGGCTCAAGCGTGCACAACCCCGCGCACAAGCACGCTCATGCGCAGCCCCGGCCACGAGGCGTTGCCTCGCACGGCCGGCGAGTCGCCGCGGCCTCCACGCGCGCTGCGCCGTGACGCACCGCACTGGTGCATTCGTTGAGCGCGCACACGCACGCACGAGCATGGCTGCCCTAGCTAGAACACAGCACGAGTCCGCGCTCGCACGCTGGCGAGCGAACGCGGCACGCACGGCGAGCCGTCGCGTCGCGCGCGTCGCGAACGCCGGTGCGGCGTTTCGTCGAACACGTCACGCGCGTGAACCAATCCCCTTTGGATTTCGAATCTGAGCGAACACGATTTTGGCCACACGGCGCGCAACCGCACCGGATCCGGTGGATGCGGTCCACGTGAGCCGCACTCACGGCTCACGGTGGACTGCGCCCACGCGCGCTGTCGTGCCGAGCCGAGCCGCTGACAGGCGGGGCCCACTGCCCAGAGGGCCCACCTGTCAGGTTGACTCGGTCGTGATGACGTCAGCCGGGCCCACGCTGACGTCATCAATCCCGGACCCCTCGGCTGACGTCAGGCTTGCGTCATGCTGACGTCAGCAGGCGCCGCGTGGCATGCTCTGGTGCAGCCACGTGTCGCGTTCTGGATTTTCCGGATTTAATCTTTTCGGGAATTCGTTTATCTTTTTCAGAAAAATGATCTAAACTTAGAAAATTCATAACTAATTCAAATTAAGTCAGAAAATTATGAAACCAGTTTCTATAATTTTCTAAAAATATGAATAACAGTTTGGGAGGGTATTTGGAGTCATTTGGGTCTTCTATATTGCTGTTCTTTGGATTTCTTGCCATTTACCGTAGGAATTTATCGTACCTTCCGTGTTCAGGAGACGAACGACGTGAGCAGCTGCTGATGAGGATCTGGCCGAGGACTTCGACAACTACTCGCACTCTCCAGGTTCACGCCCATTCCCATCTTTTGAATGCCCATTAGGCATATGCTGTTAGTATGCTAGTGCTTGCACGTGATGATTATATGATGATTAGCCATGCATAGCCCTTTATTGCCCTTACCCCTTGATGACCTACCACTTACTATATACTCGAGATATTGCTATTGCTGTGCATGCTATGTGTGGGATTGGTAGATATTCTCTGTGTGGGGTGTGTGGGAAAACTGGGAAGGAGGATGGTGATTTTGACCTTAGTAGGTCCTTGTCGGTGCGGGTATTATAATAACCCGACTTAGGCTTTCGGGGTGCCAGGGGTGAGCTTCTGAGTTAAGCCCTGTCTTGTGCCTGTGGCGGGCACGGTTGTGACTTGTGATTGTGATTGGGAGCTAGGAGTATGGCGTTACCTGAGATGGTAATCGGTTGCGGACCACTGCGGTGGATACGCTTTTGGGACGATGACACCCCGTACCGCACCTTAAACCTTGTTGACCGAGCCTCGTTATCGCTGTACCCGTACGCACCAGCTTGCTTTTGTGGGAGGAGTACCCAGCTTAGCCTTTCTCGGAGCGGTATCCGGACTGTTGGCGACCACAGTGTGGGTATTTGTGTCAGGGGGACTGGATGCGTCCTTACATCCCCGATCGGCGAGCTATTCCCCGTCTGGCCCACGGGGAAACTCTTCACAGCTCTTGGGGCCAAGGTTAGCGTGCTGAGGCGTTTCAGACCCGAGGGATGCAGGAGGATGCCGTTTCCGGTTAGGAGTTACTAGTTGTGGGTTGTGTCTCAACTGGTTGACACCCGGTTTGCAGCCCGAGTTGGGTACAGGCGTACAAGCTCTGCAGAGTCTTATGATCTATACGTATAGCCGTGAACCTTGGTCTCGGAAAGCGCAGTGTTAATGTCTCGGTCCGTCCATGTGTTTTGGGATATGCTTTCTTTTCCCCCTATAGGAGTGGTGTGTGAGGTCATTGGTGCGGGCGGGAAAGGGAGATTGAGTCTCCGTTTCCTTGTGATCCGGTCGTAGCTCTTGAGATGCCGGGGATGGGAGCCCGCGCATCGCCCGAGAGATGGAGGTGTTGTGTTGTGACGGGAACCTGGTTGGCCAGGACAGCCCGAGTTGTGGTAAAGAGGGAACGGGAATGAATGATACTATTTACTGCTGCTACTGCTTAGGAAACATATACCCTTTCCATTGCTATTGTTTCTTTCCCTTAGATTTAGGCCACCTAAAGCTTGCATACAGATGGTGACGTGAACCTATTCCACTCCTTGGGAACAAGTCTGTGAGTTCGCAGGGGTACGAGTCTGAGCACGAGTTCAACCATGATGGGTGGTATGATAGGCTGCAGCTATGCTCAGGAGATTGCCTGTGGAGGGGAGACCACTTGGAAGACGCATGATAGTTTCCGCTGCACTACATTTACTTTATGTTGCTTTTCGGCCCATGAGGCTTATGTACTTATTTCCAGGGACATGTACTGGTTACAATATTTATGACATGTGGATGTAATTCGAATGGATGTCTGTGATATACTACTGAGATGAGTTCTGTACGCAGTAGCACTATTCCTGGGACTATCGGCAATGGTACAGGGAGTCGAACTTTGTCATTAAGAAGTCCGGTTCGTCCACGCGCTGCTTCTGCTCGAGCTCGGCGCATCAATGACGCGTCAAGTCGACCATGCACTCCTCACGCACGCTCCGAGGGGGTGCTGAGGCAGCACGTCCCTCTGCTAGCGTGCCAATAAGCACTCCACGCGAGCGCGCCTCACACTCTCCATCTAGCTCGCGGCACTTCACCATTCACGTCCTCATGGCCTCGCTCTTGTCGTCTTCAACGCTCTAGCCGCGCGCCACCGAGCCGAGCTTCGAGACCGAATTCGTCTCTGCGTCCCTCCAACCATTCCCAAATCCCTCGCGCACAGAGCTAGACCACTTCGCGAGCTTCATTTCCCCCACTTCTCGGAGCTCTCCCCAACTGCTCCGGTGAGAAATCGGATTTTCCCCCAATCCGCATTTCCGGCACGCCGGAGCACGCGCACGTCGAGCCCCGCTACTTCGAGCCCTCCCGAGGTCAATCCGAGATCTGTCCACAAGCTTCGCCGAGTCCACTGGTGGCTCAAGGGACCGCTCAAACCCCGGCAAGATCCACCACCTCGCTGGAATCGAGCTCGCGGCGGCCGCAACCGCCACCTAGCAACGGTCGCCGGCGGAACTCCGAGCTTCCCCGGCCCTCCAACGCGCCGACCATCGACTCGTGGTGAGCCCTACTGGTCCTTTTCACCCACTCTCCCCGACCCTATCTCGCCGTCGTTTGGCCGGCGCAACTCCGGGCGACGAGCCGAGGACCTTTGTTCATCGTCTTCCTTTTCCCAGGGTTCCCAGTGAAAAAGTCAGGGACACTGTTCAACGGAGGTTCATCAAAAGATCCAAGGGCGCCGGCGCGTAAAAAGATTCTTAAGGTTTACCCTTTTTCCCAAAATCTTGTAAAATCCACCAAAAATCGTACAAAAATCAGAAAAATGTATAAAAATACTCCCTGGATTCGTGAGATTGGTAAACTCAATCTCATGTTAGCATGTATATATACTTTTGGTGAACCATTTGAATTAAAATTTCAACTGTGAATTTAGAAACTTGTGCACCATTTCAAATCCAGAGCTCCGCTAGGGCTGAGCTTGATATGCTGTTTGTAGTGACTTTTGGACATCTTGTGTCCAAAAGGGACCTAAAAATACAGACTGTAGCTTGAGTTATGAATTAATTTGTGATTCCTGTCTTTTTTGCAGTCCTGAAATTATTAACAATAATCCATGCAGCTAAAAATCACCATTTCCTCTCGAGGCTCTAAGAATTGTTAGCATGCATCTGCTAAATTCATGCTAAAACTTAATTTTTCCCTGATTAGGACTAGCATAATAAATAGATATGTGTTTTCGGTTAGAAAATTGTTGAGGACTGTCCAAGGTGTTATTTTGAGCCACCCACTTGGCCAAAGCCACTCCTTACACTCGTGACTAGCACTGGTAAGTAAATTTCGTGATTTGGATGATTTTCAATTTTATATGAATTTACTTGTTTCTTAAGCAGCAGTTTGTACTAATTTTTTAATAAATTCTGTGTAGCTCAGTTTTAGCTAAATTTGGAGTGAGCCTAACTCTTATACTCCAGTAAGCTGTTATATAAAGTTTTGTAGATAAAAAAGATGAACAGAAACCGAGATAACAAACAATGAGAAGAAATTAAGGTGGAATAGTTTTGATATAAAAGAATAGACCTTTTTGATAATTAATTAACATGAAACATGGAAAGTCTAAAATTCCAGAACAGCACCCAAACCTCAAAATGATAAATGAGAATTCTTTTATATATATGTACACAATCACCATCAAAGATGCGTAAAAATTTTCCACACCCCTCCTCTAGTTTTTGTGAAGGAGAAAGTAGTACTTTAAGCATGTCTAGGTGAATATGGCCTTCAAGCTTAGTTTTGGTATCACATAGGCAACCACACTATAAGTTATGCATTCTATGTAGAAGGCGCTATTGCAGACGGCACCTACCATCTCATCCCCGCCGACGAAGAAGGAATCCCGGAGGGAGGTGCAGTGAAGGAAGCACAGTCGACCGGAGGCTAACCCCCAGCTAGCGCAAGAAGGCAAGCCCCGGAGCATAACCTAACCTTTAAAGTTTATGCAGCTATGAATTCCCTATGCTTGTGCATTTAAGTTTTCAAGGAGTTGCTTGAATACCTTAGTTGCATATTTCTAGTACCTATGACTTGCCACACAGCTAGTATGAAAGGATCGATAGGGCATTGCTTTAGGTCCGTTACAAATCGAGGTGATTTCCTGTCACTCCGCGAGACATAGGAGTTGGGTTGTCTTTACTTATGTTGGAATCATAAGGATGGACGGGCGGGATGGTAGATGTAGATCTCCCGTCCGTGTATGATAATTGATTTAAGGTCGAAACGTGGGTTGAGTGTGTCAAGTTTTTGAATGTACCACATGCATGCCGATATATGGGAATCGTAAGCCCGGTATCCCAGATTGAAGCAGCTAGGGCCGATAGCCATCTCTCCTTGGAAACTTTGTTTCCCCTGCCGTACACTTGTGGATATATGCGTGATGCTGTGAGTGAAGCAGTAAACCTTATCCTAGGAAGTGGACCCGGTTTCCGAATTGTGGATCGATGGGAAAGGTTGGGAAGTGCTGTAACTTTTATAGCAAGCATTATCCATGTGTGTTGGGTTTCCCCTGGCCAGGTAGCAAAATTCGGTTCGAACTGTCCGCTTCTCGCGGTTAATGAGACTGCTTGACCGCCTTGCTGCATTGAAGTAACAAGTGGAACTATGAGATTGTTGTTGTATGAATTAAATTGTATTGCACCATTTTGTATGTTTAGAGAGGATGCTAATCTAGAATGGTTAAATCTACTAGAATATGATGCTAAAACTATGAAAGCAAGGATCTACTTTTAGTTGCTTTTTGGCAAACAAACCCACCAGCCAAAAGCCTCTCATGTCTAGATGTCGGTGATGTAGTTTTCACCCGACGGGTAAGCCTTGCTGAGTATTAGTATACTCAGCCTTGCTTGTGGCTTTTATTACAGGTACTGTGTTGGATGTGGCAGTCGATGCCCTTACTTGGCCTACCCAGGTTCCCCCTGGATGGCACATCGAGTGGGTTCCGTCCTCTGCCGAGGAACAGGAGGAGTAGCACCGTGGCAGGCTTCATCATGGTGTTACTATGTATCGTCGCTAGTTTACCTTTCCGCTGCAATGAACTATTTTATTCCGCTGCAATGAACCTGATACTCTGATTTGAATTTCAAACTCGGTTTGTAATAACTTTGTGATACTATTTATGTATGTTAAATTTGTGGAATGTTGTAATCTCTGGAACTCACCTTCGTGTGGGCGTGCTTGTTGTTTCGATCGAGAAAGTGCGTGGTTAAATCAGGTTTAATCCGACGGCGCTCCAGCTTATTCCAGATTAAGTTCCTGGCTACTCGATTAGTGGTCCCGGGGTACTTAACTTGGAATAAATTTCGGATGGTCCACCATACAACAGCTACCAAGCGAGCCTTAAAATGGCACCTTTCGAAGCCCTGTATGGAAGAAGATGTCGGACCCCGTTGTGTTGGTCCCAGGCAGGCGAGAGGTATACCTATTGCCCTGACCTTGTAAAGGAAGCGGAAGAAAAGGTTAGGATCATCCGTGAAAGTTTGAGAACCGCCCAGTCACGGCAAAAGAGTTACTTTGATCAACGGCGAAGCCACTTCAATTCGAAGCCG